>OY829493.1:11005000-11009481 GCA_963691745.1 Ditula angustiorana | reverse complement strand
CGAAAGCGCGTCGGGCGCGGTTACTGGTAGCACGAAGGGCCGCGATCTCCTCCGACCACCAGTATACGCATTTCTTAGCCTGCCTCCTCTTTGCGCGGGGCATCGCCGCATCGCAAACGTCGGTTAGCGTCTCGCGGAACCTTGCAGCCCGCTCTTCGATCCCGATATTGGCCGGCGGGGGATCGCACCAGGCCGCCACCATGCCCGCCTCCTCCGCCATCTCGGTATCGAGTTTGGATAGAACCCACCTCGGGAACTCGGCTCCTCTTTGGCCCCTCGGTCCCGGTGACGGGGCCGGCGGCTGATGGGAGACCCTCATCCGGATGTACAGATGGTCGGAGAGGGTCTCGACGTCCTCCAGGACGTGCCAGTCCGTAATGCGCGCGGCGATGACAGGGGTCGCGAATGAAACATCCACGATAGACCCCCCCTGTTGCCGCACGCACGTACTGGCATTGCCCTGGTTTAACACCACCATCCCCATCGCCGCCACCCAATCTCGCAGAACAGCGCCCTTGGGATCTGTGGTGGGGGATCCCCACGCCCCGCTTTTGGCGTTTAGGTCCCCCAAGACCACCACTTGGGCTGGTGCCGCTCGCCTTACAGTTCCCCCCAGAACCCCCAGAAACTGCTCGAACTCGCGCAGTGGGCGGTTTGGGGAGAAATAGGCCGCGACAACTACGGACTTGTCCCACTTGGCCGCGACGTAGCCCTCGCCGCTTCCAACCCGCGTCAGGGGAGGGAAATTCCCCGACGTCGGGACCGTTATGGCCACCCGCCCATCCGTTGACCCGAGCCAGTTGGGCTGGGGAGGAACAAAATACGGCTCCGACACGATCGCCAACCCGATACCCCACTCGGCTATGACCTGCATGAGCAAGTCCTGAGCACGAGCGGAGTGGTTGGCGTTCACCTGGAGGATGTCTAAATGCCGGTGTGCTGGCATTTAGACATCCATGGTTTGTCCCTCTGAGCCGGCCCTTGGGCTGGGAATCTGCGGTTTAGGGGCTCCCGTGGTCTTGGCAGGAGTCGCTAGTCCTCTGGTGAATGGAGGGGAGCACGAGTTTCCCCCCATCACATGTCCGGCAGGGAGCTTGGCGTGATGGCACACGGCGCAGAAGCAGGCTGCCTCGCAGCCCTCCGCTCGGTGCCCCGGCTTACTGCAGCGGAAGCAAAGGGTCCCCCTCTCGACTGGTGACGGGCATAATGCCCTGGTGTGCCCCGTCCCCATGCATCTAAAGCACCTCATTGGGGCCGGTTCCAGCGCCCTAACTTGGGCCGACGACCAACCAACCAAGAGCCGCCCTGTCACCATGAGGGTGTTGACGGCCGTAACTGGGCACTGGACCAGAACCGACCCGGTGCCATTGGGCAGTGTTCTGATGAAGCCCACTTTGACTTGCCCTTCCGGGCACCCTCCCTTAGCCGCTACAGCTGCTTTAATGGCCTCAGGCGTAGCCGATTCGTCGAGGCCCGTGACACGTATGCCGGCCATTTTGACTGGCCGATAAACCGTGGCCACGTCCCCGATTATCCCCTCAATTTTTTGGGCCAGGTCGTCGGCCAACCTCGCATTATTGGCACCCGGGACCTCTATTATGCGTGCGCCCGTAGCGGTCTTACGCACCCGCACATGTTCCAACCCCACCTCGGCCAATTTGACAGACGTCATTGCCTTCGTCATGGCCGAGATGTAGTTGGTTTCGGTGCCTTCTTTCAGGCACACCACTACCGCAGCAGTTTTGGGTGCCGCTAACTTTTTGGGTCCCTGCACTGGTTTGGCCGTCTGCGTTGTGGCAGGGGGGGAGGCTTTCTTTGCCTTCCCCTTTTTCACAACCTCCACCCAAGCCGATTGGCCGGTTGGTGCCGTCTTTTGAGCAGCGGCGGCGCCACGTCGCTCTTCACTCTGCTCCGTCTGCTCAGACACCCGCTCGGACGCCTGCTTTGCGGGAGGTCTAGCAACCCGTGCCCTTGGAGCAGGGGCGGGGGCAGGGGCAGGAGCCGGAGCCGGCTTGACAACGGCTGCCGCGCGCGGCTTGGTAGTCGGGCGTTGCAGCTGCGGAGCCTCAGGCTGGGTAGCAGGGCGGTTGACTGCCACGGCTTTCTTGGCCTGTTGTGCCGGCTGGCTTGAGGACACAAGTTTTTTCCGGTCGGCAGCCAGTGGGGGGCGGAGAATGGGCTCGACAGGGAGTCTCTTCTCCATTTCCCCCAATCTGACGTTGATCATATCCCCCAATGATATGAATAGGTCCCTCTTGAGGTCCTCTAACGCCTCTGCAATTCCTGCCGAAACCGGTTGGGGGGGGGGCACCGATGTCTCGCTTTTCCGCTCCGAGAAGGCCGTGCGGAGGGCTTTCGTTTCTGCTTGGAGGAGGGCGAGCTGTTCCCTCATCCTCTTATTGTCCGCTTTCAGGATGCGTAATTCGTCCTCCTCCGGTTTTTCTAGGGAGTCCATGGCCTCTAGTATTTCCCCGCATGCCCGCTTCATGCGGCCCCAAACCTTGCCGCTCAGGTTCCCCGACTTACCCGCCTCCGTGAGCACTACCTGAGCGGCCCTTCGGGCGACCTCGATAGGGCTCTCGGCCAGTGAGGGGACCGGGCTGCGTTCCCTTTCCTCGTTACCAGGGCTCTCCTGGGATCTTCCGGCAGCTTTAAATTCCGCCCTCCGAGTCTGGGATCGCAATACTGGGAATTCCAGCCTGTATGCCGAATCCGCATCCGCCTCTGCCTCGAAGGCGTCCGCCTCAAGGCTTTTTAGAAGCGCCTTGGCCTTTGATACCCCCGCATACGATCCCTTGGCCCCGGGGACCCGGCCCGTGCCGGATCGGCGGGCCGTGTTTACTTTAGGCCCTCTGACCACCTCATTGTCGGCGTCCTCCTGGTCGCTCACGTGAGCCCTCTTGCCCGGTTTCGACACCAGGTCCAGGTCGTCCCAGACGTCCTGGAATTCGCCTTCAGAGTCGGTAGTGGCCCGACTGGAGGCCGGTACCTCCGACGCTACCGACATAGTAACCACTTCTGGTAAATACAAATCCAAAAACTACCCCTTTATGGGGCAGTTTGCACACAGAGATCAACCCAACTTGGTTGGACGACAAAACAAAATCAGGAACAAACAAAACCCAACTCGAGAGAATCGAGATTTGCTTTCCCCAAACAAAGTCCCCAGACAGGCTTTTAAGAGGCGGGCAGTGGCCAACTTTCCCTTCTGGGAGTTTCCCCCACGTCTCTACGACTTGTAGTTCCCGAGATACGAGACTCCGAGGTTTGAACCGGTCAAGCCCGAACTTTTTTAAGCGGGCCGGGACCCCCGAATTCAACACTCGACCTCAAATATCTCGGCAACCAATGCCCTCAGCGAAGTGCGCAGGGTACCAAAAGGTGGTCCTTTAGATGCCCCACACACCCCCGTTGTCCGATTGGACCCCCTTCCCCCCCCTTTCCGATGTCGAATTTTCTAGAGAAAATTTAACACCGAAAAAGGCAAATTGCAGCGCCTGATGCACCCAACGAGCAATCTACTTAGGAATTAATATCTCCCGAACGGAATGTCCGGGAAACTCAATTCCCAAGCGGATCGCTAGTATCACTAGGCGCGCAAATTACCACAACAAGAAACTTTCTCAAAAGAAAGTACAACTAATTTTGAAAATTTTTCAAAAATTTCGGGACAGTTGTGTTATTTGAAATTTCCAAGTGAAATTTCAACCGAACTTCAAAAATTCGGGCCTCCGAAACTAACGGTGCTAGAAGAGCACCGTTGAGGCAAAGAATTTAAAGAAACAAACGAACTCCCCGAATGCGTTGAAAGATCTTCAAAAAATTAACCAACAAAAAAGTTATTCCAAATTTACGGTCGGTTGCCGACCCGAGTAAAAGTACCGATTTGTATGGGATAAGTTACCAACTTATCCCTAAAAAATCGGCACTTTTCAACCTTCAACCGAGAGGTCCCTATGGGGATTATAGAGGGGGCCGACGCGTCGTAAAACGCGTTTTCCGAGCCTCTATAATACCGAAAAGAAAGAATGCAAAGTTCTTAAGGAACTTTGCAGACAAAAGACAAAAAACAAGAATTACCAACTTAAGGTTGGTAATTTTCTGCGCCTTAACAAATGCGACGAGCAACTCACAAGTTTTTGGTAACTCCCGGACAGAAGGTCCGATCGTAACCAAATAAAAACTTGCGAGTAGTACTCGTCAGACGCGGCTAGAAGAGCCCAAAAAATCAAAACTACGTTACGGGGGGACAAAGTTATTAAGGGGGGAAAAGCAAAAGTTTACGAAAAAAAGCAAAAGTTAGCAAAAGTTAAAAATTATTTCCGAACGTCGACCGCACAGAGTCGATGCAGACGTTCGAAAATAACTATCTTGGAAACTACTGAAGCTACAGGGATGGTGCAAAGGGCAAATATTTAAAGCGATTAACGCTGAACAAGAAACTCAAAACCACAACTCTCTCGGATTCTCCCTCTCTTAAA
>OY829493.1:10600000-11002500 GCA_963691745.1 Ditula angustiorana | reverse complement strand
CTAACCTAACCTAACCTAACCTAACCTAACCTAACCTAACCTAACCTAACCTAACCTAACCTAACCTAACCTAACCTAACCTAACCTAACCTAACCTAACCTAACCTAACCTAACCTAACCTAACCTAACCTAACCTAACCTAACCTAACCTAACCTAACCTAACCTAACCTAACCTAACCTAACCTAACCTAACCTAACCTAACCTAACCTAACCTAACCTAACCTAACCTAACCTAACCTAACCTAACCTAACCTAACCTAACCTAACCTAACCTAACCTAACCTAACCTAACCTAACCTAACCTAACCTAACCTAACCTAACCTAACCTAACCTAACCTAACCTAACCTAACCTAACCTAACCTAACCTAACCTAACCTAACCTAACCTAACCTAACCTAACCTAACCTAACCTAACCTAACCTAACCTAACCTAACCTAACCTAACCTAACCTAACCTAACCTAACCTAACCTAACCTAACCTAACCTAACCTAACCTAACCTAACCTAACCTAACCTAACCTAACCTAACCTAACCTAACCTAACCTAACCTAACCTAACCTAACCTAACCTAACCTAACCTAACCTAACCTAACCTAACCTAACCTAACCTAACCTAACCTAACCTAACCTAACCTAACCTAACCTAACCTAACCTAACCTAACCTAACCTAACCTAACCTAACCTAACCTAACCTAACCTAACCTAACCTAACCTAACCTAACCTAACCTAACCTAACCTAACCTAACCTAACCTAACCTAACCTAACCTAACCTAACCTAACCTAACCTAACCTAACCTAACCTAACCTAACCTAACCTAACCTAACCTAACCTAACCTAACCTAACCTAACCTAACCTAACCTAACCTAACCTAACCTAACCTAACCTAACCTAACCTAACCTAACCTAACCTAACCTAACCTAACCTAACCTAACCTAACCTAACCTAACCTAACCTAACCTAACCTAACCTAACCTAACCTAACCTAACCTAACCTAACCTAACCTAACCTAACCTAACCTAACCTAACCTAACCTAACCTAACCTAACCTAACCTAACCTAACCTAACCTAACCTAACCTAACCTAACCTAACCTAACCTAACCTAACCTAACCTAACCTTTTTTTTTTTTTTTTTTTTTTTTTTTTTTGTTTACTAAGGAGGAAAAGCTTTATCGCTACCCCTGGCCTGGGGCGACCAGGGGTTATGTGGGACTCTCCCCCCAAATAGGGGGGCATACCCTAACTAAAAACCTCCTCGGCGTTACCCGCTCAACCGGTATTACGGGGCGTCGTGGGAACCAGAGACTCCATCCACAACGCCCACCGGGAGCGCCCCGGTTAGTTATCCGGGGCTCCCTCGCGCCAAAGGAGGGGAAGGCCGGTAACGCCGAGCCTTCCCCCCAGACCTGTGAGGCTTAGCCTGCGGCGAGCAGGGGAGCACCCATCCCCTACCCGCAAGCCTCACCGGGGAGCCAGGCGAGCATAATTCGCTCTCCTAACTCCCCGTCGTCTACGCCGGAGCGGGAGCGCATCGACCGAGTCTTCGCGCTCCCTCTCCGCCGCTTCCTTTTGTGAGACCACCGTCTCACAGAAGGAAGCCACCGCATCCCAGGACCTGTCGCTGCCCAGCATAGCCGCCACTACGCTGTGCAGCGAGAGGTCCGTCCGTCCGATCGCCGACGTCATGTCGCGACGTTCGGCGTCCCACCGCACACACTCCTCCAGCGTGTGCTGGGCCGTGTCGTCACCGTCGCCGCACTCGTGACAGCGCGACGACGGTTCCCTCCCTATTCTCTGCAGGTAATGTCCGAAGCATCCGTGCCCGGACATTACCTGCGTTACCCTATAAGAGAGCACCCCGTGCTCCCTCTCTACCCAGAGGTCGAATGACGGGAGGAGTGCCCCTATGGTGCGGGTTCCATAGGGGGAGTCCTCCAGGTCACTCTTCCACCTGTCCCGCATGCGTCTCTCGACCATTCGTCGGGCGTGAGTGACCTCCTCAGGGGCGGGGCGCTCTCCTCTGGCCCGGGCCTCCTTTCGCCGCTTGTAAACGTCCGCCTGGACTTCGGCGTCCAACTCCCACGGCGGCGTGCTAGCAAGAACGCACGCCGCCATGAATGAGACCGTCATATAGGCCCTGCATATGCGCAGGGCCACCACCCTCTGTGGTCTCCGCAGCATGGCCTTGTTCCTGGCGGACAGTTTGTCCGCCCAGATTGGGGCTCCGTAAAGGGCCATGCTGCGGAGGACCCCGGCGAAGAGCTTTCGGCACTTAATGGAGGGGCCACCCACATTCGGCAATAACCGTCCCAGTGCTGAGGCGGCGCCGACTATTCGGGGAGCTAACTGGGCAAAATGCTCCCCGAAATTCCATTTTTGGTCCAGGATAAGCCCCAAGTATTTTATGTGGGGCTTCAGCTGGACCATTTCCCCTCCGATTTCAATCGCCGCCCCAGCGGGTACCCTCCATTCACCCCCCCCCTTTGCGAAGACGATGGCGTCTGTCTTCGACACCGCCACCTTTAGCCCTAGCGCCGAGATGCGGTCAACGACCAGTTGCGCCGCCACAGAGGCCCGGCGCAACGTCTCTGCCCTCTCTTTGCCCCGTACGGCCACCATCGTATCGTCCGCATAGCAGATGGTGGTCATCCGGGGCAACTGGGTCCCTCGAATGGCCCAATCGAATCCGAGGTTCCACAGGAGGGGCCCAAGTACGGACCCCTGTGGAACCCCACACGCCATGTTTCTAGCGAACCGCCTGCCCTCTCGCCCGTTGTAGAGCACTACCCTTTCCTCAAGGTAGTGCCCCACAATAGCCCTCAGGTAAGGAGGCACTCCGTGATACCGGAGTGCCTCCTTAATTACTCCGTAGGGGAGGGAGCCGAAAGCGTTGGCGATATCAAGGGATATCGCCACAACCCCCTCCCCTCTCCCCTCTGCGTCCTCGACGAACCCCCTCAAGGCCCCCAGCGCGTCTATCGTAGACCTTTCCTCGCGGAACCCAAACTGCCGATCCGAGATGTTCGGACCGGCTTCCGCGAGGTGTCGGGAAATGCGGGAGGCGATAATGCGCTCCAGCATCTTCCCGACTTCGTCCAACAGGACTATGGGGCGATAGGCAGAGGGGGAGTCCGGCGGACGACCGTCCTTCCGAAGGAGGCAAAGCCGCCCCTCCTTCCAAACCCGGGGGAACCGCCCCTCCCTCAGGCAGTCCTCATAGAGGTCCCTGAGGCGTTCCCCCAGGTGTTTTAAGGCCCGCGGCAGCACCTTACCCGGCACTCCATCCGGCCCAGGTGCCTTTTTACACCCCCTTAGGCGGTGGATGACCCTTATCAGCTCAACGTCCGTTATGGACGGAGCGTCAAAGGGTCCTTCCGGTTCCTCAATGGGGCCCACCATTACTGGAGGGGTGACGTCCGGGGCAGGCGGGAAGAGGCCCTCCACCACTCTGGCAAGCAGCTCCGGCTCCAAGGAATCCATTGGGGGGGCGTGCTTCATTTTCTGCCGCACCAGACGGTACGGCCTACCCCATGGATCCCTGTCCAGCGACTCAAGGAACTCCGCGTGAGCCTCATCCTTTGCCTTTGCTATCGCTAGCTTGAGGGCCTCTTTGGTTGCTTTGAGGGCCTCGTATAGGCTTTCCTCCTCCCCCTGCACTTGAGCTCTCCTCCGCCGGCATCGGCCGAAAGCGCGTCGGGCGCGGTTACTGGCAGTACGAAGGGCCGCAATCTCCTCCGACCACCAGTAAACGCTTTTCTTAGCCTGCAACCTCCTTGCACGGGGCATCGCCGCGTCACAGACGTCCGTCAGCACCTCGCGGAATCTTACGGCCCGCTCTTCGACCCCGATGCTGGCCGGCGGGGGATCGCACCAAGCCGCTACCATACCCGCCTCCTCCGCCATCTCGGCGTCCAGCTTGGAGAGGACCCACCTCGGGAATTCCAATCCTCTAGAGCCGCTTGGTCCCGACGACGTGGCCGGCAACTGATGGGAGACCCTCATCCGGATGTACAGGTGGTCGGAGAGGGTCTCAACGTCCTCCAGGACGTGCCAGTTCGTGATGCGCGCGGCGATAACAGGGGTCGCGAATGAGACATCCACAATAGACCCCCCCTGTTGCCGCACGCACGTGTTGGCGTCGCCCTGGTTTAGAACCACCAACCCCATCGCCGCCACCCAGTCCCTCAGGACAGCGCCCTTGGGGTCTGTGGTGGGGGATCCCCACGCCCCGCTTTTGGCGTTTAGATCCCCCAGAACCACCACCTGCGCCGGAGCCGCTCGCCTTACCGTTCCCCCCAGAACCCCCAGGAACTGCTCAAACTCACGCAGCGGGCGGTTTGGGGAGAAATAGACCGCGACTACAGCAGTACTTTCCCACTTGGCCGCAATGTAGCCTTCACCGCTTTCGACCCGCGTCAGGGGAGGGAAATTCCCTGACGACGGGACCGTCATAGCCACCCGCCCATCAGTCGACCCGAGCCAATTGGGCTGGGGAGGGACATAATACGGCTCCGCCACGATCGCCAACCCGATACTCCACTCGGCTATGACCTGCATAAGCAGGTCTTGGGCACGAGCGGAGTGGTTGGCGTTCACCTGTAGGATGTCTAAATGCCGGTGTACTGGCATTTAGACATCCATGATTTGTCCCTCTACACCAGCCCTTGGGCTGGGAATATGCGACTTAGGGGCCCCCGTGGTCTTAGCAGGGGTCGCCAGTCCTCTGGTGAATGGAGGGGAGCACGAGTTTCCCCCCATCACGTGTCCGGCAGGGAGCTTGGCGTGATGACACACGGCACAGAAGCAGGCTGCCTCGCAATCCTCCGCTCGGTGCCCCGGCTTGCTGCAGCGGAAGCATAAGTTTCCCCTCTCAATGGGTGATGGGCAAAGCGCCCTAGTGTGCCCCGTCCCCATGCACCTGAAGCATCTCATTGGTGTCGGCTCAAGGGTCACCACCCGAGCCGAGGACCACCCTACAATTAACCTGCCCTCCGCCTTGAGGGCGTTGGCAGCCGTGACGGGGCACTGCACCAGCACCGACCCCGTGCCATTGGGAAGTGACCGGATCATCCCGACTTTGATTTGCCCGTCCTGGCACTTTGTCCTCGTGGATATGGCCGTTTTGATGGCCTCCGGTGTGACGGACTCGTCGAAACCGGAGATCCGCACCCCCGCCATTTTTACCGGCCTACTAACTGAGGCTATTTCCCCCACAATGCCCTCCAATTTCTTGGCCAGCTCATCGGCAGCCCTGCCGCTGTCCGCTCCAGGAACCTCGATAATACGCGCCCCCGTTGCCGTTTTCCGCACTCTCACATGTTCGAGGCCAACCTCCGCTAGGCTGAGCGCCCCAATAGCCGTGGCCATCATCGCGGGGTACGTCGTCTTAGCTTCTGGTTTGAGCGCCAGGACTACCGCTGCGGTTTTGGGGTTCGAAAGTTTGGGCCCCGATTCCGGTCTGGTCGGCTTTTTAGGCTGGACTGGCGGAGTGGCAGCCTTTTTGGGCTTGCCTTTACCTCTTTTCACCACCTCAGTCCAGGTGTCTTGGGTAGGAGGTGATGCACTCTGAGAGGGGGCGCGGGGCCGTCCTTCCGCTTTACCCTCTTCCCTCCTTGGGAGGGGGACTGGGGTCGCAGTCCGCCTGCGCGGAGCAGCAGTCGGCTGGGATTGAACCTGGCGTGGCTGCTGCTGGGGGGCCTT
Source organism: Ditula angustiorana (assembly GCA_963691745.1). Lineage (NCBI taxonomy): Eukaryota > Metazoa > Arthropoda > Insecta > Lepidoptera > Tortricidae > Ditula > Ditula angustiorana. Next base: position 10,996,787 of record OY829493.1, on the reverse strand, counting down.
CTTAGCGGCCTTCGGCTGGCTCACGGGAGCTGCACTGTTACCGCTTCCCGTCGGCTGGCTCGCGGAAACCGAGCCGCTGCCGCCTCCTTTTTTAGGAGCCGTCTTAGGCTTTGCGCCCTGCTCCTCTCTCTTGCGGTCTGCCGCAAGTGGCGGGCGCAGGATCGGCTCAGCTGGGAGCCGCTTGGCCATTTCCCCCAGGCGAACGTTGATCATGTCCCCTAAGGAGACGAATAGATCCCTCTTTAGTTCCGCAATTACCTCCGCTAGGTCCGCTGCGGTCGTCGTTTTAGAGGTTTCTTCTTGTGGCCCCCTTTCCGAGAAGGCCTTGCGGAGGGCCTTGGTCTCGGATTGTAATAGGGCCAACTGCTCCCTCATGCGTTTGTTATCCGCCTTTAGTATGCGCATTTCGTCCTCCTGCGGCTTCTCTTGTAGGGAGTCCATCGCCTCCAAGATCTCCCCACAAGCCCGTTTCATCCGACCCCACACCTTCCCGCTCAGGTTTCCCGACTTCCCCGCCTCAGCAAGCACTACCTGGGCTGCCCTACGGGCAACCTCAATAGGGCTGTCAGCCGATGAGGGAACCGGGCTTCGGTCCCTTTGCTCGTCTCCGGTGCTTTCCTGGGATTTACCAGCGACTTTGAACTCGTTCCTCCGGGTCTGAGACCTCAAGACCGGGAACTCTAGCCGATAGGAAGAGTCCGCCTCCGCCTCTGCCTCGAAGGCATTGTCCTCAAGGCTCTTTAAGTGGGCCTTGGCCTTAGAAACACCCGCATATGAGCCCTTGGCTCCCGGGACCCGACCTGAGCCGGATCGACGCGCCGTGTTCACTTTAGGACCTCTAACAGCCTCAGTATCGGTGTCCTCCTGGTCACTCTCGTGACCCCGCTTGCCCGGTTTTGACACCAGGTCCAGGTCGTCCCAGACGTCCTGGAATTCACCCTCTGAGTCCGTAGTGACCCGGCTGGAGCCCGGCACTTCCGACCTTACTGACATGGTCACTTCCTTGACCAGAATTCCTAATCGACAACCACCCCTTTATGGGGCAGTTTAAACAAGGACTTCAACCCAACTCGGTTGGAAAGCAAAAACAACCTCGAGTGAATCGAGTTTTGTTTTTTCCCCAAAAATCCCCGAAACAGCCTTTCAAGTGGCAGACGATGGCCAACTATCCCTCCTGGGAGTTTCCCCCACGTCTCTAGGACTTCTAGTTTTCGAGATATGAGACCCCAAAGTTCGGACCGGTCAAGCCCGAACTTTTTTAAGCGGGCCGGGACCCCCGAATTCGGCACTCAACCTCAAAAATCTCGAGAACCAATGCCCTCAGAGAAGTGCGCAGGGTACCAAAAGGTGGCCCTTTAGTTGCCCCACACACCCCCGTTGTCCAATCGGACCCCCTTCCCCCCCTTTCCCGATGTCGAATTTTCCAAGGAAAATTCCACCTCAGAAAAGGCAAATTGCAGCGCCTGATGTACCCTACGAGCAATCTACTTAAGAATTAATATCTCCCGAACGGAATGTCCGGGAAACTCAATTCTCAAGCGGATCGCTAGCACAACTAAGCGCCCAAATTACCAAACAAAGTAACTTTCAAAAAAGAAAGACCAACTAATTTTTGAAAATTTTTCAAAAATTTCGGGCAAGTTGTGTTATCTGGAATTCCAGAGTGGAATTCCAGCCGAATTTCAAAAATTCGGGCCTCCGAAATTAACGGTGCTAGAAGAGCACCGTTGAGGCAAAGAATTTAGAACGACAAACGAACCTCCCGAATACGTTGAAAAATCCTCAAAAAGTTACTCCACAAAAAAGTTATAACAAATTTTCGGCAGGTTGCCGACAAGAGTTGAAGTACCGATTTGTATGGGATAAGTTACCAACTTATCCCTAAAAAATCGGCACTTTTCCTCTTCCAACTGAGAGGTCCCTATGGGGTTTATAGAGGGGGCCGACGCGTCGTAAAACGCGTTTTCCGAGCCTCTATAAAACCGAAAAGAAAGAATGCAAAGTCCTTAAGGGACTTTGCAGACAAAAGACAAAAAACAGGAATTACCAACTTAAGGTTGGTAATTTTCTGCGCCTTAACAAATGCGACGAGCAACTCACAAGTTTTTGGTAACTCCCGGACAGAAGGTCCGATCGTAACCAAACAAAAACTTGCGAGTAGTACTCGTCAGACGCGGCTAGAAGAGCCCAAAAAATCAAAGCTACGTTAGGGGGGGACAAAGTTATTAAGGGGGGAAAAGCAAAAGTTTACTAAAAAAAGCAAAAGTTAACAAAAGTGAAAAATAATTTCCGAAAGTCGACCGCACTAAGTCGATGCAGACTTTCGAAAACTACTAACTACTAAACTACTGAAGTTACAGGGAAAGAGCAAAAGAACAATATTTAAAGCAACGAAAAACAAACAAGAATCACTAAACCACAAATCTCTCAGATGCACCCTCACTTGAAAATCCGCGAAAAACCGAACGCTAACACTCAATTTTCCACGAAATTTCACCTCAACCTAACCTAACCTAACCTAACCTAACCTAACCTAACCTTTTTTTTTTTTTTTTTTTTTTTTTTTTTTTTTTTTATTCAGGGGGAAAGCTTTATAGCTCCCCCCGGCTTGGAGCAGCGCGGGGGGTATGTGGGACTCTCCCCCCTTCACCCCATCCCTAGTGGATGGGGGGAAAATTGGGGGGCCTACCCAAACTAAAACCACCCTGAGCGATTCCCTCACACCGGTTTGCAACCAGGCGTCGTGGGATCCCGTTGTACGTCACCACGACGCCTGACCGGCCGCCCTAGCTGGGGCTCCCGCACCAAAGGAGGGGGAGGTCGGGAACGCGTGACCTCCCCCCCAGACTGTGAGGTCTAGCCTGTGGCAGGCAGGGGTGCTCCACCCCCTACCTGCAGGCCTCACTGGGGAATCCGGCTAGCGTACTGCGCACGCCTTCTTCCCACTCGTCTGCGCCGGAGCGGGTGAGCGTCGGGGGACTCCTCGCGCACCCGCTCCGCGGCCTCCTTCTGCGACATCACCTCTTCGCAGAAGTCGGCCAGGGCCTCCCAAGATCTCTCGGTGTCCAGTATCGTTGCTACGACGCTGGGCAGCGAGAGATCCCCTCCGATTGCCGCCACCAGAGTGCGACGCTGAGGACTCCAAGCACTGCACACCTCTAAGGTGTGCTGCGCCGTATCATCCGCAGCGCCGCACTCGTGGCACGACGGGGTCGGCTCTCTCCTTGCGACTCTGTGCAGGTAGTGGCCGAAACAGCCATGTCCCGTTAGCACCTGCACAAGCCGGAAGGAGAGCACCCCATGCCCTCTATCGAGCCAGAGCTCTAAGACGGGTTGGATGGCGCCTATGGTGCGGACTCCAAAGGCGACATCCAATAGCCCCGCTTTCCACCTGTCGCGCATCCTCGTCGCGGCCAGGCGTCGAGCATGCGCGACCTCTTCCGGAGCCAGGCGCTCGTCTCTGGCCTGGCTCTCCTTTCTCCTGCGGTACGTTTCCGCTAACACCCCCGCCTCCAGCTCCCACGGGGGTGTTCCAGCCAGTACACAGGCTGCCGCAAAGGCCACTGTTGCGTAGGCCCTGCACATTCGGTTGGCTACGATTTTTTGGGGCCTACGCAAGAGGGCCTTGGTCGAGGTTCTCAGCGCGTCGCTCCAAATGGGTGCCCCGTAGAGCGCCATACTTTTGGTGACGCCGGCGAATAGGCGCCGGCACGGGGCACCAGGACCTCCCACATTTGGAAGCAGTCGGCCAAGCGCCGATGCGACCCCCACTATCCGAGGAGCGAGTCGACGGAAATGCTCCTCGAATGTCCATTTTCTGTCCAGGACGAGACCCAAGTATTTAACGTGGGCCTTGACCTGGACACTCTCCCCGCCTACGGAGATTGTGGCTCCGGCTGGTGGCCGCCATCCCGGCCCCCCAAAGACAATGGCTTCAGTCTTTGTAAGGGCCACTTTTAGCCCCAGCGCCGTTATACGGTCCACCACCATCTCTGTTGCGACCGTGGCTATTCTGGCCGTGTCCGCGTATGTGCCGCCACGGACGGCCACCATGGTATCGTCCGCGTAACACATGATGGCCATCCGGGGGAGCATTGTGAGACGGATGGCCCAGTCGTAGCCGACGTTCCATAACAGGGGTCCCAGCACTGACCCCTGTGGAACGCCGCAAGCCATGCTTCTGGCCACTCTGCTTCCGTCTCTTTCATGATAGAGCACTACCCTGTCCTCCAGGTAGTGCCCCATCATGCGGCGGAGATAGGGGGGCACCCCGTGGTACCTGAGCGCCTCCCCTATCACGCCAAAAGGGAGGGTGCCAAATGCGTTAGCGATGTCTAACGACACCGCTATGACCCCCTCCCTTCTTTCCGCTGCGTTCTCTGTGAACGTTTTGAGAGCACCCAGTGCGTCCAGGGTCGATCTGCCCACCCTGAAGCCGTACTGGTGCTCCGATACGTTAGGCCCTACTTGCCCCAGGTGACTGCTGATGCGGTTGGCCAGGATGCGCTCGAAGACTTTGGCCACCTCGTCCAGCAGAACCAATGGTCTGTAGGCAGACGGAGAGTCTGCCGGACGGCCATCCTTCATCAGCAGACATAACCGACCCTCTTTCCACGTCCTAGGGAACCGCCCCTCCTCAAGGCAGTCGTCTAGCAACTGCTTGAGGCGGCCCCCCAGGTGTTTGAAGGCAATCGCGAGAACCTTTGCCGGAACCCCGTCCGGCCCCGGCGCCTTCTTGCATTTTCGGAGTCGGTCGTACGCCGCCACTAGCTCGTCTTCGGTGACGGGGGGGACTTCCTCCGGTTCCTCCGGCTCCTCTATGGGGAGAGCCATGACAGGGGGGGGTGAATGCTGGTGGCTGGGGAAAGAGCCCAGCGACCACCCGGGTCAGTAGCTCCGGTTCCAGGGATCCCATGGGGGGGGCGCTCCGCATTTTATTCCGCACAATGCGGTAGGGACGCCCCCATGGGTCCCTGTCCAGGGTGGCCAAGAACTCCTCATGGGCGGAGTCCTTGGCCTTGGCGATGGCTACCTGGAAGGCTTTCTTCGCAACCCGGAGTGCCTCGTAGCAATGTGCCTCCTCAGTCGGTGTGTGCGACCTTCTTCGCCGACACCGGGTGTAGTTTCGGCGGGCGCGGTTGCTTGCTGCTCGGAGGTTCGCGATCTCGGACGTCCACCAGTAAACTTTCTTCTTGGCGGGAAAGCTCTTCGCCCGAGGCATGGCCGCATCGCACACGTTGGTAAGTGCGTGCCGAAACTGCACTGCCCGCTCTTCGACCCCCAAGCTGGTCGGGGGGTCGGCACACCAGGCCTCGACGATCGCAGCCTCTTCCGCCATTTCCCGGTCGAGACAGGAGAAAGTCCACCTGGGAAACTCGCTCACCCCTCTTCTGGCCCGGTGATTGGGCACCAAGGACGCTCCAGAAACCCTGCACCTGATGTACCTGTGATCGGACAGGGTTTCCACGTCCTCGAGGACGCGCCAATCCTGTATTCGTGCAGCGATGGCAGGGGTAGCAAACGTCACGTCTACTATAGACCCCCCCCTGCCGCCGCACGCAGGTATTGGTATTGCCCCGATTGCACAGCACCAGGCCGACTGCAGCCGCCCAGTCTCGCAGCTCCGCCCCTCTAGGGTCCGTGATAGGGGAACCCCACGCATCGCATTTTGCGTTGAGATCCCCCATCAGGATAACCTGGGCTGGTGCCGCACCGCGCACCACAGGCTCGAGCCGCCGCAAAAATTGTTCGAAAGCAGCCAAGGGTTTGTTAGGGGAGAAATATACCCCGATGAGTATTATTTCACCCCACTTCACCGCCACAAACCCAGGACCGCTTTCTCGGGTCACAATAGAGGGCGAATTACCCTGCGCCGGGACCAGTATACCGACTAAGCCCTCCGTGTCCCTAGCCCAATGTTGTTGTGGAGGGACGAAGTAGGGCTCCGATATGACCACCGCACTTATCAGCCACTCCGCCGTATGTTGCATCAGGAGATCCTGAGCGCGGGCGGAGTGGTTGATATTAGCCTGGAGGAGTTCGGTATGGTGTGCTGGCATTAAGATTCCATACCGTTCTCCTCCTGTGCCAGCACTGGCTGGCTCGATGGTGGCTCGAGTGGCGCGATTGCAGAGGCCGTGGTCTGTGCGGTCTCTTTTCCTCTGGCGGGGGGTGGGGCACATTTACGCCCCCCCATGACATGCCCTGCCGGGCGTCCTGCTCGTGTGCAAACAGCACATTTTGGCTCAGCAGAGCACGCAGCCGACTTGTGGCCCTCTTCCCCGCAGCGGAAGCAGACAGCACTTCTGTCCTCCTTAGAGGGACATAGAGCCCTCGTGTGGCCTGTCCCCATACACTTGAAGCAGCGCATGGGGAGGGGCTCCAACTGCCGGACCTGGGCCGAGGACCACCCGACGAGCAACCTGCCGGCCTGCACGAGGACTTTGGCCGCTACAACCGGGCAGCGGACCAGGACAGATCCAGTACCACTAGGACCCATCCTGATCCCCCCAACTTTCACTTGCTCTACAGGGCAACCCCCCTTTGCCGATACCGCACTTTGAACCGCCTCCGGGTTGACGGACTCGTCCAAGCCAGAGACTCTCAAGTCCACGTTTTTGGTGGGTCGCGTAATTGTAACCAGCTCCCCGATTACGCCCTGTAGCTTTGCGGCAAGGTCGTCCGCGGCTTTGGCGCTGCCTGCGCCCGGAACCTCTATGACCCGCGCTCCAGTGGCGGTCTTCCTCACCCGGACATGCTTGAGGCCAATGTCTTCAAGCTGGACCGCTGACTTGGCCTTCGTCATGGCCGTCGCATAGGTCTCTTTCTTAGCGACGGCTTCTGGCTTAAGAGTGATGACCACCGCCGTCGATTTCGGGGTGGTCAATTTTGGCCCCTGCTTCTTTCCAGTGGCAGCCCGAGGCTGGGTGGCTGGTGGAGGCTGGGAAGGCTTTTTAGTCTTCTTGCCCTTCCTCTTAACCACTTCCGTCCAGGCAGGAGCCGGGGCGGGTCGCACGGCCTCGTGTTGGTTCACCAGCTGTGCCGCAGGTGCAGGTGCGACTGCGACTCGCTCGGCCGGTGGTGCGACCACTGGGCACGGATTGGCCGCAGCTGGTGGTGCAGCCTTTGAGCGCGACTTTGCCGCCTTAGTGCGCGGCTTGGCCGGTCGCGCCGGAGAGGGCCCCGGGGTTGGTTCGTCAATAAGACGAGGGGTATGACTCTCCGTCGCCGCCCTCTTTCTGTCTGACGCCAGAGGCGGTCTCAGGATCGGCTGTGGAGGGAGCCGCTTCTCCATTTCCCCAAGGCGCACATTCACCATGTCCCCCAGGGAGACAAAGAGGTCTCTTTTTAGCTCAGAGAGCACCTCCATCAGGTCCTGCGGGATTTGCTGGGTGGCCGGCGGGGATACGTCCGGTGCAGGTTGGGCGTTACGCTCAGAGAAAGCGGTGCGGAGCGCCTTCACCTCAGCCCTCAGGGCGGCGAGCTCCCCGTTCATTCGCCGGTTATCCGCCTTGAGCCGGCGAGTCTCCTCGTCCACGCTGGTGGCCTGGATCTCGTCCATAGCCTGGCTGATTTGGCGGCAGGCTATTTTCATTTGAGCCCAGACGCTGCCCTTCAGGTTTTTACTCTTGGCCGCTTCGCCAAGAATGACCTCGATTCCCTTGCGGGCACTCTCGAACAGGTCGTCGTTCGAGACTATCTCCTGTGCCTCATTGACAGGGCTACGCTCCCGACACTGGGTCTGCGACCGCGATGCTGGTGGCGAGAGGCAGTACGCGAGGTCAACGTCTGCGTCAATCTCGGAGCGAGCGAGCTCCAGGTCCCGTGGAGGGGCTTTCGCCTTTGACGAGACAGAGTGGCTCCCCATCGAGCCGGTCCCGCGCCCCCTGCGAGAGGTATTGACTTTCGGAGCCCTTTCGGGCTCTACGACCTCTTCAGGTAGTCCTGCCTCTTTGTACGCTCTTTTGGAGCTATTCCCTCCAATCTCCCCATCCTCGACCGATCGGCCACCCTGCCGGGCACGCCCAACGGGAGTGGGGGGAGTTGAGCGAGGGTGCTCAGCGGACACCAGGACTTTCTTCTCCTTCGCTGTGGACTGCAATCCTTCGTCCAGCCGCGTCAGGATCACTTTCGCCACCTTCTCGATAGCAGGGCCCTCTCTGCCCTTTTCGACCTCCGATGCCGCAGCGGCATCATCAGTCGCAGGTAGCACCATCGGCAGATCCGCTGCGGGTTCCACCAACTCCATGTCGCTACCTTCGCTTTCCCGCTCTTGCCCATTCCGTGAAGCTAAATCAATTCCGTTGTGGTTGCCAGTTGTCGTCAGTTTAGGGTCGAAACCCTCGGGTACAGGGCCGAGGCCCTGTGAGCACAATTTGCCCCCCCCAGAATACGAGGGGCAGCCCGCATTAAGAAATGCAGGGAGGGACTCTCCACCAGTTACGGCGGTACCCTCCTGGGGTAGTATATCTTTAATTGAGCTCATTTTGCTTTGATGTAGGGGCCAGCTCCCCTGCTCCGTTTATCGAGAGAGCAGCTATCGAGAGAGCAGCTCCCCTCTTTTTTCTGGGCTGAGTTCCCCACTAGGCTAAGTACTATATACAATATTTACATCTTTTTTTAGTTTTTAGTTTTATACTTTTTTTTTTGGGATTTTCTTCTTTTTTTTCCTAACCTAACTTAACCTAAGGTGTGTCGCTCTTGGTTACCCTTTCACGCCGGACCCTTTCGGCTCCGACGATCACTAAGGGCGTAAGCCCCCCCACCACGACAAGGTGGCGACACCTCGGGGGGGAACCTAACCTAACCTAACCTAACCTAACCTAACCTAACCTAACCTAACCTAACCTAACCTAACCTAACCTAACCTAACCTAACCTAACCTAACCTAACCTAACCTAACCTAACCTAACCTAACCTAACCTAACCTAACCTAACCTAACCTAACCTAACCTAACCTAACCTAACCTAACCTAACCTAACCTAACCTAACCTAACCTAACCTAACCTAACCTAACCTAACCTAACCTAACCTAACCTAACCTAACCTAACCTAACCTAACCTAACCTAACCTAACCTAACCTAACCTAACCTAACCTAACCTAACCTAACCTAACCTAACCTAACCTAACCTAACCTAACCTAACCTAACCTAACCTAACCTAACCTAACCTAACCTAACCTAACCTAACCTAACCTAACCTAACCTAACCTAACCTAACCTAACCTAACCTAACCTAACCTAACCTAACCTAACCTAACCTAACCTAACCTAACCTAACCTAACCTAACCTAACCTAACCTAACCTAACCTAACCTAACCTAACCTAACCTAACCTAACCTAACCTAACCTAACCTAACCTAACCTAACCTAACCTAACCTAACCTAACCTAACCTAACCTAACCTAACCTAACCTAACCTAACCTAACCTAACCTAACCTAACCTAACCTAACCTAACCTAACCTAACCTAACCTAACCTAACCTAACCTAACCTAACCTAACCTAACCTAACCTAACCTAACCTTTTTTTTTTTTTTTTTTTTTTTTTTTTTTTTTTTTTTTAAGGTGAGGATAATCCATTTACGGATTTCATCCAAAAGAGGCGAAATTCAGGACTCGCTCCCGTGAGGGAGAATACCTGATAAACCTCCTCACCATTTTCCTCAAGCCGGGGTTATCCGGTGCCGTGGGACCCAGGTGATGACACCACTACGACACCGGCCGGTAATCTACATACGGTTTTTTATAATGAGGTTGTCTCCTCCCTACCTCAGGATCTCGGGATCCGTGTCCGGGCGACGACCGCCGCTCGAGCCCCCTCAGGGCGAAAGACCTTTGCCCCCTCTGAGCAGTCTTGTTTCGCCCTGAAGAACCTCCAGCATTAGCCGAAGCCCGGACCCGCATCCCGATTTCCTTGCGCTTACGCGCCCCTCCCTGGACCCGTGTCCGAGGCAGCGGCCGCTCGAGCCCCCTCAGGGCGAAAGACCTTTGCTCCCTCTGAGCAGTCTTGTTTCGCCCTGAAGAACCTCCAGCATTAGCTGATACTCGGACCCGCGTCCAGACCTCTATGCGCTTGCGCGCCCCTCCATGGACCCGTGTCCGAGGGGCAGCCGCCGCTCGAGCCCCCTCAGGGCGAAAGACCTTTGCCCCCTCTGAGCAGTCTTGTTTCGCCCTGAGGAACCTCCAGCCTTGGCTACCACTCAAGCCCATACCCTCAAGGTGCCCCGAAGGCACCGGTCCCACCTGACCCAAATGGGCCCCTCCGCGCCGAAGCGCAGCCGCATCACCAGTCCCCTCTGCTGGTTCAGAGGAGTACCGGGAGCGGCCCCTCTCTGGATTGCCTCTTGGCCCCGCTGCACGTCGGACACAAGACGTGCAATGGGGAGCCCCCCCCACCACGACAAGGTGGGCATCCGTCGGGGGGGAACCTAACCTAACCTAACCTAACCTAACCTAACCTAACCTAACCTAACCTAACCTAACCTAACCTAACCTAACCTAACCTAACCTAACCTAACCTAACCTAACCTAACCTAACCTAACCTAACCTAACCTAACCTAACCTAACCTAACCTAACCTAACCTAACCTAACCTAACCTAACCTAACCTAACCTAACCTAACCTAACCTAACCTAACCTAACCTAACCTAACCTAACCTAACCTAACCTAACCTTTTTTTTTTTTTTTTTTTTTTTTTTTTTTTTTTTTTTTTTTTTTTTTTTTTTAAGGTGAGGATAATCCATTTACGGATTTCATCCAAAAGAGGCGAAATTCAGGACTCGCTCCCGTGAGGGAGAATACCTGATAAACCTCCTCACCATTTTCCTCAAGCCGGGGTTATCCGGTGCCGTGGGACCCAGGTGATGACACCACTACGACACCGGCCGGTAATCTACATACGGTTTTTTATAATGAGGTTGTCTCCTCCCTACCTCAGGATCTCGGGATCCGTGTCCGGGCGACGACCGCCGCTCGAGCCCCCTCAGGGCGAAAGACCTTTGCCCCCTCTGAGCAGTCTTGTTTCGCCCTGAAGAACCTCCAGCATTAGCCGAAGCCCGGACCCGCATCCCGATTTCCTTGCGCTTACGCGCCCCTCCCTGGACCCGTGTCCGAGGCAGCGGCCGCTCGAGCCCCCTCAGGGCGAAAGACCTTTGCTCCCTCTGAGCAGTCTTGTTTCGCCCTGAAGAACCTCCAGCATTAGCTGATACTCGGACCCGCGTCCAGACCTCTATGCGCTTGCGCGCCCCTCCATGGACCCGTGTCCGAGGGGCAGCCGCCGCTCGAGCCCCCTCAGGGCGAAAGACCTTTGCCCCCTCTGAGCAGTCTTGTTTCGCCCTGAGGAACCTCCAGCCTTGGCTACCACTCAAGCCCATACCCTCAAGGTGCCCCGAAGGCACCGGTCCCACCTGACCCAAATGGGCCCCTCCGCGCCGAAGCGCAGCCGCATCACCAGTCCCCTCTGCTGGTTCAGAGGAGTACCGGGAGCGGCCCCTCTCTGGATTGCCTCTTGGCCCCGCTGCACGTCGGACACAAGACGTGCAATGGGGAGCCCCCCCACCACGACAAGGTGGGCATCCGTCGGGGGGGAACCTAACCTAACCTAACCTAACCTAACCTAACCTAACCTAACCTAACCTAACCTAACCTAACCTAACCTAACCTAACCTAACCTAACCTAACCTAACCTAACCTAACCTAACCTAACCTAACCTAACCTAACCTAACCTAACCTAACCTAACCTAACCTAACCTAACCTAACCTAACCTAACCTAACCTAACCTAACCTAACCTAACCTAACCTAACCTATCTTTTTTTTTTTTTTTTTTTTTTTTTTTTTTTTTTTTTTTTTTTTTTTTTTTTTTTTTTTTTTTTTTTTTTTTTTTTTTTTTTTTTTTTTTTTTTTTTTTTTTTTTTTTTTTTTTTTTTTTTTTTGTCCAGGGAGGAAAGCTTTTAAAGCTTCACCCCGGCCTGGAGCGGCCGGAGGATATGTGGGAGTCTCCCCCCAGAGTGGGGGGCATACCCACTAAAACCTCCCTGGGCGTCTCCCTCAAACCGGCTTTCTACCAGGCGCCGTGGGACCTCAGTCATGACCCACAACGACGCCTGACCGGCGCCCCAGCCTACGTGCCGGGGCTAACCCGCGCCAAAGGAGAGGGAGGTCAGGGACGCTGAACCTCCCCCCCAGACTGTGAGGCCTAGCCTGCGGCGGGCAGGGGTGCTCCACCCCCGTACCCGCAGGCCTCACTGGGGAAGTTGGCGGGCAGCGAACTGTCTCCGCCGCCTCCCCCATCGTCTGCGCCGGAGCGGGTGTGCGTCGACGGCCTCTTCGCGCACCCGCTCCGCGGCCTCCTTCTGTGACATGACGTCCTCACAGAAAGAGGCCACTCCCTCCCACGACCTGTCGCTGTCCAGCATGGCGGCTACCACGCTGGGCAGCGAGAGGTCGCCCCCGATTGCCGCCACCAGAGTGCGGCGCTGAGAATCCCAGGCGCTGCACACCGCGAGGGTGTGCTGCGCCGTGTCGTCCCCCGCGCCACACTCATGGCACGACGGGGTCGGCTCTCTCCTTGCGACTCTGTGCAGGTAATGACCAAAGCAGCCATGCCCGGTCAATACCTGCGTGAGCCGGAAGGAGAGAGTCCCGTGCCGTCTCTCGGACCAGTCGGAAAGCAGCGGGCGGACAGCCTCTATGGTGCGGATGCCATAAGAGGGGTCCGCCAGGCTGGCTTTCCACCGGTCCCTCATCCTCTCGGCGGCCTCGCGGCGCGCGTGGGCCACCTCCTCCGGGGCCAGGCGTTCTCCTCTCGCCCGGCCCTCGACCCTCCTGGCGTGCGCCTCCGCCCACACCCCCGCCTCAAGCTCCCAGGGGGGGTGTGCCTGCGAGGACGCAGGCTGCCCCGAACGACACCGTCACGTAGGCCCTGCAAATTCGATTGGCGACCACCCTCTGTGGTCGCCGCAGCAGGGCCTTGGTCGACTCTTTTAATGAGTCGACCCATATCGGAGCCCCGTATAGCGCCATGCTTCTGACGACGCCCGCGAAGAGGCGTCTGCATGGCGCGCTGGGGCCCCCCACGTTCGGGAGCAACCTGCCGAGGGCCGCCGCCGCTCCCACCACTCTAGGAGCGAGGGCCTTGAAGTGGCCCTCGAAACTCCACCGCCTATCGAGGTGGAGGCCCAGATACTTGATCTGGGCCTTCACCTTGACGATTTCCCCTCTTATACGGATCCCCGCCCCCGCGGGGATCCTCCAACTTGGGCCCCTCCCCCCGAAGACGATGGCCTCCGTCTTCGTGAGGGCCACCCGCAGGCCCAGCATGCGGATGCGGTCCACCAACATTGTGGTGGCCACCGTCGCTCGCCGGGCCGTCTCCTCGTAATCTCTGCCCCCGGACGGCTACGAGGGTGTCGTCTGCGTAGCAGACGACTGCCATCCGGGGGGAGGAGCGTGAGGCGGATCACCCAGTCGAAACCGACGTTCCAAAGCAGGGGTCCCAACACGGACCCCTGTGGAACGCCGCAGGCCATCCGCCGCTCCTCGATCCCGCCCCCTCTTGCCTGATAGGACACTACCCTGCCCTGTAGGTAGTGCCCTATCAGCCTTCTCAGATAGAGGGGCACTCCATGGTATCGGAGTGCCTCCTCTATCACGCCGTAGGGGAGGGTGCCGAAGGCGTTGGCGATGTCTAGCGACACCGCCATGACCCCCTCCCCTCTTCCCTCCGCGTACCCGCAGAACTCCTTCAGGGCGGTGACTGCATCTAACGTCGACCGCCCCGCTCGGAACCCGAACTGGTGGTCCGAGAGGCCCGGCCCTACCCGGACGAGGTGGCTCTGTACGCGGGACGCAATGATGCGCTCCAGCATCTTGCCCACCTCGTCCAGCAGCACTATGGGCCTGTAGGCCGAAGGGGAGTCTGCGGGTCGACCCGCTTTTGTCAACAGGCACAGCCTTCCCTGTTTCCACACGTTGGGGAACCGCCCAGCCGCCAGGCAGTCATCATATAACTGCCTGAGGCGGCACCCCAAGTGCTTTAGCGCAACAGGAAGGACCTTACCCGGGACCCCGTCTGGCCCCGGCGCCTTCCTGCATCTACGCAGCCGGTCAACTGCCCCCACCATTTCGTCATCTGTGACGGGTGGGGGGGGCTCTTGCTCCTCCTCGTCCGCTACCAGCGGCGCCATTCTTGGGACCGTCACGTTTGGTGGTCCCGGGAAAAGCCCGACCACCACCCGCTGCAGCAGCTCCGGCTCCAGCGACTCGATGGGGGGGGCGGTCCGCATCTTATTGCGGACGATGCGGTACGGCCGCCCCCACGGGTCCCTATCCAGGGTGGCCAAGAACTCCTCGTGCGCGGAGTCCTTGGCCCTGGCGATGGCCCCCTGAAGTGCCGTCTTTGCTTCCCGGAGGACCTGGTAATAAAGGTCCTCCTCGGCTGGGGTGTGGGCCCTCCTCCTACGGCACCGCTGGTACGCCCGCCTTGCGCGAATACTGGCGGCGCGGAGGTCCGCAAGCTCCGCCGACCACCAGTAAACTTGTTTTTTGGCGGGCATCCGCCGCGTCCGAGGCATAGCGGCGTCGCACACCTCGGTGAGTGCCGCCCGGAATTGCCTTGCCCTCTCATCTACGTCTCCGCCGGCGGGCGGGGACGACCACCTGGCCCGGATCATGGCAGCCTCCTCTGCCATCTCCGGGTCCAGTTTGGTCAGGGTCCACCTCGGGAAACCCTGACCGGCCCGAGGTTGCACCCCGGGGGACGAGGACGCAGAGACCCTGCACCGGATGTACCGGTGGTCGGAAAGGGTCTCCGCGTCCTCCAGGACGCGCCAATCCTGGATGCGCGCAGCGATGGCAGGGGTCGCGAACGTTAGGTCCACGATGGACCCCCCCTGCCGCCGCACGCATGTTTGGACCGTCCCCCGATTCACCAGTGCGAGGCCGGCCATGGCCGCCCAGCCCTCAACCTCCGTCCCTCTAGCGTCAGTGATGGGGGAACCCCACGCGCCGCTTTTCGCGTTCAGGTCCCCCATCACCAAGACCGGCATTGGAGCCGCCCTCGCCACGACCAACCCCAGCTCCCTAAGGAAGGCCTCAAATGCCCTCAGGGGCCTGTTCGGGGAGAAATAAACTCCTAGGAGCAATATTTCTCCCCATTTGACCGCGACGAATCCTTGCCCCCTCTCCTTTATGGAGAGGCGGGGGGATTCGCCGAACGCCGGCACCACCACTGCCACCGAGCCTTCCACGTCTCCAGCCCAGTTAGATTGGGGGGAGACGAAGTACGGCTCGGCGACCACCGTCGCGTCAACGCCCCACTCCGCCATGGACTGCATCAGCAGATCCTGAGCGCGGGCGGAGTGGTTGGCGTTCGCCTGGAGGAGCTCAAGCGGACGTGCTGGCATTGGCAGTGTCCATGAGCCCCTCCGACGCCGTGTGGCCTACATTCGCTGATCTAGGGGCCGGGGTCTGGGCGGCCACTCTTCCTCTGGTTGGTGGGGGGGTGCATTTATCACCCCCCATTACGTGCCCGGCAGGGCGCCCGAGTCGGGTGCACAGCGCGCACTTAGGGTTCGCTGTGCAGCCCGACGACCTGTGTCCCTCCATGCCGCACCGGAAGCAGAGGTTGCTTCGGTCGGCAGTGGACGGGCACAGCGCCCTAGTATGCCCTGTCCCCATGCACTTGTAACAGCGCATGGGGAGGGGCTCCAGCGCCTGGACCCGCGCTGCGGACCAGCCGACCAGGAGCCGACCGGCCTGGACGATGGCCTTGGCGGCGGCCACCGGGCATCTGGCCAGAACAGAGCCCGTCCCCGCGGGCCCCATTCTTATCGTGCCCACCCTGACGCTGTCCGGGGGGCACCCTCCCTTCTCCGCGATCGCCTGGCGGACGGACTCCGGCTCCGCCGACTCGTCCAGGCCGGAGATGCGCAGGTCGGCGCATTTGGTCGGTCGGGTGATCTCCGCCGACTCCCCGACCAACTCCTGCAACTTGACCGCGAGGGCGTCCGCGGTCTTGGCGCTGTCGGCGCCGCCCACCTCGATCAGCCGCCCCCCGGTGGCCGATAGCCGGACCTTAAGGTGGTCCAGCTCCAGATCCGCCAACTTTATGTTGGCGGTGGCCCGGTCCATGACCGCCTTGTATGAGTCCTTGGACTCCGACCTCAGCGTGATTACCACGGCTGAGGTCTTTGGGGCGGTCAATTTCGGGCCGGCCATTTTGTTCGCCGCTGCCTTGGGGGCGGGGGCTGTCGTCGTTTGTTTGGGGGCCTTTTTGGCCCCCCTCCGCACCACCTCCGTCCAAGTTGGAGCCGGCGCAGCCTCAGCCGGGGCTGCAGACGCGTCCGGCGCCGGTCCGCGTTGCGCCGGGGCCGGCTTGGCCGGGGCCGGCTTGGCCGGGGCCGGCTTGGCCGGGGCCGCCTTGGCCGGGGCCGGTTTGGCCGGGGCCGGTTTGGCCTGAGCCGGTTTGGCCGGCTTGGTAGCGGGCTTAGCGGGGGTCGCCTTCGCGGGTCTGGCCCGCGATGGGCCCGGTGACGGCTCATCAGCCGGACGTCCCGCGGCCGCGTCTCTCTTCCTGTCCGCCGCCAGCGGGGGGCGAAGGATAGGCTCGGCTGGGAGGCGCTTCTCCATTTCCCCAAGCCGGACGTTTATCATCTCCCCGAGGGAGACGAACAGGTCCCGCTTGAGGTCCCCCAGCGCCTCGACCAGACCTCCAGGGAGACTTTCCTCTACGGGAGGAGACGCCCTTTCTACTGCCCGCGAGGAGTAGGCGGTGCGGAGAGCCTTCGTTTCCCTCTCTAGAAGGGCGAGTTGGCTTCGCATCCGCTTATTGTCGGCCTTAAGCCGGCGGATCTCCTCCCCCTCTGTTTTGGCTTGGAGGGCATCCATCGCCCCCATCACCCGCTTGCAGGCCGAATTAATTCGGCCCCAAATAGTCCCCTTTATGTTGCCGCATTTACCGGCTTCCGCCAGCACGGCGAATGCAGCATTGCGGGCAACCTCAATGGGGTCTCCCTCGTCCACCTCCCCCTCATCCGAGCTGAGCTCGGGTGCGGGCTCGGCCTTCTCAGCCCCCCTCTTCTTCCCTTTTTTCTCCGCACCGGACCTCGTGTCCAGCGCGGGAGATTCAAGGCGGTACGCCGCGGTCTTGCTCGTCTCAGCCTCGAACTCCTCGAATTTTAGGTCCCGGAGCAGGACCCTTGCTTCCGAGAAGCCTAATCCCAGATGGGATCCGATGGCAGGGGATCTGCCCCCCCGGCGCGCCGAGCTGACTTTCGGCCCCAACTCAGGCCTCGGGTTGTACTCGGACTCGACCAATCCCCTCTTCGAGGGTCCGGAGACATTCTCCATTACCTCGACCACTTCGACGTCGACCTCGACCTCATGTTCCGAGACCGACCCTGGGCCGTCCGGCACAACAATACCCCCCCCCCCCGTTTCGCTGCGGTCTGTCGCCGCCGCCGACATTCCGCCCTCACAAAGTTGGACAAAACCAACAAAAAACCAAAAAATATTTTAAAAATGGTCAAGAGCGAACCTTTTTTAACGGGCCGGAGCCCCGAAATCCGACCTTTGACCTCCGACAACTCGACAACCGCAAGCCCAAGAGAAGTGCGCAAGGTGCCAAAAGGTGGCCCCTTAGACCCCCCACACACCTTCTCTGCCCGTTTTGTCCCCCTCCCCCTACTTTTCCGGCGGCGAATTTTCGAAGAAAATTTTCCACCGGAAAAAGGCAAAGTGCGGCGCCTAAAGTAGGCAACGAGCAATCGACTAAAAAATTTATAGCTCCCGAACGGAATGTCCGGGAGATACAAACTAAAAGAAGACTGCTAGCCCGCTTTATCGCGCAAATTACCACGCGAAGAACTTTCGAAAAAAGAAAGTCCCACTATTTTTTGGAAATTTTCCAAAAATTTCGGGCAGGTTGTGTTTCCTGGGATTTCAGAGTGAAATCCCAGCCGAACTTCAAAAATTCGGGCCTCCGAAAATAACGGTGCTAGAAGAGCACCGTTGAGGCAAAGAATTTAAAGCAACAAACCAACTTCCCAAATCCGTTGAAAAACCCCCAAAAAGTTCAGCCGAAAAAAAGTACTAACAATTTTCCGGTCACAGACCGGTCAGGGTCCAAGAGCCGATTAGTATGGGGAAAGTTTACCAACTTAACCCCAAAAATCAGCTCTTTTTCCCTTCCAACTGCGAGTTCCCTATGGGACTTATAGAGGGGCCCGACGCGTCGTAAAACGCGTCTTCCGAGCCTCTATAAGGCCGAAAAGAAAGAATGCAAAGTCCTTAAGGGACTTTGCAGACAAAGGACAAAAACAAGAATTACCAACTTATGGTTGGTAATTTTCTGCGCCTTAACAAATGTGACGAGCAACTCACAAGTTTTTGGTAACTCCCGGACAGAAGGTCCGATCGCAACCAAACAAAAACTTGCGAGTAGTACTCGTCAAGGCGTGGCTAGAAGAGCCCTAAAAATGAATCTAAAATAAAAGGGGACAAAGTTATAAGGGGGGAAAAAGCAAAAGTTTGGAATAAAAAGCAAAAGTTAGGAAAATATCAAATTAATTTCCGAACGTCGACCGCACGATGTCGATGCAAACGTTCGAAAACTAATATCTGGAAAACTACTGAAGCTACGTTAAAGGAACAAAAGGCAATATTTAAAACAACTAAAAAGAATGCAACGCACAAAACCACAAATCTCGCAAATGACTCCCTCACATAAAATTCCTCGAAAAACCAAATGTTAACACCCAGTTTTCCTCAACCTTTTTTTTTTTTTTTTTTTTTTTTTTTTTTTTTTTTTCAGGGGGAAAGCTTTATAGCTCCCCCCGGCTTGGAGCAGCGCGGGGGGTATGTGGGACTCTCCCCCCTTCACCCCATCCCTAGTGGATGGGGGGAAAATTGGGGGGCCTACCCAAACTAAAACCACCCTGAGCGATTCCCTCACACCGGTTTGCAACCAGCCGTCGTGGGATCCCGTTGTACGTCACCACGACGCCTGACCGGCCGCCCCAGCTGGGGCTCCCACACCAAAGGAGGGGGAGGTCGGGAACGCGTGACCTCCCCCCCAGACTGTGAGGCCTAGCCTGTGGCAGGCAGGGGTGCTCCACCCCCTACCTGCAGGCCTCACTGGGGAATCCGGCTAGCGTACTGCGCACGCCTTCTTCCCACTCGTCTGCGCCGGAGCGGGTGAGCGTCGGGGGACTCCTCGCGCACCCGCTCCGCGGCCTCCTTCTGCGACATCACCTCTTCGCAGAAGTCGGCCAGGGCCTCCCAAGATCTCTCGGTGTCCAGTATCGTTGCTACGACGCTGGGCAGCGAGAGATCCCCTCCGATTGCCGCCACCAGAGTGCGACGCTGAGGACTCCAGGCACTGCACACCTCTAAGGTGTGCTGCGCCGTATCATCCGCAGCGCCGCACTCGTGGCACGACGGGGTCGGCTCTCTCCTTGCGACTCTGTGCAGGTAGTGGCCAAAACAGCCATGTCCCGTTAGCACCTGCACAAGCCGGAAGGAGAGCACCCCATGCCCTCTGTCGAGCCAGAGCTCGAAGACGGGTTGGATGGCGCCTATGGTGCGGACTCCAAAGGCGACATCCAATAGTCCCGCTTTCCACCTGTCGCGCATCCTCGTCGCGGCCAGGCGTCGAGCATGCGCGACCTCTTCCGGAGCCAGGCGCTCGTCTCTGGCCTGGCTCTCCTTTCTCCTGCGGTACGTTTCCGCCAACACCCCCGCCTCCAGCTCCCACGGGGGTGTTCCGGCAAGAACGCAGGCTGCCGCAAAGGCCACTGTCGCGTAGGCCCTACACATTCTGTTTGCGACAATCTTTTGGGGCCTACGCAAGAGGGCCTTGGTTGGGGTCCTCAGGGCGTCGCTCCAAATGGGTGCCCCATAGAGCGCCATACTTTTGGTGACGCCGGCGAATAGGCGCCGGCATGGGGCACCAGGACCTCCCACATTTGGAAGCAGTCGGCCAAGCGCCGATGCGACCCCCACTATCCGAGGAGCGAGTCGACGGAAATGCTCCTCGAATGTCCATCTTCTGTCCAGGACGAGACCCAAGTATTTAACGTGGGCCTTGACCTGGACACTCTCCCCGCCTACGGAGATTGTGGCTCCGGCTGGTGGCCGCCATCCCGGCCCCCCAAAGACAATGGCTTCTGTCTTTGTAAGAGCCACTTTTAGCCCCAGCGCCGTTATACGGTCCACCACCATCTCGGTTGCAACCGTGGCTATCCTGGCCGTGTCCGCATATGTGCCGCCACGGACGGCCACCATGGTATCGTCCGCGTAACACATGATGGCCATCCGGGGGAGCATCGTCAGACGGATGGCCCAGTCGTAGCCGACGTTCCATAACAGGGGTCCCAGCACTGACCCCTGTGGAACGCCGCAAGCCATGCTTCTGGCCACTCTGCTTCCGTCTCTTTCATGATAGAGCACTACCCTGTCCTCCAGGTAGTGCCCCATCATGCGGCGGAGATAGAGGGGCACCCCGTGGTACCTGAGCGCCTCCCCTATCACGCCAAAAGGGAGGGTGCCAAATGCGTTAGCGATGTCTAACGACACCGCTATGACCCCTTCCCTTCTTTCCGCTGCGTTTTCTGTAAACGCTTTGAGCGCACCCAGTGCGTCCAGGGTTGATCTGCCCACCCTGAAACCGTACTGGTGCTCCGACACGTTCGGCCCCACCAGCCCCAGGTGACTAGTGATGCGGTTGGCCAAGATACGCTCAAAAACTTTGGCCACCTCGTCCAACAGCACTAAGGGTCTGTAGGCTGACGGAGAGTCTGCCGGACGGCCATCCTTCATCAGCAGACATAACCGGCCCTCTTTCCACGTCCTAGGGAACCGCCCCTCCTCCAGACAGTCGTCTAGCAACTGCTTGAGGCGGCCCCCTAGGTGTTTGAACGCGATTGCAAGCACCTTTGCCGGGACCCCGTCCGGCCCGGGCGCCTTCTTGCATTTCCGGAGGCGGTCGTACGCCGCCACTAGCTCGTCTTCGGTGACTGGGGGGACTTCCTCCGGCTCCTCCGGCTCTTCTATGGGGAGAGCCATGACAGGGGGGGTGAATGCTGGTGGCTGGGGAAAGAGCCCAGCGACCACCCGGGTCAGTAGCTCCGGTTCCAGGGATCCCATGGGGGGGGCGCTCCGCATTTTATTTCGCACAATGCGGTAGGGACGGCCCCATGGGTCCCTGTCCAGGGTGGCCAAGAACTCCTCATGGGCGGAGTCCTTGGCCTTGGCGATGGCTACCTGGAAGGCTTTCTTCGCAACCCGGAGTGCCTCGTAGTATTGTGCCTCCTCCGACGGTGTGTGCGACCTTCTTCGCCGACACCGGGTGTAGTTTCGGCGTGCGCGGTTGCTTACTGCCCGGAGGTTCGCGATCTCGGACGTCCACCAGTAGACTTTCTTCTTGGCATGAAAGCTCTTCGCCCGAGGCATGGCTGCATCGCACACGTTGGTAAGTGCGTGCCGGAACTGCGCTGCCCGCTCTTCAACCCCCAAGCTGGTCGGGGGGTCGGCACACCAAGCCTCGACGATGGCAGCCTCTTCCGCCATTTCTCTGTCGAGACAGGAGAAAGTCCACCTGGGAAACTCGCTCATCCCTCTTCTAGCCCGGTGTCCAGGCACCAAAGACGCTCCGGAAACCCTGCACCTGATGTACCTGTGGTCAGACAGGGTTTCCACGTCCTCGAGGACGCGCCAATCCTGTATTCGTGCAGCGATGGCAGGGGTAGCAAACGTCACGTCTACTATAGACCCCCCCTGCCGCCGCACGCAGGTATTGGTATTGCCCCGATTGCACAGTACCAGGCCGACTGCAGCCGCCCAGTCCCGCAGCTCCGCCCCTCTAGGGTCTGTGATAGGGGAACCCCACGCATCGCATTTTGCGTTGAGATCCCCCATCAGGATAACCTGGGCTGGTGCCGCACCCCGCACCACAGGCTCGAGCCGCCGCAGAAATTGCTCAAAAGCAGCCAAGGGTTTGTTAGGGGAGAAGTATACCCCGATGAGTATTACTTCACCCCACTTCACCGCGACAAACCCAGGACCGCTTTCTCGGGTCACGATAGGGGGCGAATTACCCTGCGCCGGGACCAGTATACCGACTAAGCCCTCCGTGTCCCTAGCCCAATGTTGTTGTGGAGGGACGAAGTAAGGCTCCGATATGACCACCGCACTGATCAGCCACTCCGCCGTATGTTGCATCAGAAGATCCTGAGCGCGGGCGGAGTGGTTGATATTAGCCTGGAGGAGTTCGGTATGGTGTGCTGGCATTAAGATTCCATACAGTTCTCCTCCTGTGCCAGCACTGGCTGGCTCGATGGTGGCTCGAGTGGCGCGATCGCAGGGGCCGTGGTCTGGGCGGCCTCTTTTCCTCTGGCGGAGGGCGGGGCACATTTACGCCCCCCCATGACATGCCCTGCCAGGCGTCCCGCTCGTGTGCAAACAGCACATTTAGGCTCAGCAGAGCACGCAGCCGACTTGTGGCCCTCTTTCCCGCAGCGGAAGCAGAGGGCACTTCTGTCCTCCTTCGAGGGACATAGAGCCCGCGTATGGCCTGTCCCCATACACTTGAAGCAGCGCATGGGGAGGGGCTCCAACTGCCGGACCTGGGCCGAGGACCACCCGACGAGCAACCTGCCGGCCTGCACGAGGACTTTGGCCGCCACAACCGGGCAGCGGACCAGGACAGATCCAGTACCACTAGGGCCCATCCTGATCCCCCCAACTTTCACCTGCTCTACAGGGCAACCCCCCTTTGCGGATACCGCGCTTTGAACCGCCTCCGGGTTGACGGACTCGTCCAAGCCGGAGACTCTCAAGTCCACGTTTTTGGTGGGCCGCGTAACGGTAACCAGCTCTCCGATTACGCCCTGTAGTTTTACAGCAAGGTCGTCCGCGGCTTTGGCGCTACCTGCACCTGGAACCTCTATGACCCGCGCCCCAGTGGCGGTCTTCCTCACCCGGACATGCTTGAGGCCAATGTCTTCAAGCTGCACCACTGACTTGGCCTTTGACATGGCCGTCGCATAGGTCTCTTTCTTAGCGACGGCTTCTGGCTTAAGGGTGATGACCACCGCTGTCGATTTCGGGGTGGTCAGTTTTGGCCTCTGCTTCTTGCCAGCGGCAGCCCGAGACTGGGCGGCTGGTGGTGGCTGGGAAGGCTTTTTGGCCTTCTTGCCCTTCCTCCTTACGACTTCCGTCCAGGCAGGAGCCGGGGCGGGTTGCACGGTCTCGTCTTGGTTCAGCGGCTGTGCCGCAGGTGCAGGTACGACTCGCTCGGCCGGTGGTGCGGCCACTGGCCGCGGATTGGCCGCAGCTGGTGGTGCAGCCTTTGAGCGCGACTTTGCCGCAGCTGGTGCGGCCTTAGTGCGCGGCTTAGCCGATCGCGCCGGAGAGGGCCCCGGGGTAGGTTCATCAATAGGACGAGGAGTATGTCCCTCCGTCGCCGCCCTCTTCCTGTCTGCCGCCAGAGGCGGTCTCAGGATCGGCTGTGGAGGGAGCCGCTTCTCCATCTCTCCAAGGCGCACATTCACCATGTCCCCCAAGGAGACAAAAAGGTCTCTTTTGAGCTCGGAGAGCACCTCCTTCAGGTCCTGCGGGATTTGCTGGGCGGCCAGCGGGGATACGTCCGGTGCAGGTTGGGCGTTGCGCTCAGAGAAAGCGGTGCGGAGCGCCTTCACCTCAGCCCTCAGGGCGGCGAGCTCCCCGTTCATTCGCCGGTTATCCGCCTTGAGCCGGCGAGTCTCCTCGTCCACGCTGGTGGCCTGGATCTCGTCCATAGCCTGGCTTATTTGGCGGCAGGCTATTTTCATTTGGGCCCAAACGCTGCCCTTCAGATTCTTGCTTCTGGCCGCCTCGGCAAGAATGACCTCTATGCCCTTGCGGGCGGTCTCGAACAGGTCGTCGTTTGGAATGACCTCTTGCGTCTCGTTGATAGGGCTACGCTCTCGACGCTGGGTCTGCGGCCGCGATGCTGGTGGGGAGAGGCAGTACACGGAGTCCACATCTGCGTCAACTTCAAACGTAGTGAGCTCCAGGTCCCGCAAGGGGGCTTTCATCTTTGTCGCTACAACCTGGCTCCCTATTGAGCCAGTCCTACGTCCCCTGCGAGAGGTGTTTACTTTTGGAGCCCTTTCGGGCTCTACGACCTCTTCGGGTAGTCCGGCTTCTTTGTAAGCCCTTTTGGAGCTGTTCCCCCCAGCTTCCCCCTCATCAACCGATCGGCCACCCTGCCGGGCACGCCCAGCGGGAGTGGGGAGAGTTGGGCGAAAGTGCTCTGCAGACACCAGGGCTCTTTTCTCCTTCGCTGTGGACTGCAACCCTTCGTCCAACCGCGTCAGGATTACTTTTGCCACTTTCTCAATAGGGCCCTCTCTGGCTTTTCCGACCTCCGATGCCGTAGTGGCATCATCAGTCGCAGGTAGCACCATGGGCGGATCCACTGCGGGTTCCACCAACTCCATGTCGCTACCTCCGCTATTCTGTCCTTGCTCATCTCGTAAAGCTATATCATATCCGTTGTCATTGCTTGTGGTCGTCGGGTGAGGGTCGAAACCCTCGGGTACAGGGCCGAGGCCCTGTGAGCGCAATTTGCCCCCCCCAGAATACGAGGGGCAGCCCGCATTAAGAAATGCAGGGAGGGACTCTCCACCAGTTACGGCGGTACCCTCCTGGGGTAGTATTTCTTGAATTGTGCTCATTGTGCTTTGATGTAGGGGCCAGCTCCCCTGCTCCGTTTATCGAGAGAGCGGCTCCCCTCTTTTTTCTGGGCTGAGTTCCCCAATTAGGCTAAGTACTATATACAATATTTACATCTTTTTTGGTTTTTTGTTTTATACTTTTTTTGTTTTTTTTATTTTTTTTTCCTAACCTAACTTAACCTAAGGTGTGTCGCTCTTGGTTGCCCTTTCACCTCGGACCCTTCCGGCTCCGACGATCACTAAGGGCGTAAGCCCCCCCACCACGACAAGGTGGCGACACCTCGGGGGGGTAGTTTTCCTCAACCTAACCTAACCTAACCTAACCTAACCTTTTTTTTTTTTTTTTTTTTTTGTTTACTAAGGAGGAAAAGCTTTATCGCTACCCCTGGCCTGGGGCGACCAGGGGTTATGTGGGACTCTCCCCCCAAATAGGGGGGCATACCCTAACTAAAAACCTCCTCGGCGTTACCCGCTCAACCGGTATTATGGGGCGTCGTGGGAACCAGAGACTCCATCCACAACGCCCACCGGGAGCGCCCCGGTTAGTTATCCGGGGCTCCCTCGCGCCAAAGGAGGGGAAGGCCGGTAACGCCGAGCCTTCCCCCCAGACCTGTGAGGCTTAGCCTGCGGCGAGCAGGGGAGCACCCATCCCCTACCCGCAAGCCTCACCGGGGAGCCAGGCGAGCATAATTCGCTCTCCTAACTCCCCGTCGTCTACGCCGGAGCGGGAGCGCATCGACCGAGTCTTCGCGCTCCCTCTCCGCCGCTTCCTTCTGTGAGACCACCGTCTCACAGAAGGAAGCCACCGCATCCCAGGACCTGTCGCTGCCCAGCATAGCCGCCACTACGCTGTGCAGCGAGAGGTCCGACCGTCCGATCGCCGACGTCATGTCGCGACGTTCGGCGTCCCACCGCACACACTCCTCCAGCGTGTGCTGGGCCGTGTCGTCACCGTCGCCGCACTCGTGACAGCGCGACGACGGTTCCCTCCCTATTCTCTGCAGGTAATGTCCGAAGCATCCGTGCCCAGACATTACCTGCGTTACCCTATAAGAGAGCACCCCGTGCTCCCTCTCGACCCAGAGGTCGAATGACGGGAGGAGTGCCCCTATGGTGCGGGTTCCATAGGGGGAGTCCTCCAGGTCACTCTTCCACCTGTCCCGCATGCGTCTCTCGACCATTCGTCGGGCGTGAGTGACCTCCTCAGGGGCGGGGCGCTCTCCTCTTGCCCGGGCCTCCTTTCGCCGCTTGTAAACATCCGCCTGGACTTCGGCGTCCAACTCCCACGGCGGCGTGCCAGCAAGAACGCACGCCGCCATGAATGAGACCGTCATATAGGCCCTGCATATGCGCAGGGCCACCACCCTCTGTGGTCTCCGCAGCATGGCCCTGTTCCTGGCGGACAGTTTGTCCGCCCAGATTGGGGCTCCGTAAAGGGCCATGCTGCGGAGGACCCCGGCGAAGAGCTTCCGGCACTTAATGGAGGGGCCACCCACATTCGGCAATAGCCGTCCCAGTGCTGAGGCGGCGCCGACTATTCGGGGAGCTAACTGGGCAAAATGCTCCCCGAAATTCCATTTTTGGTCCAGGATAAGCCCCAAGTATTTTATGTGGGGCTTCAGCTGGACCATTTCCCCTCCGATTTCAATCGCCGCCCCAGCGGGTACCCTCCATTCACCCCCCCCCTTTGCGAAGACGATGGCGTCTGTCTTCGACACCGCCACCTTTAGCCCTAGCGCCGAGATGCGGTCAACGACCAGTTGCGCCGCCACAGAGGCCCGGCGCAACGTCTCTGCCCTCTCCTTGCCCCGAACGGCCACCATCGTATCGTCCGCATAGCAGATGGTGGTCATCCGGGGCAACTGGGTCCCTCGAATGGCCCAATCGAATCCGAGGTTCCACAGGAGGGGCCCAAGTACGGACCCCTGTGGAACCCCACACGCCATGTTTCTAGCGAACCGCCTGCCCTCTCGCCCGTTGTAGAGCACTACCCTTTCCTCAAGGTAGTGCCCTACAATAGCCCTCAGGTAAGGAGGCACTCCGTGATACCGGAGTGCCTCCTTAATTACTCCGTAGGGGAGGGAGCCGAAAGCGTTGGCGATATCAAGGGATATCGCCACAACCCCCTCCCCTCTCCCCTCTGCGTCCTCGACAAACCCCCTCAAGGCCCCCAGCGCGTCTATCGTAGACCTTTCCTCGCGGAACCCAAACTGCCGATCCGAGATGTTCGGACCGGCTTCCGCGAGGTGTCGGGAAATGCGGGAGGCGATTATGCGCTCCAGCATCTTCCCGACTTCGTCCAACAGGACTATGGGGCGATAGGCAGAGGGGGAGTCCGGCGGACGACCTTCCTTCCGGAGGAGGCACAGCCGCCCCTCCTTCCAGACCCGGGGGAACCGCCCCTCCCTCAGGCAGTCCTCATAGAGGTCCCTGAGGCGTTCCCCCAGGTGTTTAAGGGCCCGCGGCAGCACCTTCCCCGGCACTCCATCCGGCCCGGGTGCCTTTTTGCACCCTCTTAGGCGGTGGATGACCCTTATTAGCTCCACGTCCGTTATGGACGGAGCGTCAAAGGGTCCCTCCGGTTCCTCAGTGGGGCCCACCATTACTGGAGGGTCGACGTCCGGGGCAGGCGGGAAGAGGCCCTCCACCACTCTGGCCAGCAGCTCCGGCTCCAAGGAATCCATTGGGGGGGCGTGCTTCATCTTCTGCCGCACCAGACGGTACGGCCTACCCCAAGGATCCCTGTCCAGTGATTCCAGGAACTCTGCATGGGCTTCGTCCTTCGCTTTGGCTATAGCGATCTTGAGGGCCTCTTTTGCCACTTTCAGGTCCTCATACAGCCTCTCCTCTTCCCCCGGAACTTGACCCCTTCTTCGCCGGCAGTGGCCAAAAGCACGTCGGGCGCGGTTACTGGCGGTACGGAGGGCCGCGATCTCCTCCGACCACCAGTACACGCTTTTTCTGGCCTGCAGCCTCCTTGCGCGGGGCATTGCAGCATCACAGACCTCTGTCAATGTCTCGCGGAACCTGACCGCCCGCTGTTCGACTCCGATGCTGGCCGGCGGGGGGTCGCTCCATGCTGCCACCATGCCCGCCTCCTCTGCCATCTCAGGGTCAAGTTTGGCCAATACCCATCTCGGGAATTCCGTTCCTCTTTGGCCCGTCGGTCCCGGTGACGGGGCCGGCGGCTGATGGGAGACCCTCATCCGGATGTACAGATGGTCGGAGAGGGTCTCGACGTCCTCCAGGACGTGCCAGCCCGTAATGCGCGCGGCGATGACAGGGGTCGCGAATGAAACATCCACGATAGACCCCCCCTGTTGCCGCACGCACGTGCTGGCGTTGCCCCGGTTTAACACCACCATCCCCATCGCCGCCACCCAATCTCTCAGGACAGCGCCCTTGGGATCTGTGGTGGGGGATCCCCACGCCCCGCTTTTGGCGTTCAGATCCCCCAGAACCACCACCTGAGCTGGTGCCGCTCGCCTGACGGTTCCCCCCAGAGCCCCCAGAAACTGCTCGAACTCGCGCAGTGGGCGGTTTGGGGAGAAGTAGACCGCGACGACTACGGAATTTTCCCACTTGGCCGCAATGTAGCCCTCGCCACCTTCAACCCGCGTCAGGGGAGGGAAATTCCCTGACGTCGGGACCACCATCGCCACCCGTCCATCCGTCGACCCTAGCCAATTGGGCTGGGGAGGAACAAAATACGGCTCCGCCACGATCGCCAACCCGATACTCCACTCGGCTATGACCTGCATGAGCAGGTCTTGAGCACGGGCTGAGTGGTTGGCGTTCACCTGTAGGATGTCTAAGTGCCGGTGTGCTGGCATTTAGACATCCATAATTTGTCCCTCTGTACCAGCCCTTGGGCCGGCGGTCCGCAGATTAGGCCCCGTGGTCTTGGCGGGGGTCGTAAGTCCTCTGGTGTAGGGGGGGGAGCACGAATTCCCAACCTAACCTAACCTAACCTAACCTAACCTTTTTTTTTTTTTTTTTTTTTTTGACTAGGGAGGAAAGCTTTATAGCTTCACCCCGGCCTGGAGCGGCCGGAGGATATGTGGGACTCTCCCCCCAGAGTGGGGGGCATACCCGAACTAAAACCTCCCTAGGCGTCACCCTCGAACCGGCTTTCTACCAGGCGCCGTGGGACCTCAGTCATGACCCACAACGACGCCTGACCGGCGCCCCAGCCTACGTGCCGGGGCTTACCCGCGCCAAAGGAGAGGGAGGTCAGGGACGCTGAACCTCCCCCCCAGACCGTGAGGCCTAGCCTACGGCGGGCAGGGGTGCTCCACCCCCATACCCGCAGGCCTCACTGGGGAAGTTGGCGGGCAGCGAACTGTCTCCGCCGCCTCCCCCATCGTCTGCGCCGGAGCGGGTGTGCGTCGACGGCCTCTTCGCGCACCCGCTCCGCGGCCTCTTTCTGTGACATAACGTCCTCACAGAAAGAGGCCACTCCCTCCCACGACCTGTCGCTGTCCAGCATGGCGGCTACCACGCTGGGCAGCGAGAGGTCGCCCCCGATTGTCGCCACCAGAGTGCGGCGCCGAGACTCCCAGGCGCTGCACACCGCGAGGGTGTGCTGCGCCGTATCGTCCCCCGCGCCACACTCATGGCACGACGGGGTCGGCTCTCTCCTCGCGACCCTGTGCAGGTAATGACCGAAGCAGCCATGCCCGGTCAATACCTGCGTGAGTCGGAAGGAGAGAGTCCCGTGCCGTCTCAAGGACCAGTCAGAAAGGAGCGGGCGGACAGCCTCTATGGTGCGGATGCCATAAGAGGGGTCCGCCAGGCTCGCTTTCCACCGGTCCCTCGTCCTTTCGGCGGCCTCTCGGCGCGCGTGGGCCACCTCCTCCGGGGCCAGGCGCTCGTCTCTCGCCCGGCCCTCAACCCTCCTCCTGTGCGCTTCCGCCTGCACATCCGCTTCGTATTCCCAGGGCGGGGTCCCTGCCAATACGCATGCCGCAGCGAAAGCTACCGTGCAGTATGCACGGCAGATGCGGATGGCGACGACCCTCTGGGGCCTTCTTAAGAGGGCCCGGCACTTGGCGTTCAACGCCCCGCTCCATATGGGAGCCCCATATAACGCCATGCTCCGTACCACGCCTGCATACAGGCGTCGGCACGGAGCGTTTGGCCCTCCCAGGTTGGGGAGGAGCCTTCCCAGCGCCGAGGCGGCGCCCACGACGCGAGGAGCAAGTTGTTTGAAGTGCTCCTCAAACGTCCACTTCCGGTCCAGGTGAAGGCCCAGGTATTTGATCTGGGCCTTGACCCGGACGCCCTCTCCGCGAACGACAATGCCGGCGTCCGCCGGAATCCTCCATCGTGGCCCCCCGAAGACGATGGCCTCCGTCTTCGTGAGGGCCACCCGCAACCCGAGCATGCTAATGCGGTCCACGACCATTGTCGTGGCCACGGTCGCCCGCCGCGCTGTCTCCTCGTATGTGCCGCCCCGGACGGCCACCAGCGTGTCGTCTGCATAGCAGACGACCGCCATCCGAGGGAGCAGCGTGAGACGGATGACCCAGTCGAATCCGACGTTCCAGAGCAGGGGTCCCAGCACAGACCCCTGAGGAACGCCGCAGGCCATCCGCCGATCCGCCCTGCCTCCTCCTCTCTCTTGATAGGACACTACCCTGCCCTCCAGGTAGTGTCCTATCATCCGCTTTAGATAGAGGGGCACCCCGTGATACCGGAGTGCCTCCTCTATCACTCCGTAGGGGAGGGTGCCAAAAGCGTTGGCGATGTCTAGTGACACCGCCATGACACCCTCACCCCTTCCCTCCGCGTACGAGCAGAACTCCTTGAGGGCGGTGACCGCATCTATCGTCGACCGCCCCGTACGGAACCCGTACTGTTGGTCGGAGAGACCCGGCCCTATGTCGACGAGGTGAGCCTGTAGGCGGGAGGCAATGATGCGTTCCAGCATCTTGCTCACCTCGTCGAGCAGCACGATAGGCCTGTAGGCCGAAGGAGAGTCTGCTGGACGACCCTCCTTCGCCAGTAGGCAGAGCCGCCCCTGCTTCCAAGCACTCGGGAACCGCCCAGCCGCCAGGCAGTCGTCGAATAACTGCCTGAGGCGGCTCCCCAAGTGCTTGAGTGCGGTGGGAAGGACCTTACCCGGGACCCCATCCGGCCCCGGTGCCTTTTTGCATCGACGCAGCCGATCCACCGCACCCACCATTTCATCATCCGTGACGAGGGGGGCCTCGCACAGTCCCTCTCCAGGCGCGCTCGGCGGCGCCATTCGCGGGACCGACACGGATGGCGCCACGGGGAAGAGCCCGACGACCACTCGCTGCAGCAGCTCCGGCTCCATGGTCTCCAATGGGGGCGCAGTCCGCATTTTATTGCGGACGATGCGGTACGGGCGCCCCCATGGATCCCTGTCCAGGGTGGCCAAGAACTCCTCGTGCGCGGAGTCCTTGGCCCTGGCGATAGCCCCCTGGAGTGCCGTCCTGGCTTCCTGGAGGACCTGATGGTAGTGGTCCTCCTCAGCCGGCGTGTGGTTCCTCCTCCTGCGGCACCTCTGGTACGCCCTCCTCGCCCGTATACTGGTGGTGCGGAGGTCCGCAAGCTCCGCCGTCCACCAGTACACTCCCTTCTTGGCGGCCATCCGCCGCGTCCGGGGCATCGAGGCGTCACACACCTCGGTGAGCGACGCCCGGAACTCCATGGCCCTCTCATCAATGTCCCCGCCGGAGGGAGTGGTGGACCACCTAGCCCGGATCATGGCGGCCTCCTCCGCCAACTCCGGGTCTAGCTTCGACAGGGTCCACCTGGGGAACAATTGGCCGGCTCGGGGCTGCACCGCCGGGGGGGCGGACGTAGACGCGGAGACCCTACACCGGATGTACCGGTGATCGGAGAGGGTCTCCGCATCCTCCAGGACGCGCCAATCCTGGATGCGAGCGGCGATGGCAGGGGTCGCAAACGTTACGTCCACGATAGACCCCCCCTGCCGCCGCACGCATGTCTGGACCGTCCCCCGGTTCACCAGCACCAGGCCGGCCATGGCCGCCCAGCCCTCGACCTCTGTCCCCCTAGCGTCGGTGATGGGGGAACCCCACGCGCCGCTTTTCGCGTTCAGGTCCCCCATCACCAAGACCGGCGTTGGTGCCGCCCTTCCCACGACCAGCCCCAGCTCCCTGAGGAAGGCCTCGAATTCCCTCAGGGGCCTGTTTGGGGAGAAATATACTCCTAGGAGTATCATTTCCCCCCATTTGGCCGCGACGAATCCTTGCCCCCTCTCCTTTATGGAGAGGCGGGGGGATTCGCCGAACGCCGGCACCACTATTGCCACCGAGCCGTCCACGTCCCCAGCCCAATTAGATTGGGGGGAGACGAAGTACGGCTCGGCGACCACCGTCGCGTCAACGCCCCACTCCGCCATGGACTGCATCAGCAGATCCTGGGCGCGGGCGGAGTGGTTGGCGTTCGTCTGGAGGAGCTCAAGCGGTCGTGCTGGCATTGGCGGTGTCCATGAGCCCCTCCGGTGGTGCCGTCTGGCCTATATTCGCTGGTTTGGGGGCCGGGGTCTGGGCGGCCACTCTTCCTCTTGTTGGTGGGGGGGTACATTTCTCGCCCCCCATCACATGTCCCGCTGGGCGGCCGAGTCGGGTGCACAGCGCGCACTTTGGGTCCGCCCTGCAGCCAGCCGACCTGTGTCCCTCCACACCGCACCGGAAGCAGAGGTTGCTTCGGTCGGCAGTGGACGGGCACAGCGCCCTCGTATGCCCCGTCCCCATGCACTTGAAGCATCGCATGGGGAGGGGCTCCAGCGCCTGGACGCGCGCCGCAGACCAGCCGACTATGAGCCGGCCGGCCGCGACGACGATTTTAGCGGCCCCCACTGGGCAGCTGGCCAGGACGGAACCCGTTCCGGTGGGCCCCATCCTTACAGAGCCGACCCGGATGCTGTCGGGGGGACAGCCTCCCTTCTCGGCCAGTGCCCTGCGGACCGCCTCCGGCTCCGCCGACTCGTTTAAGCCGGTGATCCGGAGGTCGGCACACTTCGTCGGTCGGGACACGATCGCCGACTCCCCCAGCAGCTCCTGGATCCTGGCTGCTATGGCGTCCGCTGTTTTGGAGCTGTCCGCTCCCCCCACCTCGATCAGCCGCCCCCCGGTGGCTGATAGCCGGACCTTTAGTTGGTCCAGCTCATAGTCGGCCAACTTAATGTTGGCGGTGGCCCGGTCCATGACCGCCTTATACGAGTCTTTTGACTCCGGCCTCAGCGTCACCACGACCGCTGAGGTCTTCGGGGCGGTCAGTTTCGGGCCTGCCGCTTTTTTGGCCGCTGCCTGGGGGGCGGGGGCTGTCGTCGACTTTTTGGGGGCCTTTTTGGCCCCCCTCCTCACCACCTCAGTCCACGCCGGGGCTGGGGCTGGGGCTGGCGCTGCCTCCTCGAGAGGTGTCGGCGCGTCCGTCGCAGGCCCGCGCTGTGCGGGGGCCGCCTTGGCCGGGGTCGGTTTGGCCGGGGCCGGTTTGGCGGGGGCCGGTTTGGCCGGGGCCGGTTTCGCCAGGGCCGGCTTGGCCGGGGCCGGCTTGGCCGGGGCCGGCTTGGCCGGGGCCGGTTTGGCCGGCTTCGTCGCGGGCGGGGTCGCAGTCGCCTTGGCAGGCCTGGCCCGCGATGGGCCCGGGGACGGCTCATCTGCATGACGTTCTGCAGCCGCTTCGCGTCTCCTGTCCGCTGCTAACAGGGGGCGGAGGATGGGCTCCGCTGGGAGGCGCCTCTCCATCTCCCCCAGCCGTACGTTAATCATTTCGCCGAGGGAGACGAAAAGATCCCGCTTCAAATCCCCTAGCGCTTCGGCCAGGCTCTCGGGGAGACGTTCCACATGGGAGGGAGCCGGCCTTTCCGCCGCCCGATTTGAGTAGGCAGTGCGAAGGGCCTTGGTCTCCTTCTCTAGGATGGCCAGTTGACTCCTCATCCGCTCGTTATCGGCCTTGAGCCGGCGGATTTCCTCCCCCTCAGACTTATTGCTCTGGAGGGCGTCCATCGCCCCCATCACCGTCTTACATGCCAAGTTTATACGGCTCCACACCGTCCCCTTAATGTTTCCGCACTTTCCTGCCTCCGCTAGCACGGAAAATGCGGCCTTGCGGGCGGCCTCAATGGGGTCACCCTCATCGAACCCTCCCTCGTCCGAGCTGGGTTCGGGTTCGTCCACGGCCTTCTCGGCCCTCCTCTTCGCCGCCTTTTTTCCCTCGCAGGACCGCGAGCGGAGCGCGGGAAATTCCTGGCGGTAGAACGAAGCCTTGTTCGCCTCTACCTCAAATTCCTCGTACTTTAGGTCCCTAAGTAGGACCCTCGCGTCCGAGAGCCCTAAATGGGACCCCATGGCAGCCGATTTACCGCCCCTGCGCGCCGAGTTAACCTTTGGCCCCAGCTCGGGCCTCGGGTTATAGGCGGACTCCACGAGTCCCCTCTTTGAGGGTCCGGAGACATTCTCCATCGCCTCTCCGCGATCCTCACGCCCCGGGTCCAGACACCCTGAGCCGTCCGACACGACAATGACCTCCCCCTCCGTTTCGCTGCGAACAGTCGCCGCCGCCGACATTACGCAGTCACGAAACCCAACAAAAACCGATAAAAAGTTTTGGATCGGTCAAGACCGAACCTTTTTTAACGGGCCGGAACCCCAGAATTCGGACCTTAACCGAAGACAACTTCGGAACCGCTAACACCAGAGAGATGCGCAAGGTGCCAAAAGGTGGCCCCTTAGACCCCTCACACACTCCCGTTGTCCAATTGGACCCACACCCCCCCCTTTCCCGGTGTCGAATTTTCGACTGAAAATTCTACCCCGGAAAACGTAAAGTGCAGCGCCTGACGC
The DNA here is from genome assembly GCA_963691745.1 of Ditula angustiorana. NCBI lineage: Eukaryota > Metazoa > Arthropoda > Insecta > Lepidoptera > Tortricidae > Ditula > Ditula angustiorana. The sequence continues at coordinate 10,962,221 of OY829493.1, read as the reverse complement.
ACCCAACGAGCAATCCACTTGAAAATTTATAACTCCCGAACGGAATGTCCGGGAGACACAAATCTCAAGCAGATCGCTAGCACAACTAAGCGCGCACAATACCAATAAGAAAAACTTTCTAAAAAGAAAGCCCGACTAATTTTTGAAAATTTTTCAAAAATTTCGGGCGAGTTGTGTTAACTGGAATTCCAGAGTGGAATTCCAGCCGAATTTCAAAAATTCGGGCCTCCGAAACTAACGGTGCTAGAAGAGCACCGTTGAGGCAAAGAATTTAAAGTAACAAACGAACTCCCCGAATGCGTTGAAAAATCCCCAAAAAGTTCAACTCGAAAAAAGTTGTGCCAAATTTTTGGTCGACTGTCGACCTGAGTCCAAGTGCCGATTAGTATGGGACAAGTTACAAACTTATCCCTTAAAAATCAGCACTTTTCCTCCACTCACTGAGGGGTCCCTATGGGACTTATAGAGGGGGCCGACGCGTCGTAAAACGCGTTTTCCGAGCCTCTATAACGCCCAACAGAAAGAATGCAAAGTCCTTAAGGGACTTTGCAGACAAAGGACAAAAAACAAGAATTACCAACTTATGGTTGGTAATTTTCTGCGCCTTAGAAAATGCGACGAGCAACGCACGGGTTTTCGACAACTCCCGGACAGAAGGTCCGATCGCAGCCAAACAAAAACCCGAGTGTAGTACTCGTCAGGCGTGGCTAGAAGAGCCCAGAAAATTGAATCTACGTTAAAAGGGGACAAAGTTATGGGGGGGGAAAAAGCAAAAGTTTACGAAAAAAAGCAAAAGTTAGCAAATATTAAAATTAATTCCCGAAAGTCGACCGCACGGTGTCGATGCAAACTTTCGAGAATCAATATCTGGGAAACTACTGAATCTACGTTAAAAGAGCAAAAGGAGAATATTTAAAGCAACGAAAAAGAATCACAACACTCAAAACCAGAAAACTCTAGGAGCACTCCCTCATATAAAATTCCGCGCAAAACCAAAGTGTGACCTCCAATTTTACCCGAAATTTTACCTCATGTCAGTTAGGTTTTCCTTAGTTAGGTTTTGCTCATTTATGTTAGCCTCAGTTAGGTTATCTATCAGTTAGGTTTGTCTGTTAGTTTGTCCTCAGTAAGGTTATCCTCAGTAAGGTTTTCTTCAATTAGGTTTGCTTCAGTTATCTATCAGTTTCCCCCCGACGGATGCCCACCTTGTCGTGGTGGGGGGGGGCTCCCGTCCAATCCAGAGAGGGGCCGCTCCCGGTACTCCTCTGAACCAGCAGAGGGGACTGGTGATGCGGCTGCGCTTCGGCGCGGAGGGGCCCATTTGGGTCAAGTGGGACCGGTGCCTTCGGGGCACCTTGAGGGTATGGGCTTGAGCGGTAGCCAAGGCTGGAGGTTCCTCAGGGCGAAACAAGACTGCTCAGAGGGAGCAAAGGTAGGGAGGAGACAACCTCATTGTAAAAAAAAAAAAAAAAAAAAAAAAAAAAAAAAAAAAAAAAAAAAAAAAGTTATCTATCAGTTAGGTTTGCCTGAGTTAGGTTTTGTCTCCGTTAGGTTTGTTAGCCTCAGTTAAGTTATATTGTGTTAGGTTTTCGTCCAGTTAGGTTAGCTTCTGTTAGGTTATCTTACTTTAGGTTATCTATCAGTTAGGATTGCTTCACTTAGGTTAGCTTTAGTTAGGTTGTCTATCAGTTAGGTTTGCCTCAGTTAGGTTAGCATCAGTTAGGTTATCTATCAGTTAGGTTTGCCTCAATTAGGTGAGTCTCAGTTAAGTTATTTTGTGTTAGATTTTCTTCCAGTTTGGTTAGCTTCTGTTTGGTTATCTTACTGTGGGTTATCTGTCAGTTACGTTTGCCCCAGTTAGGTTATCTATCAGTGAGATTGGCCCCGGTTAGGTTAGCCTCAGTTTTGTGTTAGGTTTTCCTCCAGTTTGGTTAGCTTGAGTTAGGTTATTTTGCGTTTGGTTATCTATCAGTTAGGTTTGTTTTAGTTTAATTTGGTTTGCCTCTGTTAGGGTAACTTTGAGTTACGTTATCTGTCAGTTAGGTTTTCTTCAGTTAGGTTCGGCTCAGTTAGGTTTGCCTCTGTTAGGTCAACTCGGAGTTAGGTTATCTGTCAGTTAGGTTTTTCTCAGTTAGGTTCGGCTCAGTTATGTTTGCCTCAGTTAGGTTATCTATCATTTAGGTTAGCCTCAGTTAGGTTTTCTATCAGTTAGGTTTGCCTCAGTTAGGTTAGCCTCAGTTAGGTTCTCCTCAGTTAGGTTCGCCTTAGTTAGGTTTGCCTCAGGTTTGCCTCAGTTAGGTTAGCCTCAGTTAGGTTAGCCTCAGTTAGGTTAGCTATCACTTAGGTTTGCCTCAGTTACGTTCGCCTCAGTTAGGTTTTCTTCAGTTAGGTTAGCCTCAGTTAGGTTAGCTATCACTTAGGTTTGCCTCAGTTAGGTTTTCTATCAGTTAGGTTTGCCTCAGTTAGGTTAGCCTCAGTTAGGTTCTCCTCAGTTAGGTTCGCCTTAGTTAGGTTTGCCTCAGGTTTGCCTCAGTTAGGTTAGCCTCAGTTAGGTTAGCCTCAGTTAGGTTAGCTATCACTTAGGTTTGCCTCAGTTACGTTCGCCTCAGTTAGGTTTTCTTCAGTTAGGTTAGCCTCAGTTAGGTTAGCTATCACTTAGGTTTGCCTCAGTTAGGTTCGCCTCAGTTAGGTTTTCTTCAGTTAGGTTTGCTGCATTTAGATTATCTATCAGTTAGGTTTGCTTTGATCAAAAAAAAAAAAATGCAAAAGGCTGTTTTCGCTCGTTCTTTTAGCTTGTTAGTACTTAATTAACTACCATTTGTCATCTCCGTTAGTTCTATTCCTATTACCGTTGTAGTTTTTGGTTTTAATTTTTTCATAGGGACGGTAATAATTATCAGTTTTTATTGAGTAACTCGGGCAATATCCATCCGATCTTTCTCATTCTTATTGTGGTAGGCTTGTTTCAGTTGCCCGCTGCCGTTGGCGTCAAAAAATCGAGTCCCCCACTCCCACCCGTCAGAGGCAACCTTTGGTATATCACCTCGGTCTGTAGGTATTTAAGCACTAACTTTTGAAATGTGCATAGATTTTGCAAAAAAATACTACGGCTTATAGGAAATCGTATACTTTATTTGATTGGTACTGATCAGGCTGCTCTGACTCGTCTCCTCAAAAAGATATTCATTTTTTAAGCCTTTTTTTCCAAAAAATTGGCCTTAAATTTGGGAAAAACTACTTTTGACCTTTTTTTTTTAGTCGTGGAGGAGGTTAAGGGTACTTCTTACCTGGGCACTGTTCTGGCGCATCTTTTGCTATCTTGAGACTTTTCCTAGCGTTATCGGTTTAGTTCAGGTAGCTTCTTTAACCCTTAACCTCCTGGGGCCCCCGGTCCTCACTTGAGGACATAACATTTGCAAAATTCTACAGCCGCATGTCATACCGGCTTAACAAGTTAACACGCATAGAACGTTTCCGAACGAAACTGTCAACCTTAAAAAATTAACCCCAAGCCGTAGATGGCCAATCAGCGATCAGGGCGGCTTTGACATCAGACACAACCGGCCGCACCATGCCCCGGGGTAAGTAATCTAGATTTATCTCAGTGAAAGTCTAATTATATATTTTTGTTTGATTTTCATTAGTAAATTTTTGGTGTATTTCATATGTCAGTAAGTTAATTTCCTCCAAAAAATTAAAAAACTTTAGCCATAAATAGCTCTGAAGTTTATGTTCTCGTACGAGTACAAACGGTCTTTACATGTAGTTTAATGTTCTCGTACGAGTACTTACGGTCTCAAAAATGTAAGATTTTTTACTGTTACATGAAAGTTAACTATGTTTTATTTACGATTTTCAGCCTTACAGGACTGTGAAATAGAGAAGTACCTTAACTTTGACGAATCCGACGGTCATTTCGAGGGCCAAGACGTTTATGTCACAAATTATCTTGAATGTAATGGTTCCGCTATATCTGAATCAAAAAGCGACGACGAAGATAGCAATATTTTTGAAAATATTTAAAGGATATCAGAACATCTAACTTCGGCGGTTCCTAGTCCAGCCTTAAGACTGAAGATTGAATCTACTTAGTAAAAAAAATTGTAACTGTGATCTCTAGAATGTAACAATTCGTACCATTGTTACATTTTTACTCGTACGTAGTATATTTTAAAAGAGTTTCTTTTTGTTACTGACTTTAAAAATTGTTTATTATGATACTAATTTATAAGCCTGTGCTATTATAAGTACAGATAAGTAATTTTGTAAATATAATATGCAAATAAAGTTGATTCATTATAGTATTTTGGTTTATTTGTACTGTTCTCGAGTGAGGACAAAGTCCCTGTGTACTCGCTTGAGGCCATAAAGAAAATTCGAGGGGAAAACCCCATGATTTTTTTTAATAATTTTCCGACATTAAGGGACACCAACTAAATTGATTTTTTGAAAAAAATATCAGTTTCGACAAAATTCTTACCTCCAGGACCCAGGAGGTTAATTATTATTAATAATAACGACACAAAATTATTAGTGTGCCTTCCTTTCTAGCCTTTTTGAGTACAATCGCAGATATACATATACCGATATTTTGATTATATAGTAATATTATAAGATAAACGAGCAAGTAGGTCACCTGATGCAAAGTCATTTAACCAGCACTTTATGCGTAAGTTTTACAATCGTCACAGTAAACGTTTCCAACGCATTAGCAGTTGTGCAAAATAGTTCCGCAACGAACTATACCATAGTATTGAAAAATTGACGCCAACGGGCTCGGGACGTCTAGTTAAATAATAAGTTGCGATATCTTTAGGCTGAAGCGGATGAAATTAAGACAATAAATATAATAATTACGACAATACTCAATACTCAATACTTTATTGCTTTTCCACAATGTATGTTACAGATAGATGTAATAGAGTCTATTGTCGTTATTTCGTCCGCTCCAGCCTCACGATATCGCAACTTATTATTTAACTATTAGTTTTTAATTTTATCAACATCAGTATGTCAGTGAGCATTTACATATGTAGGACTTATTGGTTGTGTAAAGTTAAGTCATAATGGGATCGTAGCCCCTCCCCCCGCCTGAGGTTTTTTATGGTCAGCACTTGAACATGCAAATTAATGTTCGGAAAACAAACGGTCGGTGGAAATGTCCGCTAACGCCGGCGCCGCGGACCCGGGGAGCGGCGGCGGCGGACACAACGATTTCAACTACTAAGTAACTCTGGGTCGTGCGGACGGAGCTGTACACTTGTCATCTTTGCTGCAGTATTTACTGCCTCATCAAGTTCATGATGGATTTGATAAAAGCAGTGCCGACCGAGGCGCGTCGGCCGGCCAGCGCCCGCCGCCGCGCGAGCCTCGCGCCGCAGATTTAATCTCCGGTCCCCAATAATAACAGCAATAACACGTTTTCACGCGCCCGTCGCCCCCGCTGCGCACGCTCCGGAGGTTGTTTTAATTAATTGTTTTGTTATTCGCAGTCATTACGCTTCGACCGCGGCGGGGCGCTCTTCGATATACATACATACGATGTACCTAGATTAGTGCAATTCTAGTCAAATAACGATAAGAAAGACCACGCGTGTGACGTAAGTAAATGCTTAACAGTTCATGCAAGGTATACCTACATATCATTACATAACGAGTATGACACGTAGCAAAGAGCAGGCGCGGCGCGAGCAGGTAGCATCCGGCGCGCTATCGGCGTCCGGCGGCGCGGCGCGGGCGCTTCCGGGCTTATCGCTAATGCGCCGGGTGGAGGGGGGGGGGGGGGGGGGGTTACAAGCGCTGGTGGCTAGAACTAGGTCTGGTAACAGATAAGAGCGCACAACGCGAGTGCTACTCGTACATGCCTCGCTTCCATGTTCATCATGCTTCATGCTGTTCACTTTCTTGATAAATCTATATTGCACGTAGAATCTGGGGGCACGGCAGTGCCCCCGCCAAGTCAAGCAAAAAAAAAAAAAAAAAAAAGCGGCACGGCCGTACCATCCTTTTCTCGAAGCAGTTCAGGCCTGTTTCGACCCCCTATAAGTTCGTTGTGGATTAAACTAGAAGCCTATATTTTCTGTGACCAAGCAGGCATTGTATAAACACGGAATATTTCAAATTTCATTCAATTTGAACCTGTAGTTTAAGAATTATAACTAGTCAAAGTTACTTAATTTGTCACTGACTGACTGATCGGTCATCAAAAGTATAAAGCACTTCTAGTAGACATAGAAGCTTCAAATTACATACAATTAGCGTTTAGTGTATAAATCAAATAAAAACCTAAATATTTTGCAATTTCTGTCCAGTTTTCTAAATTCACCAACTGCATAAATAACTTTGTAATCCCAAATAATATATAGAATTAACAAAGTTAAAATTTGCGTTCATATTATTTATTATTATTACAAAGCTAATATTATGCGAGCGCGGTGATCGCACTCTTTCTCATGCTGTTCGGATGTGCTAAGAGTCTTACCTATAAGCTATAAGTTTGCGATTTTCGTTTATAATTTCGATGACTACCTGTTATTATTTTGATGATTGGAAGGCTTACTCATTGGTTTACTAATATTATTTGCCAACGATTCGAGCGGTGTTTGTGTAGCTGTAGCTCAAGAAGTAGTACCGGAAAAGAAAAAGAGGAAGACTACAAAAATAAGAAAAACTAATAAGACAGAGAGTGGACTTTAAGAAAATCCGTTGTTAGTATTTAAGAAGTAGAAGGTACAGAAAAGGAAAAGAAGAAGGATTATCTACAAAAAGAAATGAGATGCCATCAAAAACAAAGCTTGTAAAAAAGAACCAAGTCTCGCAACTCAGTTCCTCTACCGTAAAAAGTTGTGAGATCCATGTAATACCAAGTCGGTCGGTTTATTCAGTCCCTACTTAAGGAACCTTCTGTCTTAAGTTATTATGTAACTAATTAGCTAATCTAACAACATCTTATAATGACCACATTAATATTAAAAATATTTTATGTTTAAACAAGATAGATTGACTTGGCCATCGCATGAAAACACAATGAAACTCAAAAGCAATACATATTATATTAAAGTTAAAAAAAAAATCTAAACAATCTTCTTTGTAATACGTATTGCTTTTGAGTTATATTGTGTTTTCATGGGATGGCCAAGTCAATCTATCTTATTTAAACATAAAATATTTTTAATATTAATGTGGTCACTATAAGATGTTGTTAAATTAGCTAATTACATAATAACTTAAGACAGAAGGTCCCTTAAGTAGGGACTGAATAAACCAACCGACTTGGTATTACGTGGATCTCACAACTTTTTACGGTAGAGAAACTGAGTTGCGAGACTTGGTTTTTTTACAAGCTTTGTTTTTGAAATAATTATTCTTGTCATATTTACTTTCTTTTGTTAAAATCTATTATGGACCGCCCATGATATGAAACTGAATGACTACGTCAAATAATACAGTAAGAAGAACAGTGACTTACGACCGATTCTTGGATTTATAAAAAGCATCATAGCTTTTTAAGCATCGTACGTTACATCAACAAATTAGGAACAAGGTAACTTGTTCCAGTTTGTCGGTGTGCGCCTCCGCAAAGTAACGCTTGAATCTTTTAATCAGTAGCTTCTAGTGTTGGGGCTAAATGTTTTGCAGGGTGTATAAGTTCTTCTAAGTCTCATTCAGTCTTCGTCACTCGCCCTCTGCCACTAAATATTGTATAAAAAAAAAAAAATATATATAAACTTATTTTAGAGTCATTATTTTTATTTTTGTTGATAGTTCCAGCAGCCCGCCCCACCCCGGCTGTGCAACGGTGCTATTGCAATATTGGTATGTAATGTACATAAACTTTGTGTAAAAAAAAACTCTAAATGACAGCGAAAGCCGTATCAAAAACCGTTGCGTGGTTTAGAAGGAGTAAGCGGCCGAAGATATATGCAGACAGATAGGACCGGAAAGCTACTTTATACTTTGTCAAAACAAAAATAAAGATGAAGAAGATATCTATAGTGGAGATTTCAAATGTCCCTTACGACATTTCAGATTTGTAGTATCGTTAAGAGGAAACACCAAGGCCTAGAGAATTGAAAAATAGGTATTTGTAAAATCTATTGCTGCCTCCATCTATCAAGCTTCCCCCCGCAGAGCGCAATAGAGACAGCCGCAGCTTGGACTGAAAATACCTATTTAAAGTACACAAAATCAACGATTCGTAGACCCCTGATTCCTTCTCCAAAACTTAACCGATTTAACTGCTTTTTTCATTAAAAATTAAAGAAAGGCTTTGGCAGTGTTCCTATGTTTTTCTTTTTTTATATAATCTAGTGAAATTTGTTTTCTGAATGTATGAACGCAGCCGAAAATCTAGCCAATTTTTTAGGTTTTTGAATGTTCATATCTCTTTTAATAATTAATTTATGAAAAAAAGGAAAATATAGGGACATGCATAATAGTGGCTATCGATTTTTTGGAAAAAAAAAATTGATCTACTGGCATTATCCAGAGAGGAAACAGGGGACGACGTTTGTATGGAAAAACGGCCCTTGTGTTTCCTCTTAACAAAGTCGCTATCCGTTCCTGTCTGTCCTGATATCTTCGACCGCTTACTCCTTCTAAACCACGCAACGGATATTGATACTGTTTTCGGCGGCAATTAGAGAATTGTTGAAGACTACGCTACGCTGCATACAAGGTCTGTCGCTAGCCAGGCGGACCCCACAGCGGCGGCGTAGCGACGAGGAGCGCTCAGCAGCGGCTCTCGAGGCCCTCGCAGCCAGCCCGCTCTCGCACACACCACGCGAGGGCACCGCCTGAACTGTGCACCTCGTGCTTGACAAATTACGAAATTACGTAGCTCCGTCCGACTCTTTCAAACTAAATAGCCAGGCGGGAGAGAGACACAGTGAGTTACGGCACGTTACGGCGTGTCAGAAGGATTCGTGCGTGCACAGCGGCGACGCGCCTCACTCCGTCGCTCCTCTCAGCCGACACCGGCAACTAGTTGCGCCTCGTTGAGAGTGTAGCTGACGACGACCACGAAGTTCGAGTTGATCTGATTCGCCATTTTAGTAGCTGGCCTTCATGTCACTTGTAAAGTACAAAGTGACCGGTTGCTTTAGCGTTTTTGTGAGTATTATAGTCGCACCTGTCCTGTGGCCGCAACAAGACCGACCAAGTTTAGCTTATCTGAGTTTATCTCCATGCGCGTCCCTGTATTATGACACTAGCTTGACAGAGATGCAGGGAGGGAGGAATAAATTAAACTAAACTAAAGCCGGTCATGTCAGGGCCGCTAACTTTATTATACTTACATTAGTTTTTGATTGTAAGTGTGGGCGGCGGTTGGGTGGTATAAAATAAAACTCTTGTGATCTAAGTCATTATCTTTTATTTCTACAGAGCCGGCGCCCGCGCGCGCAGGCGGCCGGCGTCCGCCGCGAGCGCGGTCTGCACCTTGGACGCCGACTGGCTGCGCCCGCGCGTGTTTGTCTGACGAGATCCGTCACTGAATACCACAATACTCTTTTCTGCACGTATAGTTCTGAAATACAGCTTTCAGAGTCTATTATATTTTCCAAAACTCAACATAGTAGTATATTATTATAGGTACATTATATTTATAAATAGTATATAATTCGTATAAACAAACGAGTGCAGAGCACGGCGCAGCCGCAACTTAAATATAATTTCAATTTCGGATTCTCGTGATTATTATTATTAAAATTTGTAAAGTATTAAAAATTGGTGTTATAAAGGTACAGTTTATTTTCCGAAATACTTTATTACTTACTATCTATTATTTACGGTACATCATATAAACCAAAGAGTGAGAGCACTTAATAATAAAATAAACACTTACAGTACCTACAATGTACGGTCAGCATCGACAGCATGTGTTCGCTCGGACGCGTCTGACAACAGAGTCGAGGTGATGTTTGTGAGCACCTTGCCCGCTTCGGTATACTTGATGCTGACTGTACTATGTAGGTAGGTATATATAAAATAACTTTTGTACAATTTAATAATTTTGTAGTATTACGGAATTTACAGGACAACCATAAGTAGTCACGCCTTAATAGTGAAGTCAAGTAAAATGCAGAGTAAAATGATCACACGAACATTCGCAGCGACTTGCCACCACCGGCCCCACCGCTGCATCCCCGCCCAGCGCCGCGACGCGACGCAGCGCAGCGCAGCGCAGCGCAACGCAACGCAACGCAACGCAACGCAACGCAACGCAACGCTCGCGCTGCAGTGCACCTAGCACGAATATTCTCGACACGAGTTAACTCGCTACGTAACTGTATGCGTCTCGTTCTTACTAGCCCATTAGAAGAGAGACGCACTGAGTTACGTAGCGAGTTAACGCGCATCGAGAAGATTCGTGCTAGGTGCACGGGTCGCGCGCGTGCGCACCGCTCCGTTATCGAGCTGAAACTGTGCGCCTAGCACGAACCTTACCGATGCGCGTTAACTCGCTGCGTAACTCATTGCGCTACTAGGTTTCTGCTAGGCTAGTCAGGAAGAGACGTGCTGAGTTATGTAGCGAATTAACGCGTGTCGAAAAGGTTGTCGCTAGGTGCACCGGCGAGACAGCGGGGAGCATGCCCGTCTCCCACGTGCTCTGTTTGGCTAATGAGCGAGTTGGTGCACTTTCTCGGAGTTTAGCGTACGGCGACGACCGCTACACGGTCCGTTCAGTACATCATATCGCAAACTTGCGGGTCGATTTTTGACTTTCAAGCTCTCGACACTCGCCAGCCGCGGGCTCATCAAATACGCGAGCGTATATTTTAACCCGCACAGATTGGCGCGCGGCCGAGCGAGTGCTGCAAGGGTCACCGCTCGAGTGCCATTTGCCATCACGAAATAGACTTAATATTCAAATAATACTTGTTCGATCAGGGAGCAAGTCGGGCGATTATAAAATTACATATTAACTTCATTCGTCCATAACAGAGATTTACATTAACTAGGTATTTTATTTACAAATCTGGTTTTATTTCCTTTCTTTTTAAACCTCATAGCCTGAGATATTTTAGGATACTTTTTAACATAACTAGTGAACTAAGTACACCTTACTTTCTTCAACAAATTGAAAATATGATAGTTTAGCTGTTCCCGCGACTCCTTCTGCGTATTAATTATGTATGGATGCATAGGATAATAAAAATCGTGTGTATATTTATATTCGACACTCTATCTGTTCCCGTCAGCGACCAGTTACAAGCAAAACCGTTCAACCGATAACGCGCCATCGAGAAACAAACATGCCACGTCCTCCACGTCTGCTCCCGCATTTAAAATGCATTATTCGCTTGCTTTTACGTTTTTTCTTAATGAATAATATTAACAATAGTGGATGTGTGTTAACACAACAGAAAAGAGGGCCACCGTCGCTAGAAAAATGCGTTGGAATTTGTTTACTTCCAACAATTCTTCAAATGGTCAGTGGATCGGTCATCGCTCGGATTCAGCTTCCGTCTGAGTCGCAAGTAGGTTCAAGAAACTGTCCGAGAAAGCCAAAAAAAAAAAAACTAGAGCCAAGTATTCATTTTTGGTAAATAATCTTGCAGTGACAGATTGTACTCATCTGTATCTAAATGCCACACGACAAAATATAGTAAAAGCATTGATCATCAATCGACGTCGTAGCACGTGGCCCTAACATGGCCGGCCGGGTTTAGTTTATCTCTACATGTGTCCCTGTGCTGTGACACTAGTTTGACAGAGACGCAGGGAGTAAGTTCCGTCAACTGCGTCGTGCGGTACCTTATCACAATACCGTTATATTATAGTGTTTCGTCTCTTACAGTACATCGTTTATGCTAGCTTTAGTTAACAATTAAATTTTTTATAATTAATTACATTTATTGATTACCTTAAACATGATTGTCTGAGTATTAAACGAGAGTGCTGGTGTGAGTGAATATTTAATCGATACAAAGTTTACAATAAAGTGATATCTTATCGAGACTACCGTTAGGATGCGGTGTTTACTGGAGGTCACAAAATACTCGGTCGACTGCAAAGCATCCGCGGGCCGCGCGCCCGCGCCGGCGCCCGGCGGGGCCGCTACCTTACATAGTGATATATTATTTTATTTACAACAGTACTCTCCTACAAGGCAGAGGATATCTCGAGATACAAGTGGTCCATTAAATTATGCCTAATCGAAAGCTTAACGCGATCGGGGTTTCTCTTTGAAAAGTCGATCTAAGATCGGCGCGAGCGAGGACGACATAAAAATTATAGCAACAAAACGAAGTATAAATAAACGCGATGCGCATCCGACGGTCGCGAGGAGCACTGTTCGACGAATCAATATAAAACTAAACAATATCGTACAGACCGTCTCTTTCGTCGAATAGTGCTCTTCGCTGTCGATCGGAAACACAGAGAGCGCCGCCGCTCGGGGTCGCGACGAACGGTCGCAGGGGCATATTGTCGAAGAACAGCCGCGGGCCGGCGCCGCGGGCGGGCGCGGCGGCGGCACTACGCGAGGTTGACGCGCGGCGCGGCCGCGAACTCCTCGCGCAGCAGCGGCAGCAGCGCGCCGTGCCTGCGCACAAGCACATTTTAAACGCCGACATCGACACGAGCAGCAGAAAAGAATGCAAGCGACATGAACAGTGGCAGTCCACGAGAGCTTCCCGCGGGGCACTCACTCGTGCGGCGCCAGCGGGTGCTGCCAGGCGGGCGGCGCGGGCGGCGCGCGGCGCGCGGCGGCGCGCGCGCGGGCCAGCAGCGCGATGACGGCGCGCTTGGTGGGCGACATGCTAGCGCGCGCGCCGCCCAGCAGCGGCCGCTTGCGCCCCGCGCCCGCCGCAGCCGCCGGCGCAGCCCCAGCCGCACCTGCCGCACACGCCCACTACATGCACATCGTTGCGGACACCTCGCGTCGCCGAGCCTCACGGACAGAGCCCACACCCGACTGCCGCCAGTAGGGAGGGTCATGATTTCGGCGTGTTCGCTATGGACACGTGTCTACTTCTTTGGCTCGCTGGCTTGCTGGAGTGAACTGCGGGAGTGAGTCGGGCTGTCTATCTAAAGTTTTAATATGGCGTTCGCGAATTCCCTATGGATGAACTCCAGCAAAGTGCTTGGATATATGCTTTCACTACAATGTAATTAGCTTCCTAAGTAAATTCAAATACTTATTAGATTTTTTAGTTGCGTCGTATAATTGTAAAAATTAAAAATATTTTATAAAAATTGGGTCAACGTAATATGCATCTTTCCTTTGTCGATCACTAATAAAAAAAAAGACAGATGTGACATTGGCCACGTTCCGAATCACCTTAATAGCGCTCAGAGCAGTCGGACCGGGTCGTCAGCGCTGTAATCAGTGTGTGCGATGTAGACGCGATTCAGAACGCCGCCCCGCCATTGACAAGAGAGCTGTCAATGGCATACATATATGTATATGTCATAGTTTTTTTCTAAATATGTGATGGACTAGGGTAGTCAGTATTTAGATTTAGTCTATCCTAGCTTTCATAAAATGTTTTTATGGTTTTCATTAAATGACGCAAGCAAAAAATCTGATATTACTTTGTTTCATTTAGGAAACTATAATTACTTAGTAACGAAAAAATATCCAAGCGCATTGCCGGTGTTCATTCCGAAGGAATTAAAAAGAGGCTACCAAATTGTTCGTTATTCCAACAATGTGAAAGCTAATGAGCAGCCCGTTTGATATACCTAAATTAAAAGTGCATAACACTTTAATGCTACCATTTCGACTCAAAACTGCAGTTAAAATTTGTTTCACATAAGGACAGTAAGTATATTGTGATTGTTTGTTGGACTCGTTCGTTGCTAACACTGAGAGGCTTAAAATAATTATTCAAAGAAACAAAAAAGCCGACTGCGTAGATAATAAATAACTGAAAAGACAAAAGAGATAAACAAGCTACTGTAAGAAAGGTCAAAGAGTTTGATTAAGAAATTCACCTAGTTCAGAGGAAACAGTAAACAGAAGGTAGCGATTAAGGGAGCAGTATCATCGGGGTCTGTGGTGCAGATGGGAGTGCCACAAGGATCAATTCGTGCCCCTTTTCTGTATCTTGTTTATGTAAATGAGTTTTAGTTGGTGAGTCGAAGATCAGGCGTCATCATGGTTGCTGACGACATTCCTTTACTGTTCAAGGCTAATAGTAAATAAGAATACTGAAACCAACGATACCCTGTCCGAGGTATCTGAATGGATTCCTGCCAAAATTTGGTATTAAATTCTAAGAAAATCAAATGTACAATATTTTCGATTATCGATTAAACTAACATAGTGTCAGTGTAAAGTTTTTTTGTAAGCTGTTAATATTGTAATTGTTTTTTTTTATTTAAATAAAAGCTTTTACATATACTGTCGAACTCAAATATCAAATTAAATGATCAAACGATGTTTTGAATTATGAAGCTTGTTTATTTATCTCCTTCGAGTTATTTATCGTACAAGTATACGCGGTTGGATTTTTATTGTCACTTATATTAACTTTTAAACCTCTGGCGAAAAACGTTAACGAGTCCAAAATAAAAGTTATTAAATTAAATTTCCCAGGGACAGCCAGCAAAAAGAGAAACACAACAGCGAAATTATGACGAATACAAATTGTATCTTAGCGACAGGCAGTTGTCGTGCGACGAGCGTCGTCTCGCCGTCAGCTCGGCTCGGGCCGCAAGCCGCGGGCGCCGCGCGCCGCCGCAGCGCGTACGTCCGCGGCTCGCATTGCAGGTGGCACTCGTGCTGTTACAGCGCAGACCGCCACCTCACGCGTCGTGCGAAGTCCGAGGTTCGTTGTGCATACATTGTCACGAGTGCGAGACCTGGTCGTGAACTTATTACCGTATCCGTCGGAGAGGTGGCAGTCTGTACGGTAAATGTTGATCTTATTTATTAGTGCTGCTGCAGCTCTATTTTAGAAACAAATTGAAGAGGTACAAGGTAGTGAGTATTTCAGGCAACTAAGCAAAGGAAAGTGTAACCATGCATTGCACCGTCGCCAAGCATTCTGAGAGCATATCCTGCCTTATTCTAGTTATCTGTTCTTACACTTTGGCGACCAGCCACCAGGCCTTAAGGTTCAGGTGATTATTATTAAGCGTCGATCTCACGCCAGTGCGGCAAATGCGACACGATACTCTCCCTGGCATACGTATCGATCAGAACAAGTCTGTGTCGTGGGTCATCGGGGGAATAGTCTGCGACATAATTGATTTATTCGTCAAGATATTGAACTAATTGAATGACGTGGTGCGGGTGAGGCCGCGGGCCGCGGGGCCTGAGGTTACGTTTTACGTCACCCTTGTATATTTTTGATTCAATTTCGTCGCCGATAAAACGATTCTGTATTAAGAATAGAGGGCGGCGGGGGCGGCTGCTCGCGAGCGCGGAGTGATCAGTATTTTTCAATTTGCGAAAATCCATTTATGTGACGTCGACTCGCAGCGGAGAACGACCGCGCCGTACCTAGCTCGGCTACATGGCGCGGGGCTTTTGTGCTTCAGGGATCGTAACCGCGACCGACGAACGGGCTCGGTGGACATTTTAAATTCCAACTCTAAGCCACGCTCGGGAAGGGTTCAAGAACATTAAACTGTTTCGTTCATGATGATAAGCGCATACAGCGTGCACTGGGGTGGTTTCGTTTCGCCGTATAGTGAAGGAGACAGGCGGCAGACAGGATAACGGAGCGCTTCGGCTGCGACGAGCGGTGCATGCGGCGGGGGCTGCGGCATGCGGGTGCCGGCGGGGAGCGTGCGGACGGAGTACGAGTATGTGAAGGCGACGTACCGACCTTGTGCGGCGGGCGGCTGGCGCAGCACGCCGCGCAGCACGGGCGAGCCCAGGCGCAGCAGCTCGCCGCCGCCCACGCCACCGCCTGCACACACGCGCGTTAGCACACACACACACACACACACACACACACACACGGGTGGGCGGGGGACGGGGGGATAGTCACCTAGGATGGAGCCGTGCAGCAGGTGGTGCGGCGGCAGCACGCCGCCCATCAGCACGCCGTGGCTCGCCGCCAGCTGTCAACCATGAGCAGTTGTTGAATTGTATGATTGACCTTTTCGACGAGCATTACAAAAGGACAGGTGTTCTTCTGTCACATTTGATTAATTTGGTTCCCAGCGTAGGCGAAAACTTAATGAAATAAAGTCTTCATTAAGTAAAATTTCCAATCTACAATATTAAAGGTGGATTCACAATGCGAAGTAGACAGCTATGATAACGCGCGAGCTTTTCGCTTCGACCAGTCAGATCAGCACGAGCGTTGCAACAGCGACGAGCAGTTGTATCGCAGCGGTACAGCAGTCGAGTCGCTCCATTGTGCATCCATCTTAAAAGTAAGTAGTCTTCCACCGCGAGGCAGAGCCGCGGGACAATCTGGGTAACGTTATGTCACAGTGCATGACGTCACAAATTTATGGAGCATATCAAAGTGACGACTTATCGTTAAGAGGAGTGTGAACCCAGCGCTCTCCATACAAACGGCGATAATGTTTTCCACCCTTTAAACCTTAACCTTCAACCATTTTTTTGTATGTTGTCATTATACTCTAGAACTACGTTTGTATGTTTTGATTTTAAAATATTCTTAATAGTTTTAAAAATATTGACGCTTTTGTGTTTCATATGAAACTCCTAAAATGCAAATATTGTCAATTCTCTGAAGAATATTAAAAAAATCAAAACATACAAACCTAGTTCTAAGCCAAAATGACAAAATACCAAAAAATGCATTGCCATAGGTTAAGGTTTAGAGGGTGGAAAACGTTATCGCCGTTTGTATGGGGAGCGCTTTTTCGGGCTGGGTTCACACTCCTCTCAATAACAAACTTAGGATATACCAATGTGTAGACGAGCTGAGAGCGTCGGCATACAATCGTGCAACGTTTGATAGGATAAAGTTTGCTGTAAAGTTCAAATAGAGCGAAAGACTCATTCTAAGCCGGCTTGTCAGTCGAAACCAGTCAAAAATAGCGCTCGTGTTTTTTTTGTCTTTCGTCCTCGGGCAAGGGCCATGAGAGATGGCACGGTCTCACTCGCACACCGAGGGCGCCCGGTGCGCCGCCTGCGCGGAGGCTGGCGCCGCTCACCTGGTGGTGCGCGGCGGCGTCGGGCGCGGGCGCGGGCCGCGGCGGCGAGTAGTCGCGCGCGCACGCCGCCAGCGCGCCGGCCTGCGCGCAGCCACAGACGGTAAGCACAGGAGCATTAGGAGCGGCGGGGCGAGGAGCGGGTGCACGCCGTCGCACAGACAGTATGAGCCCGCACCCGCATGAGGTAGCGGAGGCTCTCGTGCTATCTTTCTGTAGGCGTGCACCCGCTCCGTGCCCCCGAGCGACTCAGCACGGCACTGAAACCTGGCTGATAACCGAACATTTCAAATTCATTACGCCTCGTCGTGACGAACGATCGACCCGACATCTCGATACGATCGCTCGCGTTTGAGCTTTACGACACGCCGTACACCGCAGCGTAACTTGATGCGTCTCTCTCGTCCTGGACTAGCTAGACAGAGACGCGCTGAGTTACTTGGCGGGTTACGACGTATCGTCGTAAGTTTTGTGCTCGGTGCGCTGTACCATCGAAGGCGATACTCCACGATGACACCGCGCGCCGGCGGCGGCCAGCTCTACCGGGTTCGAAACGTTCTCGTCTGGCGTCGTTTATGTCCAGCTGGTCTGCGATAAATCGCTCAATTGAACTACGATAAGTAACCGACAATTTTAAGAACAATACAAATGTAGTATCGAATGTCATATAAGCTCGAATGCAAATATCTGATTTGCGAGTGGTGCGTCAGGGCCAGGGCGTTCCTATAGTAATGTTGTCTGCGGGCGTACCCGGTGCTTGTGCGCGGGCTGGTCGGGCTCGGGCTCGGGCGCGCGGCGCGGCGCGGGCGCGGGCGCGGGCGACGCGGGCGGCGAGCGCGGCGCCTGCGCCAGCAGCTGCATCTCCAGCATCTGCTCCTGCCGGATGTCGTCGTTGTAGTCCTGCGAACAATCACCGACACGTCAACTATCGGTCAGAACCTGCGCGGCACGGCAACGAACGGATCGAGACGCCTGTCGCGTCCTGCTGTTTCAATGACGCAGCTGTGCGTGTCCCGGCCGCATTGCTCTATCAAAATTGAGGAGATCGTAGAGTACATCATAGTGAAGCCAGTTTTACCTCGAGGATTGAGCGGTTGGAGTCTCGGCACGACGTCATTTTTAAGTCCTTGGTGCGACTACCGACCGATCATCTGTCGGCCTTCATAAAGACTAGACTTCATAGACTTCACGTGGTAGTAATTAATTTTTATGTATCTATCAGTGTATCTATGGGCCTATGCAGCCTGAAATAAACTTATTCTATTCTATAAAGTAGGAATTCTTAGGCCTAGGGAGTGGCTTTCCGCCGTCAATTATTTTTTATTTATTTATAGCCCACAATAGCGTCCTGCTGGGTAAAGGCTTCTCCCGTAGATATCCGACTCCTCGATCTATAACAATTTTGCATAGCCAGTCGCTTAAGGAGGCGTCCAGGTCGAGCCGCCTTTTTTAGTTTTGCCCACGGACGCGACACTGACGCCAATCCAGCGGCACGTACTGGGAGGCGGTGCAGCGCAGCATGTATAAGTAATCTACGAAGAATTGTAAAAAGTTGACGAGTGCTATCGTTCCCTGGCGGCGCGGGGGCTCGAGCCGCACAAAGTTTGAAGCACGTCTTGGGCCCGAGCGTGCGACGCGAACTTCCAGCCAGCCCAGCTCGCGGCGCCGCCGGCCGCTCGCTACGACGACGCAGATGTCGGAGCAGTTTTACATTTTGTGATTCAGCTGTACGACCAAGTTTCTGTTCCTAACATTGTGTGAAAGCGATATTTCGAGTTTATTAAACCTGGTGCTCTAGGAATGCCATGTTTTTTCTTACAAAGTTAGCGAGCTAGCGATCGCGCTGGCAGCTCATCAGGTCATAACTCGCTGTGCACCGAGATAGTGCGAAGTTAACGTGTGCAGACAGCGCGCGCCGCGAGTAAAATATGAACGTGTAGTAAAGTCGTAAATACCTACCCGACCGACGGGAGGGAGGGGGGGGGGGGGGGGGGGGGGTGGATGATTTTACGGCGCGTTATATTTTCCGACATGTTCGCATCGAAAATGCCACTTTACTAGTTTATGGGCCCTTTCGAGATCCACTCAGATTTGATCGGATTTAGATACGACATTAATAACAGCGACGGCAACTACGTATCGTGTAAAATGCCGGCATTCCTCACGGCATGCAACAGTGACCCGGAACGTTCGTGAACAACAATTTCAATCCATCTCTGCTGTAGTAATACGAAATGCGGTTTAATGAGTTTAATTTATCAAAAGATGCATACGCAGGCCTACAGGGGAGAGGGGAGGGAGGCGAGGGGGAGGCGGAGGGGCGCGGCCGCGAACAAATTGTGCGTCGCGCGGTAACAAGGTTCATTACCCGGCGCCATCAGGCTAAATTGTTGCCATTTGGAATGCGGGGGGGGGGGGGGGGGCTGCAAACTGCGGCTCTATTAGCCCATGACGTAATATTTGCATCCGCCACCAGGCCGAGCACCAACCATTTACTCTTTACGGAAGGCACTATTGAGTCTCAATCTAAGCGAGTCCGAGAGTTTTCCTACTATGTTATATTAAGTGCGAAGTAAAAAAAAGAAAATTGGCCAAATGGCTGTCTATGATATTCATACCTACCTATTAAGTATGTCTACGTACTCTTGATAACAATAAAACAGCTCGCAAAACTCATAACAACCACCAGTGTACTAGGAGCAACCATTTCAGAGGGCGCTACAAGCCAGGTGCTGCGTTGTTGCGACTAGTTGGTGCGCTACAGTCTGTTGTATTGGTAATGTAAGAGTCGGGTAACCCGGGGCGCAGTAACTACTTCAACCCATAATTGATAAAAAAACCAAACGATAATTGTGATGACTCACCATTATCAAGTTTTAACTTTATTAAGGTAGTGAATAAAATGTGCGTGTAAAATAGAGCTTAGTAAAAAAAATCTTTCTTACACATGATGTCTTGAATAGGTAAAGTTTAAATTACCCAATAAGCGGGCACATTAAGCCATTGCCCTTATGTAGTGTGGTGTGGTGCGGTGCGGTGTGGTGTGGTGTGGTGTGGTATGGTGCGGTGTGGTGTGGTGTGGTGTGGTGTGGTGCGGTGTGGTGGGGTGCGGTGTGGTGTGGTGTGATGCGGTGCGGTGTGGTGCGGTGCGGTGCGGTGCGGCGTACTGACCGGCACGAGGAAGCGGCGCAGCTCGGCGAGCGCGTAGGCGACGCGCGCGTGCGCCTCGGCGGGCGTGGCGAACGCGCTCACCTCCACGTGCAGCTCCTCGGCCAGGTGCGAGAACTTCGGGTCGCCCGACACCCGGAGCTCCTCCTCCTGCACACACCGACACAGCCTTAAGTATGATTTACTGACACACGACTCAGAAACAAACTCGTTGGCGCTAGAAAACCTCAAGCAGTATATTCTGGTTTAGTGAGTTTACGAGCCGACAATCGTCGCGGTTGTCTTATCGACTAAAACCAACAGTTTACTCCGCCTAATGCGACGGCTACATCAGTGCAATCTGAATCACCTATCCTTGCGTTTGTGGCATTCCATGCGGCGTCTATGACT
Organism: Ditula angustiorana; assembly: GCA_963691745.1. NCBI lineage: Eukaryota > Metazoa > Arthropoda > Insecta > Lepidoptera > Tortricidae > Ditula > Ditula angustiorana. The sequence goes on along the minus strand of OY829493.1, from coordinate 10,941,575 downwards.
GTTATTTCTGTTGTGCTGATTTCATATGGGGCAGAACAGTGAAGCAGTAGAGTGGACAGCACGGTGCTAATACAGTTTGAACCCGCACGCCGGCACAGACCAGTACTGTCGGCACCTTTCAAGCGGTATACACTACTGTCGCACTGTCCTGCCCCCGTGTGAAGCCAGCGTGGTCGCCGTACGGGACCCCTGGTGCGTGCGGTACCTTCTGGCGGTCCTTCATGGAGCCGCGGCCGAGCACGGCCATCTTGCACAGCGTGTCCTCCTGCAGCCGCTTCAGCGAGTTGCCCTTCGGTCCCAGCAGCTTGCCCACGAAGTTAAACTACAAACAAATTAAAGTTAAAATGTCAGTAGGTTCCCGTGTTGGGAACCACGGGGCGGGGGTGACCCATGATCCGAGTTGAGCGCGAACGCTTGGCTCCAACAAATGCTACTCAAATTCAATATTCGCAAAATTGTATAAAATTAGCCAATCTTAAAACTCAGACGTATGAGCACCATGGTTTGTTATAAAATCGGATTTAGGGATTACTTTGCGGAGGTTTACATATTTTCAATTTGGAATTACAAATTATAGTTTTTAGTCGAATAATCGTTTGTCATAAACGTAATACCTGGCATAACTATCCGCTTCCATAATCTTTATTTTGGCATAATTTTATGTAGATACTGTAAGTACTATAAGAATCATATTTGAATATTGAATAGTATTTTATGCAACTGCTATATAATGAGAGGCCTTAAAACACGAGTGTGGTTTTATGAAACGAGCGTCAGCGAGTTTCATAATAGGATCACACGAGTGTTTTAAGGCCTAATTATATACAGTTGCATACATTATTTTATCTACACACATATCATAACTGCAAAAAACCGTAACAGCAAAAAACCAACAAACAAGTATGGCGGCAATTCGATCTATCCGTCAAGACGAACGTTTTTTTTAAATCATAGACAAAAGAATGAAGTCCCTATTGTCATGTCACTCGAGATCAAATGTCGTGCGTTTAAATTAAAAAATCGTACTGAATTGACGTTTCGTATCGATAACTGTTTTAATATCTGTGGATACTAGAATAGAGACCAACTTGAATTTTGACAGCTGTTCCAAATTTAAATTCATAACGTCACGAGATATCGGTAATGTAATCACCAATAAACACAGACTACTAAGAGATACTACCCAATAAAGAACAGATTTACCTACTACCACAGACAAGAAAATTCTTAAAATAACATTGGTTGTAATAATGCTGGTCATTTTCTATGGTTTTTGAATGCGTTATTGAGAAATTATGATATGTGTGTAGATAAAACCATTTATTCATAAAATGTAACTAGTTTGTATGTTGGTATTTGGTTTTACAACAGAAATGCAAAATGCTTTTTTTCATGGACGCTATTAGGTATTTGGTTTGAGAACAGAAACCTCCGGAGCTGCATCACAACACAACTGTTATACGTATCCGGAATTAACGGACTGTGGTAATCACTTAAACTTATTTGTGAAATAATATGGGATTTTATAAAGACCGAACGCATCCAAAACATAATTTTGTAATGCAATCTAATAAATTAGATGATGTTGGTAGAAAGTTCCAACCCCGTTGGAAACAACTGTTTCCAATCCCTCCGTAGACGTTCGATTGCCCGACAGCCGGCGTGGGGACGCGGGCCCGGCCGGCCGCCGGCAGCCCGCGGCGCGCCCGGCAATTGCCGGACCGGCGGGACGCCACGACCGCTCCGACCGGCCGGGCTAAACTTTTTGAGAAAAAGGAAATATCTCATTCAATGCTCTTACATTTTTGACGAAGCAATTCAAGTTCCGCGCCTATATCAATAATACGCCGGGGAAAGATGACGTTCATTTATCACTTAGAAGGAATTGGGGAAGCCGAGTACGGTTTTTATTGAAATAATACCGCGCGCTAAGGCCGGACACGGTAACGTTCGACCATTTGCTCTCATACCGCTCTATTTCATTCAATTACCTATCCAGCGATTGGAGTGAATTCCTGTTCAATAAATGAACATAATACGACGGACATTGAATTCAGTGTTTGAGAGACGGCTTGCTTGAAGCTTTCGACGAGTTCTATAGGTCAGCAAACGTGAACTTCCTTATCCCAAATTGCAATAACATGTTAGGAAATAAACTCAAATCGTCTCCAGTAAAATTACATCCTTGTGAGGACAGAAAAATCTATTATAGAGGGAAACGTATTTAGCTGAGCTGGGTCTCAAAACGTTTAGATGGAAGTGAAGAGGCCCAGGCGCGGGAGGGGGGGGGGGAGGCGGCGGCGGCCAAGAGGCGCGCGGCCGCTCGAGAGCAACTCAAACACGGCGCGCTCCGCACACACTCGGCCCCGCAAGTGGTCGCCGCCGGCTCGCAGGCGTGCCGCGGACGAGGCTGACATTCTATAGGCAGATGCAACCAACACTCGTACCATGATAGTTTCTAGGATCATCACACAATAATAGTTACTCGAAGTTGATCTCGAGGTTGAGTTTCTTGCCGGTATCTTCTCATCAGAGGTTTTTCCGAACCGGTGGTAAATTTTTTGACAATCATAAGTGCTACCTGTAAGCCTAATCTGAATAAAATATTTTGACTTTGATTTTGACTTTGATCTTCAATGAATCTCAATTATGCGAGTAAGTGAAGGGTCGTTAACGTTCAGTGTTGTAGAGCAGCGGGACGGAGAGTAGCGGCTCAATTTGCGGTGGAGACGCGCCCGCGAGCGCCGTCAGTCTCGCGGAGCGCGACCCAAAAGCCGCGGCCATCCGCGCCGCCCGCCGGCCACCAGCGCGCGCTATTGTCCGGCCACGGCAGCTACTCCGACCGTAGACATCAAATCGTTTGTTGCCAAGACCGTAAATCGCGAGGCTGTTACAGATAGTTAAATTCGGGATGAACCCACTGCTTGATGGGAATCTGCGGAAAGTTAATCGGGCAGAACGAAAAGGGCGCGTCTTCGCGGACTGAACCCTCTGTACGGGCTGTCAACCTAAAGAGAGTAGAAAAGATTTAATAAGATAAGTTTTGCATATTGCATTGAGATGTCAGAATCCCTTTTCCGTATTAGTCACGCACGCAGCGCGCGGAGGGGCATTGTGATATGTCACTGAACCGAAAGACGAACGCGGGACGAATGAAGAACTTCGTAGGTATACCTATTAGAATTTATTGACTTGGCTAGTAATTTTCCCTTCGAAGTCTCACATCAAAGTCGAAAAATGTCCAGATGCCCAGTTCGTAGAATGTCTAGGTAGTAAAATGTCAAGATCGTGAAATAACTACGAGTAGATAGTAGAATGTAAAGATCATGAAATAACTAGGTAGTAGAACATCAAGATGGTAAAATAACCAGGTAGTAGGATGTCAAAATAGATGAATACCCAGATAGACAGACAGACAGAGGAAGCTTACTGATAGAGTCCCATTGGCACCCTTAGAGTGCGGAATGCCGCTCCGTGCGGGTGGAGCGGTACCGGTGGCGGGTGGGGGAGGGGGGGCGGTACCTTGGGGTGGTCGCGCACGGGCACGGCGACGCGCACACACAGCTTGACGGGCTTGTCGCGCGTGATGTCCAGCAGCCGCCGCTCGCCGCGCCACTCGCCTGCAACAACGAGCACACAGCTACAGGCACAGGCGCGGAACATTGCAAATACTATCGATGATACATTGTGTCCGCTTTGTTCGACTGTTGCTGATGCAAGTGTACGCTAATTTAACCAGGTTACTGTTCTCGTAAAAAGAGTTACACTGTTTCTCGAGTGGTCTCTACTGTGGTGTACACGCTGAACCGGTTGGGTCTAACGAGGGCTGAGGTCACTGAGCACTCGCTAAAGTCATCGATAGCCGCTCGGACGGGTTAAGTGGCCGCTCTAATTCTGGACGGTGCTCCGCGCGATAATCCGCGTTTGACAGCTGTCATCTCGAGCGGGACCCTCGTCGCATGTCAATGCTACGCGGCCGGCATTGCGCCGAGCAGAGGGGGGGGGGGGGAGGTGTATGCAGGTAAATTGGCTTATTGGTTTAAGCCCAATTATTTTTGTTTAAACCAAGTCAGCAGTTTAAAGCAAGTCAGTCACTTGACTCACTGCATAAATTGTAATGTTTTTCTAAAATAGAAATAACAGTGGCTTTAATACTTAGTTTACAATTGATTAACAAAAATGTAAAATATAATATACTTGTATTATCACAAATAGATCTGCATGACCATTATTATAATGAGTTTCATAACAACGTTAACCGCAGGGGCCCAGCATTAGTTAAGGACAATAAACCACCCATCTTTTTGCACAACGTATCTGATTATAAGGTCATTCTCCAGCGTTTCCACCGTTGCTTATTACCGTTCCTTCATTAATTGTTGAAGTACAGGTCTATAAACATGGACTTCAGGCAAAAACAGAAGCTGTACTCGGAGTTGAGACTAGTTTTAGCAGAAATTGTTGGTAAACGTTAGGTACTTCGTCAATTAATTAAGGAATGGTAATGAGCAGCGGTGAAAACGCTGGAGAATTACCGATTATAGAAGGATACATGTAAATATATTGTATAAACTTAAATAAACTAAAATAAAAAACAATCTAATGAAATCCCTTTGGAACCACCAGACATACGAAGAAAACGCGAAGTTTTTGGGTAAACTTTTACGTCATTTAGTATTAGTAATAATAATAATAAAATAATTTATTTTCAGGCGACAAGGCCCATAGATTATAATACCCATAATACCTTACATAATAACATACATAAAATATATACATAGACTAAAATACAATTATTTCATGTTGGCGATGAAACGGCGTGGCCCCGTTGCGTACCTAGTCCCCTCCGATGTCGTGTTCGCCGCCGGTAAGGTGCCCCGAAACCGTCGAAACACGACATCCTTCGACCTGAAGGCTGCAGACGCGACGGACTCCAGCAGCGGCCGCGGAACGCGCGCTACAAACAACTGAAGCGCACGTAGTGCCGCGACCGCAGCTGGAACACCCTCAGCGAGCACCCAGTCTCCCGGCCTACATGCTCCATCACCGTGCCGTGTTTACTGTGTCTGCTCGCAGCCCGGAATTAAGTTAGAGCGGCCCGCCTATAGTTCCTTAGCTATCGGCCTTAGAAGCCCCTGGCCCCAGCATTATAAGTCTGTGCGTCCCTGGTCCACGAGATAGGAAAGTTTGAAAATTCCATCATTGAAAAGGTGGGAAGTTAGCAAGTAATCCAAATTCTACGCGGACGAAGTCGCGTTCAAAAAGCTAGTATAAGATAAATCGCAAAAAGACGGCTAGTGTCATATTTTGGAACATTTCACTGCCGTCAGTCTCAGGAAATATAATTACAGTGTCAGTCGGCGTCAGTCAAACAGACGAAAAACGACAAAACGGACGAGGGAAAGCTTGTGCTCTCGGAGTGGATGTCAATTAAATGTTTTGCACAATCATAGCAGCGTTCCGCGGAAACAAACGAAACGCGATCTTCTCAAAACGCAGACTAGCAGATGTGTCTGCGAACGTCACGCACACACAGCATGCGGCACGAAGTCAGTTCCATAAGGTCAAATTAATTATTGCGTGGAATTCTGGCGTTTCTTGGTTTTACCTTTACCCGGCAAAAAGATATTTTTTGAAACTGCGGTGAGAAATGCAAAGAAAAATTTATACGCAACATACCTAAATGTTGTAATGGAAATATATAAATTTACAATCACTTCAACGTATTAATAATTAAATACTTGATTTAATTTTAAATCGCACGCCTGAGACATAATATAATATTTAATTATATTCTGAGGAAAAAATAAATTGTTGTGGGTATCATTATGATATTATCACATATTATCATCCCTGAAACGTCTTATAATGACAGGTGTCAGAATTCCAGGCAACTAGCAAGGCGAGTGTAGATAGGAGTGTTTTACAGGTTATACTGGTTATATTATCATTTTGCCTTACGTCCGCGCGAGTTCATTCATGTCAACAGACTTTCGGCAGTTCGTCACCAAAATGGCGTAAATTCAGTTCGCATCCGTTATACTGTTTAAGTAAGTGTATTACGTGAAAACGATACGAAAACAAAATGAATACATACAACAGTGCACCTAGCATGAATCTTCTCGATACGTGTTGACTCGCTACGTAAATGAGTGCGTCTCTCTCCTACTGGCCTGGCTAGAACGAGACGCTCTGAGTTACGCAGCGAGTTAACACGCGTCGAGAAGCTTCGTGCTGGGTGAACTGTCCGTGTTCGTTGCGCGTCTGCACTCTACGTCACTCTGCGTGCTGCAGCTGCCCTATCATGACAGCCCAGGTTTAGTTTAACCCCTCCCTGTGTCTCTGTCTAACTAGTGTCATAAGAAAGGGACGCAGATAGAGATAAACTAAACTCGGCCAGTCATGTTAGGGCCACAAGCGTCAGCTGTAAATGTGTCGTTAGTGTTGATGTCGCCTCGTCGACCCGCCGCGCGCCGCGTAGATAGCGTGGTGACATCCCGTGGCAACATCTAAACTGTCGGCAATTAGTGTAATTAGGTATATTGATAAGCATTATCACATTTTTTACATGTAAATAGTATTGTATGTTTGTCAAAAAGACCGGTAGATGTCGCTGTTTAGGTTAGGAACGAATCCTGAATCGCGCTGTTAAGATTTTTGTTGCGTTGTATATATGGGCTGAAAATTCCAAAAAAATTGTCATTCGTCAAGCAACCGTCGTTTCATTCACGTGCCATGGGACGTTTATTCAGTTGGCTTCATTAAAGTGTCGCATTTGGAGGTCCGCAATAGGTAATAGTTGAGTGACTGCGCCACCGTCCGATATGTACCTACACGCTTATCATTTGTAGTCTCGCCATGTCCGTCCGTCCGTGTCTGTCCGCAGTACGGAGCCCTATAGCTCATGGACTCTTAGTATTAAAAAACTGTAAATTGGTTCGGAAATACATAATAATATTAATCACGCGGACAGAGTGGTAAAGTACAATTTTGAAAAATTTTTGGTTACCCCCCCTGTACGTAAAGTGGGGATGTCATTTTTAGTCCTGTCTACGGCATAGTGTGTTGTGTCGTTGGATGCCAATTTCAAAAACATTGCGGGTTTGCAAAAACAGTTTTTTGATTAAGCCATCCGTTTGTGAATTATTTTATTAAGCTTTAAAGTGCAGAGTTTTGATAGCGTCAGTGTCCCCCCCCCCCCCCCCCCCCCCGAGCCAAATGGTTGTGTTTACGTGAAAAAACCGCGGTACCTGTGCACATATCTGATGAAGTTAAAAGGATATGTGCATGTGATACACACCACCATTAATTTAAACTAATATTTGCATGTCATTGCGACGAAACATGCAGTGCTGTAACTTGACTGTAAAACACCAACTTGTCTGTATACCATGTTTGAGCAAATAAATTATTGATTGATTGATTGATTGATTGATTGATTGATTGATTGATTGATTGATAAGTATCACAGCTTGGCAGACATTATATACAAGTTCACGAGTAGTCAGGCAACTACGGAACTCTACACTGCGCGAGTCCGACTCGCACTTGGCCGGTTTCTTAAATATATGTTTGGTGTTGACGATCGATGCTGAACCCTGAAGAAAGACAAATTAATGTTTAGCATTATACTTACAACTTGGGTTCCACTTCGACCAAATATTAATTAGTTTGCTACGGAGTGTAAAAATTATAATTTATGTTAGCTAAGATAACAATTCTCAATGTCTGTTATATGTTGTAATTTGCATATTATTTGGGTAGTGTACTACTTACTTTAAACCCATAGACTGAAGTAATGTTTTGTGATATAATAGGTAGCAATGCAATATAGGATTTTCTTGTTAATTATTCTGACTCACAGCGGTAAGAGCGCATGTTGCATGAAATCGCGATTGTATGATGGATGTCTATCTCAGCAAGAAATAGGGATGCGTGTATAATGAAGCCTTTACGTTGGATGCGCATTTAACTATCGGGGGCAGACATTGTGTGCGGACCGCGAGGCACGCCGCCTACTTAACCTGGCTACCTACGTCATCAAAGCAGAATTGTAAAGCGCCGCCCGCGCTATCGCCCGTAACCTCGCGCGTGCTCACGGACGCGCACACCGGCGCCCGCACGCTCGCGCGCGGTAACGAGCGGCGGAAGCAATGAAGGCCCGAGCGAAGGCGCGCCCGCAGACTGGATGCGTAACAATTTGTTCCGCTCCAGAATGGCTGCGATACCAAACACTTACGTACGGTGCGTAATCTCTTTTCCCAGGGTTTCTAACGCTTGTGTGCGGCATACTACTTTGCAAAATATTAATAACGTTTCACTACACGCATATGCTTTTATTTTAAATCTCTTTCTTTAGCACAACTATCTCCTGGTTATTGATAATCATAAAAGCAGTGTATCTCATCACGCAAACAGCCCAGCGCGGGCCGGTGCTACGCAACACGAGGGGCGCGAGCCGCGGCCTCGTCTTTGATCCCTTCGCTCGACTTCCACAAAAGAGATTAGGGCGGAAGTACCCGCTGTAGGACGCTGTGTATCGGCCTGATAAATTATTCCATCTGTCGGAGCGCGGACCGAACAATCAAATCATGTTTTTGTGAGGTTACACTACAGGCTCCGTAAACATCAGAGGGATGTATTATGTGTGTCCCGGCACGCGAGCGAGCAATTTAGGATTATTGTTAGGGCGCCGCCGTACGATGATGTTATGCCTCTCCTTACTCCGTTGGACAATCGAGCGGTTGGCGTCTTGTCATCGTCGAGGAGTTATTGGAGTATTCCGACAGATATTGCCGTGTGTGCGCTGCGTCGCTCCGGGTCGCGAGTCGCGACACCCTGGCTGTGTTCGATACGAGCCCGGCGGCTATTGCAACCAGACAGCCAGAGACGCGATGATTTTCACCATATTTCATTAAAGCCCTGCAGCGATGCTAATTGGCCCTCGACGCCTCGCAGCGAAACGAGATATTCAAATACGATGAAAATTCCAACACTACTCGTACAGCTGGAATTTAAAAACTATGTCAAGATTTGACTTTCAAACGCAGCGCGAAACCACGCCACTCGCTTTTTGTGAGATATTTTAAATTTTACATTTTCTCATGTAAGCGACACGGCTGTTGGTTTTGAGAGCGCGGCGGCGGCGAAGACTAGGAAACTAGAATTCTGGACAGAAACTTTTATATCTATCCATATAAACTTAATGTTGCATTGCTGCTTGTGTCAATTATAAGCGCGTGCTCTAGACAAATAGAGCCGCATCATGTCGTTGATGTTTCATGTCGGAGGATACATTATAATGGAGGTCTAGCGTAACCGATGACCCAGCTCAGGCTAGACCAACAGGGACACAAAGTTTAAGAAAGTGAATTCTAATTAGGAAACGAAGACTGATACGTGGATACTTCTGTTAATTCTGACCGCCTGGCAATATGTATTAAAATCCATTCTCCCTACAAAACGAGATACCTAGTTCAGTTAAATGCATAAGCGTGCCTTAGTTGGCAGCCCTACACCGGCAACAGGCGCCTGCACTCGCCGCGAGCCGCAACGCATGCGGCGACGGATGCACCGCACCGCCCCGCCCCGTGGTCTGCGGCGGACCACCAGCACGCGTGCGGCATGCGGCATGCGGCACGCGGCGAGCGCCGCACTATGCGCCAGTGGCAGCTCATGAAGGTATGCTTTGAAGTTCGTAAATAACTTGTGCAGAGTGATTTCTAAGCGACTGATTTATGGAGACAAATCGAATTGGGAGGTCGGATGTGTGCTTTCATACAAAGTTAAATGATCGACAATAAAAGGACCGGTGCAATGCGATTGGAAGGTCACATGCAGAGACCTTTACTGTTGAACTAAGGTAAATTACTTTAAATGAATTTTACAGATATTTTTACTAAATACATTGCAAGCTGGCGCGACCTAAAAAGTGAAAAATTTTGCGAAGTGAAAAAAGTACCTTCTAAAATCATGAAAGGTAGCACAGAATCACTTTCAACGAAAAGACTGGCTAAACTTACAAAAAACTTGAGAGAAAGTTTTATATTTTGAGGCAATTTACGGAACCCTACACTGAGCATGGCCCGAAATGATCTCTCGCCCGGTTTTGACGAAATTATCACAAAAATTTGACATTTGAAGCCTATTCATTCTTAAACGGTATCCCAAATACTAAAGTTTACAAACATATTAGTTTATTTTAAACTATAGTAGTACCTATTTGGGCCTCCAGAAAAGTCGTTATGCCCGCCTTCCACCGCGAAAGAGAAACGAGCGGAGCGGACTCCGTTCAACTCGCAACGTAATGCCCGCCTTCCACTGCGAGCGGAACGGAGTCCGACGCGCACCGGGCTGGTTTTATTCAAATGAAATGAAATGGAATTATTTATTGGTAACACCATGTTACAGGTCATTTAGTGTAGAGGTAGGGATGCACTATTACCAATTCATCATATTTTTACAATCAAAGTATAATAAAATAACTTAATTACAATATTTCACATAGAAAACTACTGTGAGATTTCAACATTTAATTTATACTAATATAGAATAATTCAACTATAATACGTGATTTACTTAATGACATTAACCATTATAGTGTGAGGCAAATTAAAAAAATCGTGGTAGTCATAAAAATTGTTTACATGGAGCCAATTTTTCAGCCTAGTTTTAAAACTTGTGACGGAAGCTGCATTTCTGACAGTGTCAGGTAACCGGTTGTAGACAGAAGGTCCCAGGTAGTATACGGATCGCTCCGACTTCACAAGCTTGTGTGTATCTGCTACCAGTCTGTTCGCGTGCCTATTGCTGCGCAGAGGATAGCTAGAATTCGTTTCCTTGCGCTTGAATACATCTAGATGCTGATGAGTAAACACCGCCACTTGACAGGTATAGACAAGGCAAGGGCAGAACCCTGAACTCCACAAAAAGCAGCCGCGCCGAGGCGTCAGCTGGCACGCCGGCCAATGCTCGGCTGGCTCTTTTTTGCATTACGAACACTCTCCGCCAGTCCGCGGCGCGGGCCCACATTTCAGTGGCGTGCGTGTAACGTAGCGCAGCTTGGTTGCTAAAAGTGCCAATATTTTCTTTATTTTTCGTCAAAACGCGCGTCACTCAGCGGTTGTTTATTCAGTTGCTGCGGCGTTGCCCGCAAAGACAAGAGCGTGCGAACAATTTAGTGGAATTCATGGTTTAGCAACCTCGAATTGTATGTATGTATATACATTCTTTACTGTACAGAAAACGTACATTATGTTCTTAGCGAACTTATGAAGTACCCTTGAAGAAATCTCTTGCAGTGTCCAAGAGTGGTCCACTAGTGTGCAGAAATGCGAATCAAAAATGATTTTGTGGATGGATATTAATCTAATATGTGATAATTTATCTTTTGTCAAAGCGTCTATTATTGTTTTTTTTCTGGCATATAAAAACAGGCAAACAGACAGGCAGATAGACAGACAGACAGACGGATACCAAATGATGCTATAAGGGTTCCGTTTTTCTTGTTGAGGTACGGAACTCTAAAAAAGTTGTCAATAAAATGAACACAAATGCCGCTGTTTTCGGTTGCTATAAATGCTATAATGTTTCGCTGGCCAGAGTCCGGCGACTGGTTGCAGCAGCCCTGGGTACTGAGTGCCACCTTAGAGTTCGATCAACTCGATGGCTTGCAAACTTGCCAACACGACGCGACGTGTGACGAGAATGGGCGAACAAAACATCAGTTAAAAAAAACCGGCCAATTGCGAGTCGGATTCGCGTACGAAGGGTTCCGTACCATTATCTATAAAACGAGCAAAAAAAAATCAAGTTTGTTGTATGGGAGCCCCCCTAAATACTTATTTTATTCTGTCTTTTAGTATTTGTTGTTATAGCGGCAACAGAAATACATCATCTGCGAAACAACTGTGTCTTACTGTCACGGTTCATGAGATAATAGCCTGATGACAGAGGGACGGACGGACGGACAGTGGAGTTTCAGTAATAGGGTCCCGTTTTACCCTTTGAAACTAAAAACATCGTGCGTGTTCCAACTAGGAAGCGTGGCCGTATCTTTTGGCCCCTGTACTATGATGTTTAGGTCTATACTTTCAAACCTAACTTAAAATCACATTAAATGTATGCACGCATCTTTTCTCCACAGATACTGGATAAACTTTATACGTAAAGCTTATCATTTATGAATAGCCACCAGTGCTGAATCGATTTCAGAATGTTGAAAACTCGCGGTGTGTTTTTGGTATTTCTTCTCTCATTGGCGCTCGAGGCGCAGGCAGTCACGGTGGCGGACGAGGAGGGGCAGGGGAGGGTGGGGAGAGAGGAGAGGAAGGAAGTAGAAGTAGTAGCAACGGCCGGGGGACTCACGCGCGGGCGCCGCGCTCAAGATGGGGACTACGTCGCCTTTCTGGGGATCCCGTACGCCGCATCGCCCACAGAAGAGAATAGATATAAGGTAAACCTGCCGGATTAGAAGTAACCTATTCAACTATTCATTCATGTTATTCGGTATCTCTTTGCAGCCCTCTCAACCAGCGGGCGGCTGGACCGGAATGCAGGAGGAGGGCGTCGCTCTCTGTCAGCAGCAGAGCGGCGGCAAGGAGGATTGCCTGCGGGTGCACGTGTTCGCGCCGCCCGCGCCGCGCGCCGCGCTGCCCGTGCTGGTGCACGTTCACGGCGGCGGGTTCGCCTTCGGCAGGGCTCAGACCGAAGGCCTGGGACCCATCGTCAGTGAAGGTGAGCGACTTCAGCTTTGCAGGTATTGACAATGCCTGTGACCAGTTGCTTGATGCCGCGTGTTGTGCAGGTGTGATCGTGGTGTCTCTGAGCTACCGGCTGGGCGCGCTCGGGTTCCTGTGCCTGGGCACAGAGGGGGCACCGGGTAACGCAGCCCTGCATGACATGATCCTCGCTCTGCGCTGGGTGCGCGACAACATCGCGGCGTACGGCGGCGACCCTGCGCGCGTCACTGCCTCTGGGATCAGCGCAGGCGCCGCCGCCGTGCACCTGCTGGCGCTGACCAGCGCGCGCGACCTGTTCCATCAGGTGGTCTGCATGGACGGGGTGGCGCTCAGCCCGTTTGCAGTCATGGCGACGCCTCTTACGCATGGGAGGCGATACGGTGAGCTGCTCGCTTTTGACGCTAAGAACATCTCAGATTTGGAAAAAAAATATCAAACAGCATCGGCTGACAAGATTATGAACAAAAGTATGGAGTACTTCTTGCTGGACAACGGCGAGGTAGGATTCGCGCCGTGCGTAGAGCGCGAGGGCATGGCGCAGCTGCTGGCGGCGGCGCCCGCGGCGCTGGTGGACCGCCTCGACAAGCCGGCCATCTTCACTTACAGCAACAACGAAGCCACTCTATATATGGGTAAATTCGACAAAGACATAGACCGGTACAACGACGACTTTGCGAGCTTTGTGCCGTCTAATTTAGAGTTTCCTGCGGATGCAAAAGATGCCAGGATTGATGAGATAAAGCAATTTTATTTCGGGCACGAAACGATAACGAAGAACTACACCGAAGAGTACGCGAGATACTGGGGCGACAGCCAGTTCGTGTTCCCGACTCTAGCGAGCGCGCGCGCTGCGCGAGCGCCGGCATACTTGCTCGAATTCGCGCACGTCGGCGAGCTGTCCCAGCAACCAGGGCTACACGGCGCTGGACATGGCGACATTCGCTTCCATCTATTCCCAGAAAAAGAGCTCAACAATGACGAAGACAAGAAGATCGTTAAACAACTAGTATCTATCGTTGCAAACTTTGTAAAAACCGGGTAAGTAAACGTTCTTTTATCCAACCTCCTAATCCAAGAATATTCTAACTTAATAATTCAACTGTTTAAAATGCACTGTTACTAGGAATCTAGTTGCAATTTGTTCAACATGATCCTATCATCATTTTGAATCTTGAATCATTAGAGTGGGCAACAAATCACCATTATCTTGTCAGAGTGAAGCCGTCCTCTGCTCGGTACGGGCCTTATCCAAGAATTTCCACTCGGATCCGTCCATTAGTTTCCTATACTCTTCACCAGACTGTAATTATACCTTGTGGGAAGCCAATACTTTGTCCCTTAGTACGCGAAACAAAGATATTCCAGTGTTACGAGTATTTTGACATAATGTCTGGCAAGCGATAACTTTTACCTCAACTGTTGACGGCAGGGCTCCGGCGGTGGCGGGCTGGGCGCCGCTGCGCGCCGGCGCCGCGCCGTGCTACCTGCGCCTGGGCAACCGGACGGAGCTGCGGCGCGACCCCTACCCCGCGCGCATGCGCTTCTGGGAACGGCTCTACAGTCGCTACAGGAAAACTGACTACGCGTCCGATTATAACACGTATTTTCATTAAAATAATGATAATAATGTTTTGATGATTGTAGTGATTTATCCATCATGTGGTGACTATCAAATATTTGCTAAACCAGTAATTTGAAAACAAAACTGAAAGAATGAAGGCTATTTAGAGCACGCACCAAGCGATGATGAACTCTGCCATCTACACTAACTGCTATTATTTCTATCATATATTATTCCAAGAAGCGTGTGTATGCCGGAATGCATGAAAATCAAAAAAAGCGCGGCTTTCAGTTAATAAGCACGAGTAATGATCTCTCCCTTGTGGCTATTAAAAGATACACCAACGATATAAAAGCCGTAGGTAGTACAAAATAAAAATAACTCTTTACAGAAAATGCAAGCTGAACAAGCTGAAGAAAATCATTGTTATCCGTTATAGTAATAAGTAGGTACAGAACCCTGCACAGTCTGCACATGTTCCGGAAACAATACGGTGAAAAACTGGAAACGTCTTTTGATAGTCGACTCTAAATGTCGTGTGTTGTCAAACTATAGTATTTTATGCAACTGTTGCATAATGAGGGGTCTTAAAACACGAGTGTGGTTTTATGAAACGAGCGTGAGCGAGTTTCATAATAGGATCACACGAGTGTTTTAAGACCTAATTATGTACAGTTGGATACATTACTTTATCTACACACATATCATAAGTACTCTATGATGGGTTAAGAAGCCATAGGGCAATGACCTGCATTGCTACTAGCTACTAGTGCTAGGTACCTATTAAATATCTATAGACTGTACACATTAAAATAATGTAATAAAAAATGAATTCGAACAAATATAGAAACAAATTAGAAAAATTCTCGTAATAATATTGGGTGTTATAATGCTGGTCATTGCCTTCGGTTTCTGAACGCATTATAGAGCATTTATGATATATGTGTAGATAAAAGTATATTATTTTGATATGTGCACCTAACATGAACGCTTTCGACATGTTGTAACTCACTACGTAACTCAGTGCGTCTTTCTCCCACTGGGTTTGTTAGAACGAGACGCACTAAGCTACAAGTGCAAGTGTTCTGTGCTCATAGTATAGGTACTTAGTAGGCTAAGCAACAATAGGTTGCTCGTGACTCATCGTTTAGAAAATAAAGTATTCTCGAGCACTGGATTTTAACGAGCAGTTTTCTTATTAAACATGACGTAATGACGTACGTACGTATACACTATACAGGGTGCCTTGACTTAATCCAAAACTTTTGAAAGAAACAGTTAATCATGGTTATGAACTTTTGCTACGGCTTTTTGTCTATGGAAAGTGAAGGCCAACGGAGCACGCCCATCACCTGATGATAAGTGCAGATCACCCGCGCAAGTAATCCAGTCACGCCGAGAATAGCTGATCCCACGCCACTCCGTAGGTCCCTCCAGCCGAGGGCCTCTCCACCCAGTACATGAAACTAAGGAGTTTCATGAAACTAAGGAGTTTCATGTGGGGGTGCACTGCACTCTCACAGAATATCTCTGTGAAGGCACAGAGATATTCTGTAAGAGTGCAGTACTACCCCGGCCGAGCCAGCCCATTCGTAGAGCAAACAGTGGCTGGCTACAGTGTGGTTCTGCCTCTGCTTTCGTTCAAAAAATCGTTCTTTACAAGTTTTTAATCTAACTGGCTTCGTACCGCCAACCAATCTAAATTCTAGGTCACTGCAAAACGTTACATGTACAGTTTGTAGTTAAGATAAGTCGTAGTTCACAAGTGGTAGTTAACGATAAGGACTTATTTTAGAAGTCGCGCTGTATAACAACACCTACACGCGCCGCGGACAGTAACAAACAACTCGATTCCGTGTAGAAACAGCTGTGCCGTTCGACTCTTATTTTACGTATTAGCAATGATAGCTTATATAGAACTTGAGACAAAGAGTATTCAGTATGATGCTCCACGTGATACGAGCTGGTGTGTTGCTGTTTCTGGTGGCGCAGGGGGGTGCCGAGGGGGGCGGATGCGCGGGGCGGGAGGGGGAGAGCGAGTTCTGGGAGGTGCGCACGCGCGGCGGCGCGGTGCGCGGGCGCCGTGCTCCCGGCGGGTATTACTCCTTCTTTGGCATCCCTTACGGGGCGCCGCCTATAGGTGACTACCGATTTAAGGTAAGGTAGTAATATTGCAAATGAAAATGAAAATGAAAAAAATATTTTGCAAGTAGGCCGTATAGGCTCTTTTACATGTCTGAATCTACTAGCGCTTCGGAAAATGGAAGATACTACTGAGAAGAAACGCCGCAAGAAACTCAGCAGTTTATTTTTTTTTCCTCTCTTTTCAAAACATAAATATAAATATAAACGATTTGGCATTGTTGTATATGGCATACGATTAAATAATAATAAATAGCAGGACAGACATGGCACAACTATAAGGGTCCTTGTTGACAATCGAACCCAAATAAGCTCAGAGTGCCGTCGATTTCAATCGTAGTCAACTAGATATAACTCATTTAATGAAGCGCAAATATTTTGCAATTTTTTTGTCAGAAATATATGCGAAATTTCTTCTAAGTTTCAGAATGCTTTAACTATGAATTGACTTACTACCGTCCTGGGTTTTTTCTGCGGCCAGTAAAAAAAACATCATTTTACTACACCATTGCAGCATCGTCCAGGAAGAACCTGTCTAAAAAATCCATGTACCTCTATAGCCCATAATAATCATTTTAGTCTTGGAGTATAATGACTGTGACATACAGATACGGATAGACGGACAGTAGGACATATTTTTAAGGGTACTTCTTACAATTTGGTTCCGGGACCCTGAAATCGACAAATGTTCAATATCCTGATTACAAACTGTGCACGTCGTCGCTTTGTGGCGGGCAGCCGCCGCGGCCGGCGGCGCCGTGGGCCGGCGTGCTGGCCGCCGACGCGCAGCGGCTGTGCCCGCAGCCGCCCACCGACTACTCGGCGACGCCGCTCGGCGACGAGGACTGCCTCGCGCTCAACGTGTTCGCCGCGGGCCCCGGCCGCGCCGCGCCGCGCGCCGTGCTCGTCAACCTGCACGGCGGCGGGTTCCTCTTCGACACCCGCCCCGTCACCACCGAGGCTGCAAGCTATCTGGTGCTAAATGGTACGCGCTTTGACCGATTGCTGCGTTTTGTAGCCTTTCTTTTTTAGTGTGCTGTTCGCTGTTAAGTCCCGATATATTTATAGGACTTATGTAATGTAATATTCTACTTATAATATAGGTAGAACATTCCAGGCACCTATTGTAAGCACGAGTCAATCATAATATATCTTTTCAAGGTGCATAATTTGCCATCCTGTGTTAGACAAGTAGTAGAAGTAGCTGTAGAATAGAGAACTTATTTTCAGACATAATCGTGGTAACGATAAACTTCCGACTGGGCGTGCTCGGGTTCCTGTGTTTGGGCACGGAGGAGGCGCCGGGCAACGCCGGGCTCCGAGACATGATCCTGGCGCTGCGCTGGGTGCGCGACAACATCGCGGCGTTCGGCGGCGACCCCGCGCGCGTGGGACTCGCCGGCCACAGCGCCGGCGCCTTCGCCGCGCACCTGCTGGCGCTGTCGCCGGAAGCGGCCGGCCTCTTCAACGTCGCTTTCTGCTCGGACGGCACGGCGCTTACAGACAAGGTCCTCATGACCTACCCCGTCACGACCGCCCGAAAGTACGCTGAGAAACTCGGCTTCGAAAGCGAAGACTTATCAGACTTGACGGAGTTCTACAAAGGAGTCTCTGTGGATAAAATTTTAAACCAGAGCTTGAACTTTTTCAACTTGAATAACGGCGAGCTGGGGTTCAGTCCGTGCGTGGAGCGGCCCGTGCCCGGCGTGGTGCCGGTCATAGCGCGGGCGCCGGCGCTGTCGCTGGCCTTCAACTCGCTGCCGATCATATTCACCTACTGCGACGACGAGGGCTCGACGCGCGCGGCCGACCTTATCAAGAATAATCGTAAATACAACACCGATTTCCCCGCCTTCATGCCGGCCAACCTCGACTTTCCCAGCGACGAAGTCAAATACGCGGTAGCAAACGAGACGAGAGCATTCTACTTCGGTAACAAAACGATCACAGAAGACTTGGCTTTGGAGTTTAGTAACTTTTGGGGTGACCGTCAGTTCGTGTACCCGGCCGTGTTTAGCGCCAGTGAGCACGCCAGGCTGGGCACTCCTTCCCATTTGTTGGAGTTCACGTACGTGGGCAAGCTGGCGGCCAAGAAGGACCCGCCGGCGGTGCCCGGGGCCGGCCACACTGACTTTTTCAACTACCTAATGCCACCGTACGAAGTGAAGGACGAGAGCGACCTCAGGGTAGTCAAAGAAATAACTTCCATCGTGGCGCATTTTGTTAAAACTGGGTGAGCATTGAGTGGTGATTTTTATTATTCCGTTTTCAGTTTAGACGTAATAACTTATATGGTTGCATTATTCATCGCACTAAAACAACCTGCCCATTTTTAAAGATACATACATAATTGCTGACAGATCTAAATTACTTTGCATTTCTATGAGAAACGTGTGGCGGCTCAGCCGTGAGCGGCGGCGGCGGCGGCGAGCTGTCCGTCGTTCCAAGCCCCGGTTCCCAGCCTACCTCACCGCATAGTCCGCACTCGCCTTTACTAAATTAATAAAGTGTCATCGATTTCACGTGTTCTATAAAAAAAAATCCTTTTGTAAATACGGGCAAGGCTACTTCCATTCAAATGTACATTTTCAAGTAGCTGTACAATCAACTAAATTGATTTGTAGGCCATTGGCCATTGTAGAGCCTTCCACAATAAATGCCATTATGATTATGACTTTTCATAACAAATATCATAATGCGAAATGTGATGACTCGATGCCAGGGTATTTTATTATACCTTAAAAAACGATTGTACTTATAACTAAAAGGTGACATGCACAGGTTGCAATAAATTAAAATTAAATCTATATACAGACAGGGCGTCCCACAGCCACGCCACACGAAGGGAAAGTACTTTTATCTACACACATATCGTTGCTGCTCTATTATGCGTTCAAAAACCGTAGGAAATGACCAGCATTATTACAACCAATGTTATAATAAGAATTTTCTTGTCTGTGGTAGTAGGTAAATCTCTACTTAAATGGTCATCACATTACCGATATCTCTAACGTTATAAATTTTGGAACAGCTGTCAAAATTGAAGTGGGTCTATATTTTAGTATCCATAGATATTAAAACAGTTATCGATACGAAACGTCAATCCAGTATGTTTTTTTAATATAAACGCACGACATATGATCTCGAGTGACATGAGAATAGGGACTTCATTCGTTTGTTATGATTTAAAAAAACGTTCGGTTTGACGGATGGATCAAATTGCCGCCAAATCATTACTGTTGTCATTCGTTTGTTGGTTTTTGCTGTTATGATATGTGTGTAGATAAAGTAATGTATGCAACTGTACATAATTAGGCCATAAAACACTCGTGTGATCCTAATAATGAAATTCGCTAACGCTCGTTTCATAAAACCACACTTGTGTTTTATCGCCTGTCATTAAACATATAGCAGTGGCATAAACTACTATAAAAATATTGTGAAGAGAAAATTTTTGGAGATTTTCCCTGTCCTCTGATCGGAACTACGATCGGTAGGACGAGAGTGAATATTTTTATCCTTTACTCCGTTTCTGATTCTCTGATGCCAAATATGTTTCTGAAACAGATTGCTATAGGATGTTTTCTTGGTTTTGTACTGTATGTTTGGTGGTGTGTGCAGGCGAGTGCGCGCGTCGGCGCCGTGGCCGGCGGCGGAGCCGAGCGTGGCGCGCGTGGCGCGGCTGCACGTGGGCAACTGCAGCACGACACCGCGCGCGGGCGCGCTGCCGGCGCGCCTCGCCTTCTGGGACCGCCTGTACCGCCGCTACCGGCGCTACGACTACTGGCCGGTGATCGCTGACGACGACAGCTAGACAACCCCACGACGACCACACTAGAGGACCGCAAGAAGCAAATCAGGGACAAACTTCACAGAGCTTACGCAGTTTTCCCACTGCACTATGTCCACCGAATCATTTCTGAACTAAAAGCTAACTTACTAGGACCATAACACTACCATTTTCCATTTTTAGTGTGTAGACAACAAATAAAGTTGTTATTTAAAGTTTCATGTTGTTATTTGGAGACGGAGGGATTTGCATTTGGAGCACCAGTGCACCTAGCATGAGTTTTCTCAACACACCGTAACTTAGTGTGTCTTTCTCCTACTAGGCTAGTTAGAAAGAGATGCACTGAGTTACGTAGCACCTAGTTATACAATAACATTAATCGTTTTTGAAAAATCACATTACACACCAAGTAATCGTCGCTCGACTAGTCAGGTCAAGATGCGGCGAGGCAGCACGTATGCGAGATAAGAACAGTCACGATCCGCGCATCGAAATTATGTTCATCAATTCTGCATTTTCTCTAGTTATCTACATACACGGAGCAAATTGAATGGTATCCACCGTGATTGGTGTAGCTGATGCATATGAGCAAATGCCCATATCATATATTCGTATGCGAGCAATGCATAGGCGATAGCGTGTTTCGGTGCACATCACGTCGGAAGGCCACTTTATGTGCTCCGAGCCTACAAACGATCGAGTAGGCACTCAAAGTCAAACTCTCAATATTTTATTTGGATTAGACTTATAGGAAGCACTAATAAATGTCAGAAAAATTATCACTGGTTCGGTGCACGGGCAAGAAACTCATTATTATTTACTTTCTCCGTTTCAATAAATGTTGGTTCATCAAAAACGATTCCAATATCAAAATAAATCAGCGCAGCAAGGCTAGAAAAATGGGATGTAAATAGCTCCCGACACCGAGCTACTTACATTTAATTAGCAACTGCGGCCACTCAGCCGCAGCCCTGCGCCCGGCGGACCATTAATCTGCTCGTCAGGAACCAATCTGCATTTCTTCGCAGCAGCGTAGTCTTGACCAGAAATAGTACATTATTACTAAGAAACTGTGTAACAAGAAGCAGGATTGGTCGGCGTTAATCCACCAACAGAGGCAGTCTCCGACGACTGATAAAAGAGATGAAAGCAAAATAGCGAGGGTTGCTAAGATCTCTGCCCTCAGTACAATTTGTACTTTATGTTTTGGTTCGAAGTTAATAAAACCGGCCATTTTCAAGTGTCTTCCTACTACGGTTCAAATGATACACCCCTAAGATGTGACGCATTAGCGTTTAGAGGACTGTTATAGAGCTATGTTGTTTTTTTCGAGTATTTATCAAGTATTTCTATAGTGAGTAATGCAATAGTTTGGCACGATGAGGCCTCTGATTGAGTATCTTAGCATAAATGGAAAGTAATTGGCTTTCCGCTCGGTTGTACAATTAGAGTGATCGTGACTAACTATTTAATGAGCAGACACCACCAGTTGCCCGACGTGTCAAGAATACATTTTTGGGTATCGCACAGTTTTGCTTTAATAATCAAGAAGAACGAGAAGGAGGTGACGTTGCCTCCTTATCTTTCTAATATCCGAATAAAATTTTCAAAAACTATGGAGGTATGGACAGCGGAAAGCATATCAGGCATAAAATCGTGTCGGCTGTTAACCGTATTGCATTTTGCTATCTGTCTCTATTCAACACCGTCCAAATGGTACAGCGACGAGCAAGCCGGGTGATGTCTCACTCTAGGGCAGTATTTTCGCGAGCAGCGCGCGGAGGCGCAACAGCGGAAGCGATGCATTTTTGATGAAATGCTGTGAGTGGAAAGCGGAAATATTGTATGTATGTATGTATGTATGTATGTATGTATGTAAATTCTTTATTGTACAAAATAACATAAATGACAACAAGAGATACAGTGATGTACAAAGGCTATAGGCTATAGGCTATAGGTATTGTATTAGGGTTCTTAAGCCAAGTGGCAACAACGAAACCCTTATTAATTTCGTCCTGTCCATCTGTCTGTATTTCACATTCCTTTTTCTTGGTGAGTATAAGAACTGTAAATCTATTAATGAAATTTGTATCTTAATCAATAAACTTTTGAATCTTTGTAACGGACGTTATAATAGATTAGTATGTAAGATATATTTATATTAAGTTTATTTAATATCGTGGTATTCTATGGTCTTGCTCGGCGCATAACAAAATATTGTTTCGTACTTTCCCACATTTTGTAGCTACGTGCACGTGCAGTCATTAAACAATTTTAGTGAATGAACTGAAACTTTTACGACCCTTTAAAATAACTAGACAATATTTATTGCGATAGTTCCTTAAAATCAAACAAAGGGCACCAAATTTGTATTGCTTTACTGTCGGAAACGTTAAAAATTATCGCTAGAAAGCGCCGACAGAAACAAAGGAAAGATTGCACGCAGATGTGGACAGCCATGTCGAAATTAGTTAGAAATTTGAACTGATGGTCAATGGGCAATTGAAGGTTAGGTAGTGCGGAAGGAACAAAGCCCAGGGGTGTGCGGGGGTGATCCAAGCAAGGAATATGCTTAGGGGATGGACGCTTACGCTAGTATCTCGGGGCAGAAGATTTTAGGACGTGGTCGCGGGAACTTCATTAGGTTGCGCGGGAGTGTTAGCATTTTTCCAATCAGTTTTGTTTTGGACAGCTAGTCTACGTTGTACTAATTTAGTCAGAGTGTGTGTGTGAGTGAGTTGTCGGGCGGCCAACGCGAGGAAACCTGTTTGCGCAATTATCAGAAATCGGCAGCTAAGTTTTAGATTTAAATTAGGGACATTTCTCAAGCTCTATTTATTATTACGTTCTGCAGTTTTATTAATTTCGATATGTCACTATATTCTTAATTGTCGTTTAGAGGTTTCGATACTTCGGGCGCTTTGACTGTATCCAGGGTGGCGATTTATTTAGTATAGATGAAGTAAGAGTGTGTTCTCCCTCATCAAAATCCAACTTTTTTATATCTTATCTTTTGCTCCGATCGTCAGTCGTGGTTATCGGTCAGGTCTGTTGAATTCGAACGAAGCGCCGACACGCACGGTGCCACGGACGGTCAATGGAACATCGACTTATTATCATTGACGGACGGTTCATTAGAGTTGCATGCTCCAGTTTCTGTTGTCCTGTCTATGGTATATCACATACTTAGGCGGTGATGCAGGGATGACCCTAACGACGTACGCGGGAAAGCGGGCCCCTCGGTAGGGGAGCATTTAAATTCCCCACCTCCACAGAATGATATGATGTTTGTGTGCTTGGAATGCGTGATGGTTTGGACTACATGTTGTAGGATTATTGTTGTCTTGGCCAGACCCCATCCAAAGGCAAACTTCAGTTTGGGTTTAACTTTACACTTTGTAAAGGTTTATTTTAAACTCTCGCTGAATACGCAAACTGATCTTTGACTGTACCAGGCCGACCGGTAGGGGAGTTGTTAGGGAACTCAGGGTTTCTCATGGACTATAGTTTTAGCATCTTTCATACTACTAGGATCAATTGAGTAGGTAGTTATAATTTTCACGTGCTACTAAATCTTATAGAACGAAGTTAATTCAAGACAAACATTACGGTATAAATAATATTACACAACGAAAAAGGGGTCCTCCAATTTAAACTAGACGATCACATTTATTTAATTATGGCCAAATATCTCAGGTATTAATTTATATCAGTTTCGTTCGTAACGCACATCGACTCTATTATTTTGTTTTAATTAGAGCCGGGTAGTGGGTTTTACAGTTGGTGCTGCGTGACCAAGGATTTAAGTCACTAAAATTTGAATTATTGAGGTTCAAATACTTATCAAAACAATTTGGGTTACTACATTTTAATTTTAAGCCGTATTAGAATAATTAGTCTCATAAGAATTTCAGACGAAGAGAGCACTTACTATTAGAATAACTAGTCTTATAAGAATTAGATCTATCAGCGCGTTGATCATTTAACACAAGAAAGATATTGTAATATGGGTTCGACTCCCATTGTTAACATTGTTGACTGAACTTGCAATTAAATAATAAATTGTTCGTTTTGTGCGTAATCGTGGGTTCGATTCCCATAATAACTTATTGGGATTGTAATATTAAGTACTTGCTACTTAAGATTTCTGCATATCAGCAGGTTCTATCCCTGCGGTCATTTTATTGAACGAGATTGCATCTTATAAATTAAGTTACTAGGACGTGATATTAATATGATTACAACAATCATTTGGACACTTTGTGGGTTCGAATCCTGCAATTACTACTTTGAAATGCGTAAGTTTACATCGAATTGCATTTTAATTTTATTTTAAGGTCTAGCATGCTAGGGGCGCAACTATTAATTTTTTGGGTCAGTGATAAATTAAAGTTAAGACTGATCTAAGACATGGGTTCGATTCCCACGTCATTGTAGCTATTTTAAGGCATATTTGAATTTGACGTATGGTTAAGTAACTTACTTAGAGGATTAGGATATTTTTGAAAAATACATTAGGACACTGGTTCGATTCCAGTGCATTTTTTTGGTCAGAGCTGGGAGGCAAACGAGAAAGGGGTTCACCTGAATAATCACGGTACATATCGTGATTTTCTTGTAGTATTAGAGAAAAAAAAATCGCCATTTACTCTAAGAAATAATTTAAGTAGGGGCGTGTATTTTTAAGTATTTTAAGTAGTTGTGCTTTTATTATTAAGATATTTAGTTGAAACTGTTTAACACGAGTTAACGCGGTATTAAATTTTTTGAATGATTAAACTTTTGAATAGGACACGCACGGTTAAAGACTATTGATTTAAGAATGGATTCAAATACTAGAAAGTATTCTTTGCGTAGCAAAAGAAATACTGAACCGATGGACAAAAGTAGTACAAATTCTTCAGTGAAAGAAAATACGACAACATCCTTAGGACCGGTTTTACAAAGGGTTGAAGTTTTAGAAAACCGTTTGATAACGACAGGATATCAAAATGACGAAACGTCAAATCCCGAATTGCAGTATTCAATTAATAAGTCAGTCACTGTGATGATAGTTCCGGAAAAACCGGTATTTGATGGAAGCAATATCCATCCCATGATATTTTTAGAGAATCTCGATAATTACAAGCGACAAATTAATGCATCGTCATGTGACTTATATGTAACTATGGGCTGTCTGTCTGGGTCTGCCAAGAGCTGGTCTAGAGTTTTCTTAGGAAAATGGAAAGATGACAATGATTTCAAAACCGATTTTATGCAATTTTATTGGGATTCATACGCGCAACGAAAAATTAGAGACAAAATTATGAACGCAATGTGGATTTCGGATGGTAATGGTAAAACAATGACAGAGTATTTTTGTAATTTTTACAATGAAGGCAAATTGGCAACAGCGTTTTTTCAAACGGATAAGGACATAATTTTTTCCATTATGATGACATTTCCTCGCAACATACGTTTACTATGGTTATCGCGGGAGGATTATGACAAAGCTGCGATTTTAAAATTCCTTCAAAGAATAGATAGTGATCCTAGTGACGATTTAATCGAACAACCTAAAATAATCGCGACGACCGAAGTTCAGAGTGAAATATCTGCGCACGTAATACCTCAAGATAATTCGCGTTCGCGAAAAATGCGCACTAGGAAACGGAGACATAGGAAAAGCAAGAATGGTAGCACTTTTAAAAAAGGGTTAGAAGCAGCTAATGTGGATATAAATTAAGGGTTCGTTTGTGTGTATGCAAAACTTGGTCAAGCACTAACTTTAATAAGTTGATATCTCGAAGTTGGTTGTATGTCGCATTGGGATTTATGTGACAGAAGTGTGTATGTATGTTGTGAAGATAATTTAAGTATGTTTCGTATGTTTGTTTGCAAGAAAAGTCCTTCCTTTAACTGTATATCGCGAGGGAGACCTTATAGACATATAAACTAGGGGCGTGTGTAGGTATTGTCCTTAGTTATAAGGTATACATATATGTAGAAACTGATGGTCTAGATTAAGAAACTTTTCATAGTCCTAAGCAAGATTCCTCATTATTTTACATTCCATGAATGCAAAATACATCGTCATCTTAGGGGCGTTCTGTAACGGACGTTATAATAGATTAGTATGTAAGATATATTTATATTAAGTTTATTTAATATCGTGGTATTCTATGGTCTTGCTCGGCGCATAACAAAATATTGTTTCGTACTTTCCCACATTTTGTAGCTACGTGCACGTGCAGTCATTAAACAATTTTAGTGAATGAACTGAAACTTTTACGACCCTTTAAAATAACTAGACAATATTTATTGCGATAGTTCCTTAAAATCAAACAAAGGGCACCAAATTTGTATTGCTTTACTGTCGGAAACGTTAAAAATTATCGCTAGAAAGCGCCGACAGAAACAAAGGAAAGATTGCACGCAGATGTGGACAGCCATGTCGAAATTAGTTAGAAATTTGAACTGATGGTCAATGGGCAATTGAAGGTTAGGTAGTGCGGAAGGAACAAAGCCCAGGGGTGTGCGGGGGTGATCCAAGCAAGGAATATGCTTAGGGGATGGACGCTTACGCTAGTATCTCGGGGCAGAAGATTTTAGGACGTGGTCGCGGGAACTTCATTAGGTTGCGCGGGAGTGTTAGCATTTTTCCAATCAGTTTTGTTTTGGACAGCTAGTCTACGTTGTACTAATTTAGTCAGAGTGTGTGTGTGAGTGAGTTGTCGGGCGGCCAACGCGAGGAAACCTGTTTGCGCAATTATCAGAAATCGGCAGCTAAGTTTTAGATTTAAATTAGGGACATTTCTCAAGCTCTATTTATTATTACGTTCTGCAGTTTTATTAATTTCGATATGTCACTATATTCTTAATTGTCGTTTAGAGGTTTCGATACTTCGGGCGCTTTGACTGTATCCAGGGTGGCGATTTATTTAGTATAGATGAAGTAAGAGTGTGTTCTCCCTCATCAAAATCCAACTTTTTTATATCTTATCTTTTGCTCCGATCGTCAGTCGTGGTTATCGGTCAGGTCTGTTGAATTCGAACGAAGCGCCGACACGCACGGTGCCACGGACGGTCAATGGAACATCGACTTATTATCATTGACGGACGGTTCATTAGAGTTGCATGCTCCAGTTTCTGTTGTCCTGTCTATGGTATATCACATACTTAGGCGGTGATGCAGGGATGACCCTAACGACGTACGCGGGAAAGCGGGCCCCTCGGTAGGGGAGCATTTAAATTCCCCACCTCCACAGAATGATATGATGTTTGTGTGCTTGGAATGCGTGATGGTTTGGACTACATGTTGTAGGATTATTGTTGTCTTGGCCAGACCCCATCCAAAGGCAAACTTCAGTTTGGGTTTAACTTTACACTTTGTAAAGGTTTATTTTAAACTCTCGCTGAATACGCAAACTGATCTTTGACTGTACCAGGCCGACCGGTAGGGGAGTTGTTAGGGAACTCAGGGTTTCTCATGGACTATAGTTTTAGCATCTTTCATACTACTAGGATCAATTGAGTAGGTAGTTATAATTTTCACGTGCTACTAAATCTTATAGAACGAAGTTAATTCAAGACAAACATTACGGTATAAATAATATTACACAACGAAAAAGGGGTCCTCCAATTTAAACTAGACGATCACATTTATTTAATTATGGCCAAATATCTCAGGTATTAATTTATATCAGTTTCGTTCGTAACGCACATCGACTCTATTATTTTGTTTTAATTAGAGCCGGGTAGTGGGTTTTACATCTTCATCAATGCAATTTCAAACCAAAGAAAGAACGCAATAGATTCGAAAAGTAGTAGACCACTTTCTTTGTCGACTGTTCGTGTTTTCTATCAACTGTAGCTTTCTTTACAATAATAAAATAACGAACAGATTGAAAGTTAAGGCCCTTACATTTAACTAAGGTATGGAAAAGAAAAGAGTGCACAAATAACGGTGCGGGTACCTTTCTTCAAGGTTTTGCAATGACTTTTTCTTAAACCAACAGCTTGTGAGATATCCGCATTTTAAGTCATAAAAAGTGTGTCTTCCTAACTTTCAACTTGATAATAGGTACGAGTATGTAGAAATTGTTTTTCTCCGTTTCAGGACATAAAGTGTGCCCTCCTTAACTTCTTAAGTTGGAAGTAGTTTGTGTTTTTCTCTGTTCAGTTAACAAGTTTTTACGCAATCATTGTGCTACAATTTAATGTCTAAATATATTTCCTGCTTTCGTTCGTAGTATCCAATGAAGGGTCGCTGTAGTTGTTAGGCCGAACAATTCGCGGAAATGGGTCACAGATATATTTCCGTGGCAGTACACATTATAATCACACCGTCGGATGGAGCTGCTGACGTGACGGCGCAGCGCTGCAGCTCGCAGATAGCAGCGAGCGATATGAATATCGACTATTTAAACGGATCGCCGGCTCGCAAACAAATTAAAGCGACAATTATCGCTTCAGTCGCTAACGACGCCGGCCATCAGCGACTGACACCCCAAAACAAACCTTAACCCGTGCACCAAAGACCTATTGGATGCTGTGGAGCGTATCGGGTCCCGTAATTTGGTAGTGTAAATTATGTCGTATTGCGTGGTGGCAGGGATAGTTGTGGAGCCGCCGGTCCGCGTCGCATCGTCGGAGTGCGGCGCTATTATTGCGTTATGATTTTGTCGCTTCATTACCTCCGCCCGCGCCGGCTCGAGTTCCTCCGTTTGTGCTGAGGGTTTAGCGTGGCAATCGCCGATGAATACTGGGAAATTTGGCTGAAACTATTTTATGATTGAAAACAAAGCAAGCGTACATATGAATACAAAATGTAATGTTATCGGCTAGTTGCTTCATTGTCACAGAAGATTTACAAAGTGATACCTTTTTTTTATCAATCGAAGTGTTTATTTTCAGTATTGTCTTTCTCAAAACAAATTCGATGCGGATGACGCGCTTAAAGACTTGTATTATGGTGAATCCAGCGTAATATGCTAAATATTATACCTCCATTGGTCATAAAAATCGTGAGAACCATTAATTAATTCAGCATGATCTGGGTTTTTATTTCCTATCTTCTAATAAAATTCAAGTTGATTAAATTGACATTAGGAAATCATACCTAGCAAACTACAAAGAAATTGAAGGTCAGTAGAGCCACCGCCGCAGCAGCAACCAGGCTCGAGGACGGACGCTCCCCCTCCCCGCGCGTGCGCCGTCTCCCGGCAACTCGTCAAGGCGTGTGGCGCGGCCGGAGGACTCGACGATTTGAAGTTTTCTAGCTCGACAGACAACAGTCCGGAGCTGAATAATTCAAGGAGGCAGCGCCCATAGCCGCGGCCGACCTACTGCGGCCACTAAACTATTTGGAATGCTTGACCGCGCATTTTTGTCTGCCATTCGTTCAAGTAGCTAACGGTGGTCCTATTTGATCCGGATAATGCCTCGTATAGATGCAAAAAGCGCGTAGATCGTATAGTTTTATGTGTTTAGTGATTGTGGTTTATAGTGGAGTCTGTGTGATAAATGTAGTTTAGTATGGAAGCGGAGGAGGGCGAGTTTTTGGATGACAAATATACTTATCGCACAGACGCAGCTATTTTGCGTTTAGCTCAAAGTTGCCCAGTTTAATGCTGGTTTTGGCATTGCGAGTGAAGTCAAGAACTGTACTGATTTCCTAATATTCGCTTAGAATTACTATATAACTGGCAGAGCTTTAGAAAACCTAGCCATTCAGCGCCAACTTTTAACAATCGACAAGTGAACCATAGAGTCAGCATCAAAAGATCGAGTATCTCTTTTGATGCAGACTTTTCGCTTTCGAAACCTTATGTCATACACGTAGAGTTCATTAGGGAAACGTTGTCAATGATTGGGTGCGAGCGCCCGACGAAGCTGTCCCAGCTGTGGCGATAATTGGGCACGTGTCCCTGCGGCGTGTCCGTGCCGCTGCCTCCCCGGGCCGGCGGGCCGGCGGGCAAGTGGCCTTCCGGCACACGCTGGTACACTCTATATTAGAACTAGATACAATTACCTTATTTAGGATCCATTATTGCATCCGTAGTCAACTCACAGCCAATGTTAAAATATCTTTATTCAGATCAGGTTTACAGGAAGCACTATGAATGTCATAAAATTTACCACCGGTTCGGAAAAAATCTGTGATGAGAAGATACCGCAAGAAACTCAACGAGGTGGTTACAACAAATTGTTGAAAATAGGTCATCTAGTCAATAGGGAGATGACGTCATTGATTACGTGGTCACTGTGGTTACCAACTATTGGTTGAGTCAACTGCGGCTCGAACAACGGGCCCTTACGTGACACGAGGTGCTATTCCCTGGGAATAAACGCCAGCAAAGTGCATGGATATTTTTCGTTACAAAGTAGTTAGCTTCCTAAGTCAACCAAAATAATATCAGATTTTTGTTGTATCTTATAATTATAAATTAATAACGGCGGGCGAATGTGGAGAGCTCGAATCGAAAGTTAAAAATCAACGCGCTGGTCACAGTTTCTGGTCGAGGTTGGATACAGAAGGCTAGCCAGATCCAATAGTGGATATTTAAGCGTAATCTATCGATGCATCGGTTTATCTGCAACACAAACTAAGCTAACGTATAACTACGTCCAATTAGAACAAGGGCAGGTTACCCGACATTTTTATATTCAAATCCAGCCATCAACGGCTAAGAGTGCCTATATAAACTCGTGCCCCAGTAGTGCAGCGTCGTAAAGCAGGCTGGCGTCTGCCGGGCCTTCCGCGCCGTTTAATTAGCAGCCAGCAGTAAACCGCCGCCGGCCAGCCCTCCACCAGACTACACCAACTAATCCTAGTTGGGGCTACAAACGAAAGTCACTCGTTCCATTTGTGACGTGTGATTATAATGAAATCCGCAGAGATTCGATTACCGGGGGGGTAAATATTTGTAGGATGAATATTAATGTTTGTACACTGAGTTGTGGATGTTTTATTATATGTATGTACCTACTCATTTATCCATATAAGTGTGTATATAGCATAAGCGTTGGTTACTTTGAGACTAGTTTCATTACTGTATTGGTTCATGATATTTATTTATCCTAATTACTAAATGGCATAATCGTCAGTAGATATCAAGGTTTGATTGTTACCTGTTAGCTTAAAACCATAAAACACTTGCGCACAGGGCTTAAGAGGATTGTGAACCCATCCCCAAAATGCGCTTCCCATACAAACTGCGATAACGTTTTCCAACCTCTAAACCTATGGCAATGATTTTTTGGTATGTTGTCATCATGCCTTAGAACTAGGTTTGTATGTTTTGATTTTTTAAATATTTTTCATAGATTTGTCAATATTTGCATTTTAAGAGTTTCATACAAAACAAAAAGTCGTCATTATTTTTGAAACTATTAAGTATTCATATTAAAAGTCAAAGCATACAAACCTAGTTCTAGGCCATAATGATAACATACAAAATAATCATGGCTATAGATTAAGGTTTAGAGGGTGGAAAACGTTATCGCCGTTTGTATGGAGAGCGCTGGTTTCACACTCCTCTTAGCTCCGGCGACGCGGGCGCAGCACCGCGCCGCGGCGGGCGCCGTTAATTATTGTAATTGCGCGGAGGTGCGCGCGAACGCGCGGCGACAGCTGTCACAGCGCGGCGGGGACGCTTGCTGATTGTGGAGCTCGCGTTATTATACGAGTTCATAGGCATAAATAAACTGGGCAAATGCGGACCAAACTCGCGCAATGGTGGTTTGTTTTTACCCGTACTAAGCCAAAAGGAAGGGTTATGTTTTGCTTATTGTCATCCAAACTAATATTATAAATACAAAAGTCTGTCTGTCCGGCTGTAACATTTAATAAACAGCAGAATCGATTTGGATTAAATTTGTTTCAGACATAGTTTGACACCTGGAAACGATCACAGACATATTTTAATGGTGATATCGGGGATGAAACATTGTATGGGAAATGCTGAATCATTGAATTTTTGAGAAGAAAGATGTTGCGGGCTACAGAGAATCTTAATGGGGTCAGATATTTTTATTTTCAGAATAGCCATGGCCATATTATATGAAAAGTTACAAAATTCTACGCTGATCAGGTCGTCACGGGAAAAATATAATTTATCAAAACGACCCGTTGAAAAAACTGTTGCTTTGGTCGCAACTAAATGCAGCTGTAATCACAACCGTTGCGACCAAAGAAAACAAGCAGGGGTTTTGGTATTGGTAGTAGCCATTACTGCGATGGTGAATGCCGTGAAGGAACCTTCACAGTGGACGTTCATGTAAGTTAATGAGTATAGGTACATAATGTTGTCGGCCTAATTTCCCTGTCTCAGGGGTCACGGAGGGCAGATGGCGGTCGCTCCGATGTAATTAGCTGACCTGCCACATCTGGGGTCACGGTCAAGGCTACCGCGAATGAACAAACAGGATAAAGCGCTAGGAGGATGAACATCACGATGTAGTGAGAATTAGATCAGTTTCTGTTTTTCCTCATATCATGAAAATAGGATGCAAAGCGCGGCCGTCCTTTACAGAGCTCGTAAGTCACTGCGCGTAATCCTTCCTTAATAAAAGTCGCCGTTAATTATTTTGAAGAGGAACACTTACTGTTATTTAGCGATACAGCGCGACAAATTAATGCAGCTCATAAATTGGGGGTGCCTGTGTGAGAGGAGAAGGGAGAGGGGAGGACAGTATTAAATGTAGATGTTTTAATGTTTCGTCTAATTCTGCGTTTTACGATACCATTTGCGCGCTCCGAAATTCTACCAGCGCCATTTGTTTCTGTTCGGGCTATTAGTAATTAAGAATCCTGATTCTAACTACTGCTGTCTGGATCATGGACATTTGGAAACTTCAGTTCATTTCTTTCGCTCACTGGTCAGAAACAAGGTTTAACCTAAGCTGCTATTAACGATTGTGTAGTTTCTTTCAAAAAAGTACCTCTCTGAGTTGCTTGATGATAGCTGGTAGTGTTTCATAGGTGCTTGTAAAAGGCGCTTATTGTATTTTGCCTTTACTATTACGATGTATGACTATAAATACGAACGGCTGCGTCTTTTCATGTTTGTTTAGCACATAAACTATAAAGATTACAAGTAGGTATTGACAGGAACATGGCACTTTTTACTACAGTTTTAATCTAAAACCCAGCAGGTAAAGTTATTACCTCTTGACGGCGTACATTTTTTGTAAATCTTATAGCCTTCTGAACTTTGATAATAATATTTTATCCACCGTTTCCCGACCCGCTCGCCACGAAATGAATGTCTCTCTAGAATTGAAATTGAGGGACGTTCGTCTTGTAACAAGCAATATATTGCGTATCTTTCGTGAAGGGTCTCGAACAACACACTTTGGTCTGGGTTCCAGCTCACAAGCCAATCTGCGCAAAACTTTCTGACTCAATTGGAACTTCGAGATGATAGGTATAACGTAAAATGGATGAAACATTAACACAACTATGTAATATCGAGTTTCCTGCACTATCGTTAGAGGCGTGCGTTGATACTACATTTTCTCAATTTAAGTACTTTCAGATAATTCATTAATTTAGTTTTGTCGTTTTGTGTTGGAGTGATAAACAAATTTCGAATTTATTGGTTAAAAAGTTTTATAGGGACAATATCTGTGCCATCTTGTAGTAGATAACAGGAAATTTTATTACATTAAGTTTTACAATTTACCTTCAAGTCATGTTGTAATTTACCTGAAGTATTAAGAGGATGCAATTTAAAGATTGTTTCCAAATATATCAGTTACGCTGTCACCGCAAAACTGTAATAGAGGCTGTTCAATCAACACGGAGAGCTGAAGTTAGTAAGAAGGTGAGCTCCGAGCAGAAACTGCTTTGATGAAAATAGGAATATATATAGCTTTCACCCCGATCACAAATAAAAATACTTTCCGCGTAACAACAAAAAAAACTCATTTTTAATTGAAAACCTGTAACCCAACTACTTAAGTACGGAAAAAAACTAAGCAGATCCTGCAATCGTGTTCTACTGCTGAGCAAAGGCCTTTGCTCAACTAAGTATAATAAAAGAAAAAGTTCCTAAACTTTTAGCCCGACTACGGACCAAATAAAACTTAAAAGTACCTAAGAAAAAAGTTAGGTGCTGATTGCTGACATCCTTTTATTGAGTAAGACAAGTCTTTTGATACGTTACATATTCCTGTTTATATTTACCGCTTTTATTACCTAAAGTTTTCTGGCAGCCTCAGGTCACGCGTCAAGACAAGACAAGACAAATACTCTTTATTGAAAACCACACGGAAAATAGATAACAAACATTAATTACAAAACAATTTACAAAGTAAACCATTGGCGGTCTTATCGCTTAAAAGCGATCTCTTCCAGACAACCATTTAGCATGGGAGACACGAAAAAATTACAATGTTGAGCAGGTGGTGCAAGTACATTTTTAAAGTAGAAATAATTGCAAAAAGTATAAAAATAAATAAAATAAAATAAAATACATTCTATCATAAATATAATAGATAAAATAAACATACACTAATAAACTAATATATACCCACATATATACGGAAAAATACAAATCAATTTGGAAATAACCAATGAGAAGTCGACAAAGTAAGTAGCCCAATGATCTTAGGGACAGCAGAAACCGAAACTGCGCTATGGAAGAGACAAATAGTGAACTACAATAGTCAAAGATAACAACACTTTTTTCCTTTTGGCTTCGCCGCAGTCGGCTAACAACGTGGATATAATATTTGTTCCGGCGAGCGACCCCGGCCCATCAATAACCCCGCGACGCCGACGGCTCGGAACGTGAACACCTATTAGCGGGATTGTCTTTCAATCTTCGGGGCCATCGCTCGCCTCCGGTGCAGGCTCCATTACATTTGCATCGGCCACCGAGGGGGCGGGGGAGGCCGCGGGGGGAGGGGGCCGCTCCGCCTGAATTATTCATCTCGGCAATATTTACGTGCGCGAAGAGCGATGTTTACCTGCGGCGCTTTCGACTGTCATATGTTTCACAGACTGCGCTCGAACTGTGAACGCTCGTGAATATTACAGCTCCCTCGTCGCTGTGGCGCCGGCCAAGAAATTGCTTGGCCACTTTTTGAGCGCATTACAAGTGTATAAGGTTCAAGGTACAAGTGTAGTTCAAAACTAGAACAGCAATTATTTGGTTGACTTTACATATTTTCTTTGCGTTTATTTTTAGCAAAAAATCGTAGTGAGTATGAAGTATTTACTTACTGTATACGAAATATTTTTTCACTACTAGAGGTAGTGGTAAATATTTTCTTTCTTTCTTTCTTTAAACATTTATACTGATTGTCTGATGGTAGATAACTACCGTCCTGAAAAAGCTCATTTCGCCGTCTAAAATGTATGAAGATAAACCTCTGAAAATTGCAGAATTCTGACGTACCTATACGACGTACCTATATGTATACATAGATATAACAGTCTGGAATAGCCTAAGGTCAACACCCTTGGTAAAGCCAGCAACGTTATACGGTTTTAGTCCAATTTCTATAATACTAACACCAATTTCTGCAAGTCCATTGCTTACAATGAATTTAGAAATGTAATTGAGTGTCCTGAAAACGAAGACGTAGGGAGAGGCCTTTGTTCAGCGACGGGACAGACAGGACGGACAGATACCTATTGTTACTGAGAAGGAATTATTACTCATTCGATCGGGCGGAATACAAATACAGCAGTCTGTTTCACGTTAAGTCGGATTGATTCAAAAACGATGTTAGCAAATCTTTGAATGCAGTATTATTAACTTTAAAAAAACGAAGTGTCCATAAAACAAAATATCCAGTCTACGATAGTTACAGTATTTTCTCCTTCGTGTGGCTGAGCCATAGGACGTCTTGTATATGCCGTTGAGCGTTTTGTGAACCACAAGGTGCAAGTTGAATAACATGTATTTTCAAGATGACGGACGATGGCACGAGCGTGTCCGTCCCACAGTCGTTAATAACGTCGACCGAGTGTCCCACGACACACAACCACATACTCGTAACGGACGGATATAGACTGAATTAAAAATGTCTATTAGTAGAATTTATCCTGCAATCGACTATCGTTAATCTCTGATTGTCATTGAATCACTGAATAATGCTCGGTACTAAAAACTTAGTAATATAACTGTGAGAATGAACTAATTTCTTTTTATTACTTCTTATCATCTACGGCCCGCTGCCTCCTAATGTTTGGCCCTCAATTATCCTCTAACCTTATCGCAGCGTTTACTCGTCTCGTTCTAGTTGAAGAATTCAAGATAAACACAGCCAATAACAATCCAAATAGATCGGAACTATATAATAACGTTATTGTTTAATAAATAAATAAATAAATAAATAATGCAACTATTTAGCCATTATTGAAGCAATCACAATTCAAATCAAGAGTTCAAAGAAGTAATACCCGCGAGCGTCGCAAGTCGCCGCGCTCAGAACTTCATCCATCATACCTATACAGTGTAAGGTACAGACAGCTCTAGCTATCCACGTCACCTATAGCATCTGGTATTGTATTATCGATTGCAGGCGACCGCAGCCCGCACCTGGCGGGAACCGCTTCGCAAAGAATTCTTCGATGACCTCCCCCCTCCTGCATTAATAAAGCTGTGTTGAGCTCGACCAGTGTTGCTAGACATTATTTATTCCAAGTTTTTATGAGATGATCTCGAATTTAACATCTCTATTAAAAATTTCACATTTGTAAACGTGGCTCAATCGAGAGATTACGAGAAACGAAAATCAACCAAGAACAATCCGATCATGCTCAGTCCTTACAATCGATAAAAATCTAAAATGTTCTAAGTTTCGATTTCTATATTCTGATTTTCAGCGTGTACCGCCTACAGAAACATTAGCTGTCTAGAATGCAAGAAACAATGAAGCCATATTGGTCGTGATACATTTCCTTTTAACTTCGTTATAAGTTTTCATATAAGATATAATTTACGCATTTGTAGTCTTGGCTGTAGGGAGAGGAAACATGAAAGCGCCAACATTAGTTAACTTTTTAGTGTCGACTTCGCTTTTATGAGCATGACCTTGTCTTTCATCTCAATATTTGTACCCTTAGTGGGTAAAGAACCACTCTCTACTACAAAAAAAAAGGTATAAGATTTTTTCTAATGAAATGGAGAAATCGAATTGTATTCGATTTGGGCAACACTGTAACCGCACACTATCCTAATCTTGGGCACGATCAATCTAATTCCAAGACCTGCCAATATCAGACTTAATCCTGCAAAACCTAGTGCCAATGTCAGGACTTTATCTGTGGGTGGTAATAAAAATTATGCCCCAATGTAACGTAGCTGCAGTATAAGTCTAATTCGGCAACAAACAAGAAACAAATAATGGAAAGAAAACAAAAGTAATAAACATTTACTCGATCCATAAAACTCGTGCTATGGAACAAAAAAAGCAATAGGTACTTTGCTTCGAACGGCGCCAAAAATGACTTTTCAGCATGCCTTGGTAAACGGAACAAATTAATTGGAACAAGTAGCGCCTCAAACTATTTGTAATTTAAACGCATGAATACTAATGTACTCTAGATTTAAATTAGACAAAGACAAAAACTGATTTTGTAATGTAATGTAACTGGTTCACCTCTTCCAGCCGCACAAGTTACGGATAGGTTTGACTTAGACTTTAAGGACTGGAAATCAGCGGCCTCACTCAGCACCCAACCTTGTTCTACATCATTTACCATGTAAGGATTGTGTTGAAGAATAAAGGCTTCTTTATTACTACTTTTCCCCCCCGGTTCATCACGCAAACCATCTCATAATGTTCAATCATTGGCAGGTGCCGTGTGTATGTGTCTACCTCGCCGCGCGCCGGCAGCTAAATGCGTTCCACTATATCACGCGCGATGAGCAACGAGCGTGATGTACATACGACGTGTTTCCAATCCTCGGTGCTAACAGCTTCAATCTAGACCACGCGCATTCTCCCTTTAAGAGGAGTGTGAACCCAGCCCCAAAAAGCGCTCCCCATACAAACGGCGATAACGTTTTCCACCCTTTAAACCTTAACCTATGGCAATGATTTTTTGGTATGTTGTCATTATGCCTTAGAACTAGGTTTATATGTTTTGATTTTTTTCATATTCTTCTTAGATTTGTCAATATTTGCATTTTAGGAGTTTCATACAAAACACAAAAGCGTCAATATTTTTAAAACTATTAAGAATATTTAAAAAATCAAAACATACAAACCTAGTTCTAGGGCATAATGATAACATACAAAAAAATCATGGCTATAGGTTAACGTTTAGAGGGTGGAAAACGTTATCGCCGTTTGTATGGAGAGCGCTGGGTTCACACTCCTCTTAATATCAAATTTGACTCTTATTTTCTGGTGTTTTGTATTTATTAAAACTCAGGAAGACAGATAAAGAAATATTTTCTACTCAGACCGCGACAGGACTGTATAATCTGCTCGTAGGTAGTATGTATCAAAACTTGCACTGTGTATTACAAAAACCGTTTGTTTGGCCGTTCGGGTTTTGATGCTCCGTAATCCGTTCCCGTCACTAGGTGAGGTGTTCGCAAGTCGATGGTTGATTGCGTGCCAGGAATGCCTAAGGTTCTGTCTTCTGCGAGAGGATGGATGCAAGTTGAAGTTTTTTTATTCATAATTTAGTATAAGTACTAAAGGACACAAGACACAATCATTGCATTTTATAGCACCTGCGGCCCTAACATGACAGCCCAGGTCCAGTTTGACCCCTCCCTGTGGCTCTGTCTAACTAGTGTCATAAGAAAGGGACGCAGACAGAGATAAACTAACCTTGGCCAGTCATGTTAGGGCCACTGCAATGGTTAAAAATGTAATGTGTTTTTTTTTAAATATATAAATATAAAAGCCAACTGACCTATTTCTAAACTAATCAAAGCTTGATATGGTTACTAGATAACGGATATACAATAAATCCATATTTATCATTCAAGAATCAGCTACAAACATAAAGGCAGAATAAGAATTATGCAAGTTATGTTTTCAAAAAATGTGCCTATTTTGTTAGTATAACCTAACCTAACCTACCTTAATTGATTTACGCATGAAATTATCTAACTAAGTAACTATTCACATTAATAACGACTTAAGTTACCTTTGGCCAACTTCTTGTTATCTTTACGAACTTTGCCATAAGTAGGTACGACACTTGAAAGTTTCTCCAATAATGTCATTTTTGATAAACTTATTTAATTTTACAACAAAAATGCCACAGCATAGATAGTATGTTAACCCACCGCTAACCGACTTCCTTGCAATCTTGAACCCCGACAAATGCCCAAAAGTCGGGTACCCGTGGAGACCCTCGAATACTCGGCTAAGTCTCGTGAACATAACATGCGATATCCGAGATGGAGCCGTGAGGCATATAAATGTTTACACACACATTGAATATACAAAAAATGAGCACAAAGTGATACTGGCGCGGTTTCTTGCGGTTCTTTCGCTGATGGAGCGTTCCCGCGAGTGGATTAGGCTCACACGCGGCTGTTGTTTCTTTTCCTTACGCCAAACGTCGCTCGTTTAGGGTTTCCATCATATTTTATGTTTTGTACACACACGGACACGTTGACGAACGCTTAGCACGTTCCGGGCAGCGATTGGTGTAACCCAATTTGAAAGTTGCGGAGTAATCTAGTTTGCGTGACAATCGGAATGTTGGGCAACTCGCAGCCACTCCCGGCAACTCCTGCTAACTCCCGGCGACGCCAACTATCGGCAAACTGAAAACACCCGACGAGTGTAAGGAAATGGAAAACAAACTCCATTGAGCGGCGCTGGTTATTTTAGTGGAAGTAATTGTGAAAGTCAACAATTTGGATGGATGTTGTTTGTGTTTGCAACTGATATAGGAGTTATGAATTCGTATGTGGCTGAGCGCCGCCTGTTATGGAGCACGTTCTAATAGAATATCTGAACTGAATTTATAATGGTTTCAAAATAAATCGCTCCATCCACTTCGGGTATTTGTGAACCTGTGCCGCAGCAATTCGTCCCGGCGTCGTCAATTTGTCGTTCAACTTCGTCAACTTTTGTCGGCGAGCGTCGGACGGCAATTACGGCAACATGGCGTCCCGCACCTATCCCTTTACCAAGCGAATTTAGTCAGCCTACAACAACCCTTAAATCTTCGCATCTTTTATTCAGGATTATTAGCACACGCGTAAGATTGTGGACTCTAGATCAAGCCTGCGGGTCTAAGTCTTGTTTCGGGTGAAAAGCGCTTACATCTTCCAACCATCCGTTTTAAGTAAAAAGGGAAGTATATCTATGGTTTGGCTTTTAGGTTTTTTAAATGCGCAAAGTAACTTGAAAGGAATAACCAATAAAGCAGATCAGTTAAAACCAGGTCAGGAGTACCCTAAACCGACGAGCATGCATGTAGAATGTCATGAGAGTAAGTGAAGCGAAAGTTGTATGTCAGGATCGTAGCAAATGGAAATCCGTGGTCCTACCCCTCTGGGAAACAGGCGTAATTTTTGTATGTAGTTAAAACTTAAAATTTCACAGGCTAAAAACCTTATTGAGTCTTTTAACGTATTTTAAATAAGTGTCTATTCGATGCTCATAATATTATGTGTCAATCAGAGTGCTCGCAATGTCAAGGCCGAGCGTTCCGAGAATTCATGATAATCGGTCGGACAGCTCGTAAGATAAATAAACTAGTGGCGCTCCCGGGAGTGTCCGTCTCGGCGGTTTGATAGACGGGAGGGTTAAATATTCAGCGGGCGACGCGAGCGGCCTCATTGACACCGGCGACGGAGGGTTGGGTTCGCTGCGGTTGTAAATTGTTTTGCGGCCGACGGCGTCATATCAGAGTCTGTCCAATATCTTTGTACCCGAGAAACGACGTGATTCAGGACCCTATGTTTTAAATTTTACTCTAGAATAGTCCCCGGGGCGCATTTGACAGATGTTTGACTGGCAGATAGGAAATTAAAAAAAAAGTGTCGGTAGCTTAGAACAGGTAAAACTTGACAGTCTAAAGGCAAGCTGTGGATTAGAGAAACGGAAGTTGGTGAATGTAAGTTATTTAATGAATTGATTGCATACAATGTGACTAGAACGTCCTACGTTTCGTTATCTATAAAATGATAACCTAGCAATACTTACTTCTTGATATTAGTATAAATTTCATTATAGATATTTTATTGCTATTTTAGACACACTAACTGTAACTTAACCTAGCTACAATAGAATTGCTGGCTTCTCTCTAAACATTTCCAGTAGGTTCTAAAATGTATCTCGATTTGGATTGCACAAGACGTGATTCCTCCGAAAGCCAGCGGCGCGTGCATTTTTAAAATGCAGGTGCATTGTTCACCGCGCCAGTGGTCAGGGAAAGTGGGCTAGCGAGTTCAGTTAGTTATGTATTTGGTTGTGGTCTCAGCGGGTGTACTCGTAAAATTTTCCAACCTAGAATAAAGCTTCGTTCTATTCGACGCCAGTTCTATTTCACTTTTTTGGGGCTTTAATTGATTTGTTCTTCTCTAATTGTTACCTTCATGATGTACGGTCTCAGGAATACATTGCAAGCACTTTATAGGAAAATTTTTATAGCGTAAACATCGATACAGTCTATTCTACTGGAATATCAGCCAACGCAACGCTCTTAAAAGCTCTTAAAAGGTTCACTGAAACTTCTTAATTTTATAGAAATTTGGCCGTAGCTCCTGTGGACACACCTCTTACTATAACAATAATCTTGCTTTCAAAACTAAATATTTCGTAAACGGTTTGTTATACTGAACAAATGTTATACGACCTTTTCAACTTGTGACATAAAAGTAAGGGTGAAAAAATACATACAATTTTGAACTAAGATATGTTGGATGGCTGCATGAACATGGCGATAATATAACGGTTCCGTTCTTTCCATTTGGCTCCTAATAAAAAGGTTTTGAAACCCGAATAAGTTTTGTAAGTCTCCTCTAGCCTGAACTCACAAGAGGCTCTCTAAATAAGACTTCAAAGCCCCGGCAGCGGCCTGCGCCCGCCCCCGCGTCGACAAACACTAATCCCAGAAAGCCGCTTATTAGCCAGAAAGCGTGAAAGTTGCGAGCGAGGCCGAGTCGCGGCGACCGCAGCCGCGGGCCGCGCCCGCGTCGCACTATACGGTACCTACGGATACACGATCTCAGACAAAAATGGCACCTTCCCAAAGTCAAAGTGACAGCGTTTAATGCGACGACCGGATTCCCGAGTAGTTGACCCTGACTATGAAGCTAGAAGTTCCGATTTCGATTCCCGGGAGGGGCAAATGTTTATTTGATGAGTGTGAATGTTTGTATCCAAGTCTTGGATGCTATATATGTTTTAAGTATATTGTCGTTGTCGCCTGTTAGTTTGGTGAAATATGGGGCTGGCGTATCGTAGTTAGCAATTAATTTGCGACCATTCGCGACACCAAGTCAGTTTATCGCGACAGCCTCGACAGTATTGGTCCGGGCTTTAGCAGCTTTGCTCTCTGCGGTCGTTCTCCCTTTTTTTAGATAGCTCCGGCCAGACGGCCCTATCGCCCGCCATCAACGCTTGTTGTTATTTCTTATCACTAACGTCTCCAACTTTAATGCTTTTACGACGAATAAAATTTTCAGAAAAAATGCCTTATCTGTTAACGGCGGATCTTCAGTTGTCTAGGAAAATTCTCCTTAGAGACAACGTAAGAGATGGTTTAAATTTTGTACGAAGACCATTGATGTTAGTGTTGCCACAGTCCTATTAAATTTAGTTAAGGTTTTCAGAAGTTCGACTGAAACCGGGTCGTGGTTTACCAATTGCTGAGGACAACCCTGTCAGCGCTGTTTGACAAACATGTCGAGCGTGTGTTATTCTTTAATAAGTAAGTAGGTTTTAGCACAAAACTACCGTGAAAGTCGGACATATTAATACAAACGGATCACTCATGTAATTGAAGCCGAGTGATAGCTTGAAATGTTAATAAATAAGTAGGTAGATAAC
Source organism: Ditula angustiorana (assembly GCA_963691745.1). NCBI lineage: Eukaryota > Metazoa > Arthropoda > Insecta > Lepidoptera > Tortricidae > Ditula > Ditula angustiorana. The sequence goes on along the minus strand of OY829493.1, from coordinate 10,898,371 downwards.
TATTTTTAATATGCATAATGACGGTTTAAGAATGGTTTGATTTGGGTTTGATCATCCTAAACCACAATACTGAACAGTCGCTAACATAACGTACTGGCCTCACATATTATTCCTCACTCAAAACTTACCAAGCTAGTGGCGTGCACTAAATTATATGACAACACGTCGTGCAAAACTAACGGTCGCCAACTACACGTAGGTGCAAATTTGAAATTCGAATCGCGATTTTATTCGCGTCGGGGCGCGACGTTTAGCAGTGTTGCCTGCCAGTGCGGCTTTTATTTGAATATTTCACGCGATTCGATTACTGTTGCAGTCCATTTTGAGGTCCGTTCACTGAATATCAAATGGTGATAGGGTGTTTGACAATATTTTGAAAGTCAATGATCAATGCTAGGCTGATAGGTGTCTCTTAGGTCACATTCGTGAAAAAGCCAAAGTCAAAAAACTTTAAAACAGATTAAGCTTACAGGAAGCACTTATGAAAGTCTGAAAATTTACTGTCGGTTCGGAAAGAAAAACTCTTATGAGAGGATATCTACTAGGTGTAATTTTCAATAAGTTAAAATTATGATATTATTTTAGTTTCTTCAGTATTTAACACAGTATGTGTACACACAGGGATGTTGCGAAAAACACATTAATAAATAGGAGAAATATGAACAATTCGGAACCCTATACAAATGTTATTTAAAAATAACCGCTAACTATAACAGTAAAATTTACAGTGCCCCCGCTGACACCGGGGCAACAATCACATTAACGGTTATCAAAACTTTTTGCTATTTCCTCGCCGGCCGCAGCGCGCGGGCGCTGGCCGTTGCGCTGGCAGTATTTCGCGAATCGAATCACATTAAAAAGTTCCGCGCGTCCTTACATTGGTCAGTGGGATTTGAATTCGGAAATGCATTCGAATTTGGAATACGTTTGAATTTAAAACTTGCAGTCAGGTGCAAGCACAGGCTTTTAAAGTTTATTGAATGTAGGAATTGTGGTTTCATTTTTAAATAAAACTATTTGATTGTAGGCTATCAGAGACACACAGAAATAATACTTGTCAAAGCTCTAAATTAATAACACGTCTTATTTACAGTACTGTAACTAAATGAGGCTGTAACTCAGTACAAAAAGGTTTTGTTTATAAATTACTTGACGCTCAACACAACCCTGACTCAGAAAAGAGTTAACCAACCAAATGTGGTTTTTTTAAACCGCTGCGGAAACCGTGGAAGTATGCGGGCATATATCACGCCGGCAGCCATCTGTCTCCCCCTAAAGAACTCAAAGTATTTGATTTTAAGACAGCAGGGCAAGTATTTTCTCCGTCGCGGCGGTGACGAAGCATTTTTAAATTTTTATCTTTTCAGCCCGTGCTAGCGTTATTTAAAAAAAGTAAAAGAAACTGGCCGTTACATTTTGTTATTTATTGTAATTCGGTTCTATTCTCTACATTTTTGAACGTCAACTCTTCTCTGTGGTTTTCTTGTGGTTCCTAATTCTCATCCTTATAATAATTTAAAAGCTTAGCTCTTGTCGGCGGAGTGACCGCCATTTCTTCCTGTCCCTTGCCTGTTTTCATGATATGACATGCCATTAACTTTCTCCTTTACTTGAGGACATTAGGTGTCTATGTCTTCCTCTTTCTCTAATTTCATTTCCACCTTCCCTTCGATGATGTTTTTTGGGAAGCTGTCATTTTGTATCTAGTGCCCTATGATTTTCTAACCTCTGTTCCTAATTTAATTAGCACTAAACACTTTTTGAGTTAAACACTCGTAGAAAATATTTTGTGCTAGAAATACTTACCCGCTAAAACATTTTAAGAAATTGTATTGAAACAAAAAATGAATTCGTTACCTGTTTCCCTTTAAAACAAACCGCATTACTCGCTGCTTACCTGCGAACAAGGGAAATCGGATTAGCGAGGGCCTTCGACAAAAACCAATTATATCACCGAGAGCATCTTGTTTGTTGCTCTAATAAGTCTTGTTTTACAGAATTATTTTTCTATTTGGGCTCCGTCCACCTGCCGTCGACTGGGTGAGAGCGTCCGCTACGTCGCGTGTTTGCACGGAGCGGGTGCACGCCTATCGAACAAATAGTTTGGGCCCGCACACGCGCCAGTTAGCAGACGCTCTCATATTATTTCTATAGGGCGCTCCGTGCGCCCGCGCGACTTAGCGGAGGCCCTGAGAGAGGCAAAGGACACAATGAAGAATCACTACTCTCGCGCACAAATCTCATACAGTACAATTATTTTTAGAATTGGCTTTGGCTGTCATCAGAAACGCCATCGTAACTAAAATTAAGCGAAGTAGGTACATTGCTGTCTTTATACAGAAGGTCAAGTATCACGCAATGGTCCAAAGAGGCAATGCAAATCATAAACGATCTTTGTCGACTAATGCCGAGTGGCAAACGTAAAGCAATCATAGTGTAGACACAAGTGTAAATAAATAACGAACCAAATTACGAAAATTCAACAATCTCTCGTCAGCTAACACAAATGACCAAGTTGTATGAGATAACTTGATTAAGTTTTTCATAGATGACACCGGCACCGAGGGTAGCTTTCCCAAACAGAATCAATAATGTAATGACATTGAAAAATTTGCAGGGTATGGTGGCGGTAATGCGGCGAATCTGGCAAACGCAAGGCACGGAATGCTAATGTTGCAGGTTCGAGTCCTGCCATTACCCTAATTTTTCTTTGTGTTGGATCATTATATACCACTTAAATTTAAAAAATGATTTTTGTCTTTCATGCCTAGTGTTTGACTAGTTTGCTATTCACATCGCGTGGTCAAAATGTCAGCTTCAGTACTTCCTATACAGCTCGGGGTTGTCCCGCAACGTCCTTTATTCCTGAAAACATTGAGGGTTGAGTCTCAGCAAACAACGCGGCGACAACCCAGCGGCTTATCCGCCGCCCAAAGTAAAGTAAACCTTACTACAGCCAAGTTCCGTTCAATTTGCTGGCGACGCTTTGGGATTCACTGTAATGAATTTTATTGTGTGCGAAACAGTGGATTTTTCTGTTGAGAAATCGTATTTTCGGCGTTTGTTTTCGATGGGCTATAAATACGGGGTGTAAATATAGCCATAACCATAAATAACCGCGGACGCATCGCCGTACAAGATACGAGACTTGGTGTCGATGGCATGAATGTTTATCGTTCTCATCTTTTATACAAGTAATCAAATTTTAAAGTAGAAAATAACACGAGCAAAATCTTGATAGTATTTCAATACCTACGCGACCAATAATTGCACAAAAAACGTTTCACAAACTGATCATTAATTGGCAAAATGCTTGTTTTCTTAAACTGTAAACTATTCAGTATTTAAATTTTTGTAACCGAAATTTCTTTCGATTTTTATTTTTTAAATGTTTTAACATTCAAATTATTAAATTAAATAGTAACGGTCCTGAAATAAATACTAAATAAAAATGCTATGTAATGACAACACAAAGAAAAATTAGGGTGATGGCAGGACTCGAACCTGCAACATCAGCATTCCGTGCCTTGCTTTTTCCAGTTTCGCCACATTACCGCTAAGTCCTGCCATTACCCTAATTTTTCTTTGTGTTGTCATTACAAAGCATTTATTTCAGGACCGTCGTGTAGGACCATTTAATGATTTAAGTTAGATTAGGGTTGTTTTAAAATAATCCTGACATATTTACAGTTTCAGAAACATATTTGTTAAATGATTAGTTTGTGAAATGATGGTAAACCATTTCAATATACCTACAAGAACAGGAGCAGTGACTTCTGAATTAGATATTCTGGAACAACGTTTTGACAATAGTCGCTATCAACTCGTAGTCAGTCTCGAGTCCTTACTCAGCACAATTGTGCAAACAGCTGTAAAACTGGGGCCAATGATAGAGTAGATGAGAGATGAGAGAGTTTGTATCAAAGACATAAGACCCCTTAGGTCACTGATATACAACTAAATCTGGTTCGTTTTTGCTAGTTGGAAATGCTTGGCCCAGCTGTGTTGGCCTCAAGACCCCAAGCGCCCAGGCCCCCGGTCAACTAAGCCCCGGGGCCATCGGCAGGGATCACGGCCCTCTCAGAGTTTAACTAACACTAAAGTCTGTTTTTCGACTTAACAAGTTTTAAGTCGATACACAGCGGCGGTCGCCACACAAAGGCTGAGAAACCATTGTTTGCGCTTCGTTTTACTATACCATAACGTTATTAAATTATTACGTAATTTTGAGTTAATTCACTGTTCAAATACAAATAATCTTTATTGAAATGACGCAAAAATATTTCGGGTCCAGTGACAATTGAAATGATTAAATTAATTCATTGAAGAACTTCTAACAATTGTGAAATAGATCAAATATGTCACTATTTTTGATAGTCAAAACTTTAGTTAGTTTGGAAAAGAAAAAAGCATAAAATAATTTGTGTACACCCTCTGTGGCTGAAGCCGGCGCATCTGCAGCTTAGACAGTGTGGCTGAGTTTTCCAGCTGCAATACGTTAAACTCAACTTCTTCACAAACTGTCATACTTTAATCTCGAGTTTTCTGTGTCTTCTTCATACTTTAAACTTTAAACCGACTTATCTGGCTACTACGAACTCCTTTGCAGTCGTTTGCTCCAGTTTTCAAAAAACACAAACGTAATTGTAGTTGCTTTTCACGTTTCTAAATCAAACCGGAGCTTTTCTTTGCGACAAGCGTTCAAAGCATACGTTTCAGAAATAGGTTGGAAAATAAATTCGGATCATAAATTGGTTTCTCAGCATTTTGCAATTCACAGCCAGTCAGTCATCTAAGAAATAATTATGATACTTGATGTTCCCTAATCTAACTTGGTAATACATAATGAACTGTTGCGTTCCACGGCCGGCGGGTGACCACTGAAGAGGTGAAATTCTGTCTAATGCCGTCATGGTTTGTGTGTCCGGCGGCGCGCGGGCCGACGGGTCCCGGCGGGCGGGTCGTCGCTGCGGATCTTCTGCGGATTATCGCCGCGGAGTTGTTGCGGAGTTATTGCGGAGTTACGCCCGCGCCGCGGATCGCGACCCGGCAGGTGGGCGGGCGACGGGTTGAACAGTAACGGGGTGATGTCGTTTATATAATGCACAATAAGTCAGATGGGTCAGTATAGGCAAGTCTGAAACTGTAAGACACACAAAGATCTGTTCTTAGGAACCATGCGATCGATTTTAGCGCTAAGAAAAACTGCAAATATAGATTAAAAAAAACTCAGTACTCAGTTCCGCGTAAAATCCATTATGTTAGGCAAACCTTCAAATTAAATAAATAACTTCGGACAGTTTACAGCAAATTGACCTCGTCCCAAACTATGCAAAGCTGGCACTAGGAATACAAGATAACGACAGTACAGTCTTATTTAAATAAAATATATAGTTGATAATAATAATAAATCATTTAGGTATTTCGGACAAAACAGCATCCAATTAATTATGTACCTCTATCACATTTAACCCCGCAACCTCTTCGTAGTCAGGGTCACTGACCACGTGTGTGTCCGGCTGTCTGTCTAGTTTGCTTTACAGAGTGCCTGAAAAGTTTACTAACTCAGCAAAATATTTTTAGTTAAAACGACTAGAGATAGACGAAGAAACGAAACATTAGGACAAGACAAGACAAGACAATGATTATATTTATTGAAAACCAGACCGGCATAACTTCACAAAAAAAAATCACTTCAAATAAAACAAGATAAAACAATTGGCGGTCTTATAGCCTGAGAACGCTAGACCGCCCTTTGTTATTTAGGGATAACGAAGAGAGACCTATTCGTATTACCCGCTTTATGAAAATATCTTACTTTAATACCTCCTATTCCAAAACTTAAGATACTTCCCGCAGTTTTTCCTCATCCCCGTCGTAAAGATCCCTTCGCCCTCCACCTAAACCTTTATAATCCAAGGACCGCGAAAACATTAAAAAAACGTCGTATAAATTATAAAACTTTACATTATTCATCGCTCGCTGTAAAGGGGTAATTTATCGGGCGGCCCTTTACGGCCCTTCGACCGAACTTAATTGAATTTTACATTTTTGCTCATTGTTCGACGAAATTAATTTGTCACGAAAGGTCTGGGAGACGTCACGGCGCATTAAGGGTAATCCCCGCCAGGTGACTGCACACAGGACCGTTTAATTACGAAGTTTAATGCATAATTTATGTGTCTCTCAGGACGCCGCGCCGGAGTCGCCGTCCCTCCGCAAAGAACCTTTTTGACTGTTCTTTATGACAAAATGATGATAGATCGCAGGGACCTCTTGGTCCTTTTTTTTAGGAAGCAAAACGATCAAGTGGGTCACCTGATGGTAAGTGATCACCACCGCCCGTCGACACCATAGAGTTGGAGTACCTTTTGTACCAGTGTCACCGGCTGTCTTGCTCTCCACGTCAGAACACAACAGTACAAGCACTTTTTCTTAGCAGCTGGATTAGCAAACAAAATGGTGGTAGCGATCCAGACGGACCCTGCACAAAGTCCTGTCTCCCACAAAACCCTGCCCTGCAAGTGAAAGATTTTTTATAAGTACGTAAGTGCCGACCAAGATTATGACACAAGTTTTAGAACTGAGGAAAGGCAATAACGTTTCAGCTCATCCCCTAAAGATAATATTTTGTATGAAAAATTGCTAAGCCGCGGGTTGCGGCCGGAGTGGCGGCAAACAACAATATTAGCAACAATATTGTTTTAGGTTCACGGAGGGCGCCAGTTTTTGTCGCGAGGTCGCGACTGAACAAACAGTACCCTTACCATAAGTACAGTGCATCTAGCCGTAACTGTACTCGCTAGCGACGGCGTAAACGATTTGTATGGGCAATTGTACAGCGCCTCTAGCGCTCACTTAGACAACTAAAGATCGCTAGTATGAGTCCAACGGTAAATTACCTATCGAAATCTAAACGTCTAACGTTTTATAGCTGTTGCCGTAGAACATTGGTACCATGAGTCACAAGTTTGACATATGTCATCGAAAAATACCGTATCGACTATGGTTAAGTCTTTCACTGACAAATAGGAGCCTATTTAAACGCTATCGACTGTAGTAACGTAATATGAATTTTCGATAGAAACTCATGGTAATGGTACAGGTCGTGTGAGCGCGGGCCTTAGTGCGACATGACGTACGCCGACTTAGCCGCGACCATTAAAAATAATGCGAAAAAACAAACGAATAATTATACATTTTTACCTACTAAAACGATAGCACAGTATTATATACATATAAACCATATTCATCCTTAATCCTTACTTGTCTTAAGCAGTAAACAACATTCTAACCTAAAATTTCAATGCCGGCCATCAAAACATTGCTTATTGTTTAAATAAAACTTTGTAAAGCAACAAATTACAATTTATCTCTTCTATTGATAGACTCGATTTGATTAATTAGGCTATACAGGGTGTTTAGGTATCAAAAAGTCAAATTTTAGGTTAGGATTCTGTTTTCATGGTATCAACGGATACACGTTAGTTCCCACCGGCCGGCTGCCCGCGAGCCAACGTCCGACGGTCTGCGGGAGGAGCAAGCTTTACATCGACATCTCGCAGCATAACGTAAACAACAACTTTGCAACGTCTCACCATATCGGATACTTCTCGCAAGAAATGCTGGGAAGGTAGCCGAGTAAACAAGTTCACCGCCGCTTGTCGTTCGTCAGCCTGGCACCGCTGGCATACATCATGCTCGCGACATATTTACCACGTGTAAACAAACCACAAGCATTTGCAAGATAGTAAATGGTACAGTTACATGTCCACTGTTTTAAAGCATTTAACTAGTGAATAAAAAATAAACGAATAGGTATTTCAATTATATAAATTCTATATTTGACTAATCAACAAATGAAAACAGCATTATGTAGCAACTCCTTAACTCAGAAATCATTAATAGTTTATTTGTGGCTAAGTATTTAATAAATTTTACGAATCATTTTCCTGATATAAGCAGGTTAAAGGAGCAAAAAAGGTTCGTACGACAAGGTTCTTAAGTGTTAAGCTTATTCTGAGGCGGACTGTACCTCTCAGATCACAGAGAGTACGTGCATGGATGCGAAGGCGAACATGGGAAAGTTTGTTGAACTATGAACAGTTCCAATGCGATCTTTATTATACCTACCTAGCTGTTTTTGTTACAGGAGCTAGAGAGCTGGTGTAGTTAGAAACTTTAGCTCGACGCTGACTTGCTCTGTGTTGTGTAAACTCACAGTGTTTTCAATAAACATGAAAGTCTAAAGTTTGCGAAATAGACAAGTAACGAGAACTATTAAGGTCTATCATTTCTAACAGATATCTGTGATACCGTCTTTGTGTGTCTATGTTCACAGAATAAACAGAGACGGCAGGACGGATTGGATATGATACCAGGACCCATTGAGACAGTGGTGAAACAGGCTCTTAATAAAGTGAAGATTGAATTTACCATCTCGAGGTTCTAGCAAATCTTTTCGTGACGGCACGCAGCTACAATATGGCCAGTTAGGGTAAACGGAACACAGGTTTAGGAGTTCAAGTCCCATTTTATTATAGAACTGAAAGACACTAAATAAGTTCTGAAATACTTAGAAATTATTCATTAGAATAATTAGAAAGCGACAACACCAATGCGATGCTCCAAATTTAATTTGCCGACATCGTAAATTAAGGGTTCACGGAAACTACACGTCTAGTGATTTTACTTCTTACATGAGATTTTAATCTCAAAATGAACTACATTTGGAGGTGAAATTCCCTAAATGTCTTTTCCGTGTTCTACAGTAACGGAACGGAAAAGAAAAAGTGAATAAAAGTAAAAATTGAAGCGATCTTAAACCGCTATATTCCGACCGTTCCATCCGTTTGCCATTAAAAGAACAAATAGATAAGGAACCGTACACAAATAAGATGACCCGGCCGTCCATTACCGGTATTTACAAAGGACGCGGCGGTACAAGGCGGACTGCAGCTTAAGGTTGCCCCAGGGTTAGAGACAGTGTTGCCAACACTGCAGAAGTCGCTAGAAATGTTCAAAAAGTTGCCAGTTCATGTAAAGTTGGACCTAAATCGCTAACTGTATGGAGCACTAGCCATAAAACTTCGTTAAAATGTATGAAACACTTTCAATAATAGTCACTAATAGAGTCCCAAAAACCACCAGATCTAGCGACAATCTCGCTTTTATTTGGCAACACTGGTCTGACCGGGCAACCGGTCAATTTATACTCTTTATCCTTTACTGCTTGTGGTCAATTTAAATAAAACTCTTTTAATAAGTTTTTCCAAATCCATCTCACATCTTGCATCTCGCATCTGCAATCTCCTCGGTGTTGCGAGTGTCTATGGGCGGTGGCGATCACTTACCATCAGGTGACCCGCTTGCTCAGTTTCCTTCCTATGTTGCATAAAAAAAGCCGTACCAAATCCAAAGTAGCACATATTCTAGTCTGCAAGTTGAAGTGGCAATAGGCTGGATGCAGCTCGTAAAACAAACTACCAGTGGGAGTTAAGGTGTTTGAGTGACGACCATTGGCCGGGAGACACGGAGTAGCTGTAGACTGCCAACTGGTGGAGGTTACTTGAAACCGGTGTCGGTGTATTGGAAACGGCACGCGACCGTTCGTAGTAGAAGTCTTTGTGGGAGACAGCTGTGCTCAGCAGTGGTCGTCTAAGGTTGAAAAGCTGACGTAAGTTTGTCACAAAAACAACTCAGCTACTTTCACAAAATCAAGTTGATGTGATGATTATGATGATGTTGATGATACAGTAAGACCTGCCAAGGATCCAAAACGAAGTAACTTGAATTAGTTGTACAATGTAGCAGGGTCCGTCCGGATCGCTAACACTACCTTGCTTGCTAATCCAGCTGCTTAAACTGTTGTTCCGGCGTGGAGAGTAAGACAGCCGGTGAAATTACTGACACAAAAAGTATTTTATCTTAGCAAACATCTACAGTCTCTTTGGTGGGCGGTGGATCACAAACCATTAGATAGCCCCTTCCTCGTTTGCCTTACTATTCGCAATGAAAATCTGTAAATCGTATTCTTCCAACGCGTAAAAGTTGCGTGTACGCCACAATAAAGAAGAGTAAGGGTTTATAGCATCACACTACACTTTGTTTGTCGGATGGGAGCACAGACAAATCGCAACCGTGGCCACAGCGGCCCCGGACGACACTAAATAACTTCCGAGCGAGTTGCCGGCCCGGACCATGATTCGGACGACATTCTTTTTAAGGCGGGACAGCAGGCAGAGGTTTTGACGTACCGCTAGGGCGTGTGCTACCTTCGCGGTCCTTTGAATAAATGCGCATTTAGATGTGAAAATGTTACCATTGTGATGGCGGAATGTGCCAATAGTTTAGTGTCATTTTTAGGGTGGCAAAAGGTAAAATGGTCCTTTATAGTGCGTCACAGTGGCATATTTTAGCAATTACCAATGCCAATCGATAGATTTTAAACTTACACGCAACTGACGTTACGCGTAAGAAAGTTCAACCTCTCTCCAAAGTTTGTATTGTGAAAAATCGAAAATGAGCATGGTAACACAGAAGTTAATATAGGTAACAGGAAAAATGGATAACCTTTCTAACTAGCACTGATTTTGAAAATTAATAAAAATCTTTTACAAAGTATTGCGTTTTTTTTATGTGTTGTTTCGTTTAATACATAACAGACATGTAACTTTTAGGTGGTACGGAACCCTGAAATAAAAGACACTGACGACACGGATATCCGCCCTGATCACCTTAAAAATGAAACAGAACCACCGTGTTCAGGGCAAGGACCCGCGACATTCAAGTCTCGGAACTGACATTTAAGTCCCTGAATATTTAATCCCCGCGTGCCCGAGCACCCTAATTTTAAAATCGATAAATGGTTCCGTGATTGAACTGGCGGCATTGAAGTTTTAATTCAATTTGGAACTTGTGGGAACGTTGCTTACTTATATTTTGAGCACCTGAGGCTGTACTGCACAGCAAAAGATATATTTTCTGACTAGGGAGTCAGAAAATACTGGACCCTGCCCATACACAGAACAGAATGTAAAGAATTCTTCCTTTAGTGTGAAATAGACCCTGACAGGGTTTCATTTGTATAAATTTTGTAAAATGGTGTAATAATAATAGTAGTGACAGTCCAGAACAACCCAGGTAGTAGGAAGGTGGTTTGGGTTTGGTGTCCTAACGAGAACTTGGTAGTCCCTACAATTTTTATCGTAATATTTGTGACTGCTCCTACAATCAAGCGAACCATTTTAGAAAAAAAGGCAGACAAATAGATCATGTCCTAGATTAAACAAAGGGTATTGCTTATCCCGTTAAATGTACAGACTTGTATGAAAATCTGAAGTATGAATTTTATTATAAAATCACTCCATCACACGTTAATAATAATGAGATTTCTGCACCCTAAAAAAACAAAGGAAAAACCTGCAAAGGAAATACACATCAGACACCGAGACAAACGAATAAGTGGCGAGGAGGAGCAAAGCAATTAATGCGGCGCCCCGCCACGTCGACGCCTGCCGCCTGCATCACGCAGGAAGGTAACCCGAGACGAGCGCCGCGCCGCCGCTAACGACGCGGCCGACACGTATCATAGTTGGCACACGAGCCGCACGACACGCCCCTCAAACTATTTCCTGGATGACAGACACATTTTGCTGTGTAGCGCAGAATAAATAAAACAAGTACAGAAGCCTTACTGTGAACCAAAACGGAGTTTAGGTATTAGAAACATCTTAATGTGAGGCTCTCTGTTTATCGTATAAGTCCTTTTCACTCGCAGGTGCCGCAACTCAATTGCACCGGCGCCGCAGTAACTGAGAGATTGGCAGCGGCAGAGCCTCTAGTCAAAGTCAAAATCTTTTATTTAGGTTAGGCTTACAGGAAGCACTTATGAATGTCATAAAATTTACCACCGGTTTGATACTATATACTATACTATACGTAGATTTCCCAACAAGCAACAGAAAAAAAAGGTCAAATAAAACTTCATAAGTTTCACCATCAATATTGTGTCTAGAGTCTAAACCGATGTCAATGTCGATTTTGTTATTCAAAAGCTACTTTTAGCACTTGTGTATCTTTGGCGCCAAAAGGAGTACTGGGTTGATAATATTATTTTTCTAATACTAATTCTTTGTTTTCCTAAACGTACATTTGGAACCCAAGTTGAGATATAAATCCGTTGCTCCTTAAACTATCCATTATGATATTTCCTAAGTCACCTGGATCCGACTCGGAGGTAACAAGGAGTGTCTGGTGGAATTCATTTTCTTGGTGCAACCTTTGAAATATTGCGGTTGTCTTCCAAGAAGAGTTATTTCCTCGTTATCCCGTAGGAATATATGCTTGGCAAATAACCATTTCAAATTTCTATTGCAACTACAAAAACATTTGGTCCTTAGTCAATTGTTTCTCGCAACACAAAGTACGTGTTTAAAAAGAGATCATTTAAATACTATAACTTGGTATAGTTTTTTGTGAAAGAGAAATTGAAGAAGCAATAAAAAGCACATATTTTCCACTAGACACTTAGGAATGCGCATTCAAACCACAAATTACTGAGACTGTTGTATACAAGTGTAAATTTAAATTTACATAAAAGCATCAAAAACTGTTATTTAGTAGGCAAAGTGTCGGCTGTCGCGTAAAACTGGTTGCGCCGTCGCTCGTAAATTACGAAGTGGAACTGATGCGACAAAGTCTGTCGCGATACACCCAGAGCTATCAAAGTGTCATGAAAGTTGACCCCAAAATTCCGAACATTAAACATTCTTTCAATGTTCAGTATTTCAATCAGAGTAGATGACCAGTGCTTTATTATTAACGATCAAAAGTCAACTTTTACTAAAGTTTAATGTGTGAGTGAGTCACAGGAAGAACAGCGCCGCGATCAAACCAACCGCTTGAACTTCCCAAGCTGTTTCCTAACTTTAAAAAGGAGAATGGTTTATTAAATGACGGGAACTTTTTAACTACTTAGTCAGTCCTTTTATATTTCGCTGCGAGTATTTAGGGCAAGTACACCAATTGGTTATCTTATTTTGCAACACTTAATAGAGCTGCTAGACTCAGCATTTACTTGTAACAGAACATCGAGCATCGAGATTTACCTTTTAAAGCGCCTGTGTGTCTTTTTTGGGAGCTATGTATCACTCATTAAAATGTTCATCACAAGTGCGTTAGTGCTCAAGTCTATCAACACCCTAAAGGCCAGAATAATAAAGATTCATCACAGGCACATACGAGCGATGTCAAATGTGAATGATGGTTTCAGCGATGCGTCGGATGTCGTCACCAATTTTGGCGATGTGGTTGATGTGTGTTATCTACAGCACATTGATGAACAAACAGGCCAATTTCCACAACCCATGGACGCTTGCAACACCAAAAACTTTTTACGCTCCTATTGAAGACCCACATTCTATAGTGTACCTTGCTGGAGCACCCCAATAGGTAATTCGAGCCACAATCTGGCGTGTAGCACGGCAAATGAGAAGTTTCCTGGCCGGCTAATGTGGAGAGGTCTCCGGCGAGCCGGCCCGGTTTACTGCCGGACGTAAACTCGTATACGGCCACTAAAATATTTACTGTCGCTTTGTTTCCAATACTCTTTGTTCGTCTTCCGCTGTCATAACGCCGGTTTAGTCAAATAGCGATCGAACTAGGTCAGTCTGGATTAGACGTCCCCTGGATGGTGATTGCATTTTATTGAATTGAATGAAATAATTCATTTCAAACTCAGTGACTCTAACATGACCGGCCAAGTTTAGTTTATCTGAGTTTATCTCTATGTGCGTCCCTTTCTTATGGCACTAGTCTGACAGAGACGCAGGGAGGAATAAGTTAAACCTAGGCCGGTAATGAATCACTAGAGCTATATTGCCAGTAACAATGGAACTAAACCACAATTCCCTATGGATGAACTCCAGCAAAGTGCTTGGATATTTTTCATTACAAACAAAATTTTGCGGGTGGTAGGACCTTGTGCAAGGTCCGTCCGGATCGCTACCACCATCTTGCTCGCCAATCCTGCCGCTAAGCAGCAGTGCTTGCACTCTTGTGTTCTGGCGTGGAGAGCAAGACAGCCGGTGTAATTACTGGCACAAGAGGTATTCCATCTTAGCCCTCTGGGTTGGCAACGCAACCTGCACTCTCTTTGTTGTTGCAGGTGTCTATAGGCGGTGGTCATCACTTACCATCAGGTGACCCACTTGCTTGATTGCCTTCCTATGTTGTATAAAAAAAAAATCTAGTTAGCTTCCCAAATAATATCAGATTTTTTTAGTTGCGTCATCTTTTATAATTGTTAAAAATAATAAATCTACTGCCACACGATGCTTTGATTTTGTAACAATATTCTGATATTATACACAGAAAACGGGGCAAATCTTGTGTCAACTCAGTAGTAAATCACACTATATATTAAATTTATTTTTATTGTATTCACAACAATAACAGTTAGAAGCTTACAGTGGAACCAAACCGTCTATAATGTACTATATGCGAAATACATAATCACAAAGAACTGATCTTTTAGTTTTTGATTGTGGGTGGCGGAGCCAAACTACCAACAACCACCAAATTGTAATTTTTGACATTAATTATCTCGAAAGCGAGATAAGAGGAGCACAAGAGTTGAGTGGCAGGTGTGATCTCAGAGCAGACGCAGGGCACTGAGCCAAGTAAGCCAAATTCACTAGAAAAATATTCTGTTGCTATTCATATACTATCTAGAATATGAAACCAATCATTTCACAAAAAACGCTTCATTTCACAAACAGATCCGATAATCATTTTGCAAACATATTTTCTGAAACTGTAAATTATTCAGGATTTTTTTCAGTACCATCGTGTAGAACCCTATAGGTTAGGTTAGGTTTATTTTAAAATCCTGAAAAAATTACAGTTTGGGAAATAAAAGCATTTTGCCAAATGATCAGTTAGTGAAACGTTTTTTGTGAAATGATGGTAGACCTACGAAACTGTACTGCATTGATGTCCATGCTGTTTGTACAAAGCATACTGTTGTGATATATAGAATTATAAACATTGGTGTCCAGACATGACCGTCTGACCGTGCACCTGAAGTCTCCTTAAATTCGACTTAGTAGGATGAGTTTGCGTTTGTATGTGTGTTTGTTTGACATTATAATAAATCCGATCATCCTATTTCTATGTGGGTAGGTTGTTGTTAATAAAATATTTAAGTTCAAACACAACTAGAATTGGTAATTGGGGTTATAAAGTTATGCATAGGTTTCACCTATTATGTCATGTTTTTGAATTTTTGAATAACTTTGAAGAGATTGGAAGCCTCTGTCCGAAGCAAACTAGTACTGAATGAACTGAAATGAACTTTTATACATATAGAATAGACTAATTTTATATCAGGCTCATAGGCTCATAGTTATACTGGATATACATGTATATACAGTGACTGCACTCAGTGGCGTCTTGCCATTTATTGTATCCCGCTTGGTAATTGAAACATTTCGCGGCAAAGAGTGTTAAAAATTCACATGACGCTGTCAACCCCGCCAGGGATCGTAAACCCATTTACTAGTGCTCTTTATTAACGAGCTATTTCTGAAAGCGCCACACTTTAGTACTGTGTATTTATTAGGAGTTGTTTTTTGTTAT
Organism: Ditula angustiorana; assembly: GCA_963691745.1. NCBI lineage: Eukaryota > Metazoa > Arthropoda > Insecta > Lepidoptera > Tortricidae > Ditula > Ditula angustiorana. The sequence continues at coordinate 10,882,732 of OY829493.1, read as the reverse complement.
TGGAGGATTAATGGGCAGTCGCAGCAAAAACATTTGCTATAAACGCCGAGACGTTGATTTATTCGCCTAAGCGCTGGCAGGAATACATATTATCATAAAAATATTGTTTATTTTCTCTTTAAAAAATGATCGTCATATTTCTATTTTGATTTACGGCTGTGTCGCTAAAGAGCTTTTTATTTACAGCATTCGTGACATGTATTTAACTTTATCTCCATGTAAAAAAGCACGTATATATTAGAGTGTTATTTTAATGTGCTATAAACATTATGTAACACTAGAAGTTGTTTGGTCCACTAAGTGGATAATTTCTGTTTTGTTTTGTATGGTGTTTCAATACAGAATGTTTGTATTATAATAAAATACAATTTATTGTTCCAGATAATAAAACAGGTTTGAAATAAATTGATCTTAATAAATCAGCATTAATACTGTTTCATTGAAATTATTATCATATGCAGCTGTGCTTGGAGAAGTTGGAGACTACAAGTTGCTGCTAACTCAAATGTGTTTTTTTTTCCTTTTTAAATTATGCAATGGACGAATATGGTAAAAACGCACGGTGCTTCAAGAACTAAGTGATAATATTCTGAACTCTTGGAGGTACTTATAAAATGATTTAATGTTTATTGATAATACTGATTTACTCCGTTGGGTCATCCACTTGAAACTAGGACACGCCGCTTTTTTTAATCCTGTGCTATTAGCCTCCGGCTTGAAACCCACGCGGGTCAGTTTTCACGAGGTGTTTGTGGGTCTATATGACTATACACAGTTGCCTCAATTAGTCACTCAGTTCCTAACAAAATATTCAATCAACAGGTAACTTCATCAAGGCGATTGAAAATCAGATGGTAGAACTAAGTAAGATAGATCCATTTAATGCAAAATGAGTTAACTTGGCAGCCAATAGGTTACGAACTCCTGCAATCGCGGTCTGGCTTTGCTGCGAAGATACCGAACAAACTTTGTTTAACTTTGCTTTTTGCAGTAGATTCTGTGTATTTTCTTTTGATATCTGAGTTTCGTGGAACCAATCACGACCAGGTTATACTAAATATTAGCAACAAGTAGTTAAATTTTGGTATTCTACGAGTTTAAATTTTACAAGTGATTTTGAGCCACTTTCAGCATTCGCATTCACTATGTATGTATGTGCTCTGATGACAGTGCAATTATTAAAAACCGTACAAAATGGCTGTAGTAAACATGAAATAAAAAAAGTTATTTTTCATGCTATGGGTTTTAAATTTTTTAAAGATACGGAAGTAAAATAAATAGCCTAGCACTAAGATTGTGTTAAAAGAAAACCGTAAGGAATTTTTAATTAATACTGGGGCTTGACCACATATTAAATTTTTTAACAAATGCAACTGGATTATCAGAGAAAGGTTTCCTACCCCTCAATAAATTTCAAACAATTTCCTGATTAAGATTTCGTAATAAACTGGGTCGTATTTTTAAGATGGAACTTAATGAACAAATAGCGATCGAACCCGCAACCCTCGGCTGGAATGCGCAATCATCCCCCACCGGCGGGAGGGGGAGGTCCGCATACAAATAAGGACGTAATTAACGTGGCCAGTGAGAGGAAGTGGCGAGTACTCAATAAATAGACAAATAAATGGCGTGAAAACGAGTTCATCTGGAATTTTCAGATTTGTTTCATCATATCGTTTCTCTCCTCGCTAACTGTCGTAACGGTATTATTATCTGTTTTGTCCTGTAATCTGTTATTTTATGTGTTATGTACACTAAAGAGTCATACGTACATACATTATCGACCTTTGTGCGACTAACATAACTTAAGGTAACGGTCCCAGTCTTTCACAATACGAGTAAAACGAGAAACAATGATGTCAACTACTGGCACGAACAATATCCTACGGATGTCAAAAACTGGTATTATCTTAATTAATATTACAAATAAGTTTTAGCGATAAAACGGTATAGTGCTTTTGTGACGTCACTCCGGCTGCAACGACATGCTCCGAACCTCAAGGTGCCCCGGAACCGTCGAAACACGACATGCTTCGGCCAGAAGGCTGCAAGCATTTCGGCTGAAGATGTCGATCTGTTGTTAGATGCGACGGTTAGCTGGGAGAGGGCTACGACATAACAAGTCACAAAATATACACAGGTTCAGGGACACAACAGTGCCGCAAATATAATATTTTTAGCACGTTCTTTTTTATCACAAATGAGTTTCACCAAAAATGCTTCTTTAATATTTTTTTCTGAAATAGGAAGGCAAACAAGCAAGTGGGTCACCTGATGGTAAGTAATCACCACCGCCTATAGACACCCGCAATACCAAAAAGATTGTAGATGCATTGCCAACCCAGAGGGCTAAAATGGAATACCTCTTGTGCCAGTATAATTACACCGGCTGTCTTGCTCTCCATGCTGGAACACAACACTGCAAGCACTGCTGCTTAGCGGCAGGATTAGCGAGCAAGATGGTGGTAGCGATCCGGACGGACCTTGCACAAGGTCGTACCACCCGCAAATTATTTATGACTAGCTTTTGCCCGCGACTTCGTCCGCGTAGACTTGTTTAATTGAAACATGCAATCTGCCATATTTCCTGGACAAATTAATGAGAATTAGTTGCTTTGCTGCTCATGACGTCGCGGCGGCGTATAACTCACTTATCGCTATCCCGTGGGAACTATGCATTTTTACGGGAAAAAAAGTATCCTATGTGTTAATCCAGATTATAAATTATATGTGTGCCAAATTTCATCCAAATCCATTCAGTTGTTTTTGCATGATTGAGTAACAAACATCCAAACATACAAACTTTCACATTTATAATATTAGTAGGATGCCGTCTATGACCGTTATTTAGCAATAATTATGTTTTGTATGACTTGTTGTTGTTGTAATTATGTGTTGTTGTTGTTTTGTTCTGTAATTCTCTGAAATTGTTAATGTGGTATTCAATAAAGTATATTGTTGTTGCATGTTGACTTGGGACACATGACATGACTTTATCTAGCATTTGTTTCTACTCGTCAGGCCGGGGTCGGGCTCACGTGTGTTTGCTTGTTATAAACTCACATACATACATACAGCTATGTCGGTAGTCGGTTAGTCCGCCGTGCAAGCCTTCTTGGGGCAACTAATGACAGGGTAAAGTCAATCATGCGCGTCTCAACTTGGCCGTTTTGCATTTAAAGTGCCAATTATTGGGTGACCGGTAACGGATGGGATCTTTACTCTAGTCAGTAACTTTAGAGGAGTGTCAACGCAGCCCCAAAAAGCGCCCATACAAACGGCGTTATCGTTTTCCACCCTCTAAACCTAAACCTACGGCAATGATTTTTTGATATGTTGTCATTATGCCTTAAAACTAGGTTTGATTGTTTTGATTTTTTTAATATTCTTCATAGATTTGACGGTGGGTTCACACTCCTCTTAACAGAACAAGATACGAGGGAGAGCTGCTTCTACAGGGTGGCACAGGACTCTTAAAAACCGTTGTAAAACTGGGAGGCACCGGGAGCAAACTATTTTAGTAATTTCGTTTTTTTGGTCTCACATCGTCAAATATTCATAAATAATCAAAAAAAGAAAATGCAGGGTGGTTTTCAATCACTTACTCTACCACCTGCATATGTTTTTTTAAGGGTGTCGGGCCACCATGTATAACTACACAGCACAAATTAAATATGGCAAATTTTTAAAGTTAACGCAACTAATATACAAATAAATATATCTCGGGATAATTTATACCAATTGACTTAGTCCCGAACTAAGCAAAACTTGTACTATGGGTACTAAAGAACTGATATACATACTTATATAAACGTCGAGGAAAATTAACTATGATTCTATCGCGTTAAAGTCTCGTCTGACGTTGTAAATAAGGTGAATGGTCAATGTTTTTCATCGTATCCTCCGTGGGCGCCTTTGAGGGTTACAAATGTGTCAATTAACCGCCGGTTACCGGACAGGTAGTGGCGGTTTAACGCTCGATTAATGAGCGGTTAGCGGCCGGTTACACTCTCCTCAATTAATTTTAATTATCGATTGTAGGTACATACACATTGGTTTTCGCACGGCCGAGTTTAACATTGCTATAAGTTTGTATCTTCCTATAAATATCTACTAAAAAAAATGACACCTCGTTGAGTTTCTTGCCGGTATCTTCTCATCGGAGGTTAACCGACCCGGTGGTAAATTTTCTGACACACTGAAAAAACAGTATCGTTACACGTAACCAGAGTTTGTTTACCTATTACATTACACGACAAAGTGACAACCGAACTATTTATTAAACCTTTTTTTATGAAATAGGAAGGCGAACAAGCAAGTGGGTCACCTGATGGTAAGTGATCACCACCACCTATAGACACATGCAACACCAAAGAGATTGCAGATGCATTGTCAGCCCAGAGGGCTAAAATGGAATGCCTCTTGTGCCAGTAATTACACCGGCTGCCTTGCTCTCCACGCCGGAACACAACAGTGCAAACACTGCTGCTTAGTGGCAGGATTAGCGAGCAAAATGGCCTTACTTGTGACCTTACCTAACTCTGGATTTGCACATAATTCATCAAGTATTTAAATCAGTAGCAAGTAGTTTTACTAATTTAAATGAACTTTGATTTACCATTAACCAAAATCAGTATGAGTAACCAAACTGGAGATCGAACTCGGTACCGCACGATCACGAGTCCACCGCCTAGCCCCGCCACCAACGCTCTTCTATTTTGACTTTGACTTTGAATACAATACAATACAATAACTCTTTATTGAACACCACAAAACACAAAAAAAGTACAATATAGAGACATCACAAAAGGCACACAATAGGCGGTCTTCTCGCTAAAAGCGATCTCTTCCAGACAACTATTAGAAAAAGAGACGTAGAAAAGAACAGACAAGAGCAGGTGGTGCAATAACATGGCAACAAAGAAATCAAGAAAAACAGACGTATACTATAAATCTATGAAATCAGAAAGCAGGTACGTTATGTTTTGGTATCTCCTCAAATCGGAACCATCCCCGGGTCCCACTCGGGCTCCGCTGATGACCCACTCAGCGCCGAGTGCGGGTCATTGAGTGGTCGTGCCTCTCGTAAACTGAGCGCGTAAACCTGGCGCTCAGCGCGGAGGAGCAGGGTTCCGCAGCAAGGGCCAACCAACATTACTTCTACTCTGTTGTTATTTCGTCCCAGCTGGACAATTCCACGTCAGTAGACATTAGATACATGTCAAAAAGAGGTTGTCAGATTACTTCAAAATCCGACATTCATTGATATATCTCGAATCTGGGATGAATCTCGACGAACGCAGAATTGGAGATCTGAGATTCTCGGAAATCGCGTCCAAAATTGCACATAAAATTTTACTGATCATTTTGTGTACGCTTAGTTAATTTTTTCTCTTCCTCAGCTTACAAACGTTGTAGGGGTGGTTGGTTTCAACTCAGTTCTTGACGCAAGCCAAACTTTAACCAAAAACAAAAATGTCATATGACAACGACGACGACAATTCACGGAACCCCGGCGATTCTCACTCTGCTGGCCGCGACTGCGCGCCTGTTTATACAATAAAACGGATCATAAAATTATACGACCGACTTCGGCACACGGAGCGCTGATTGCTCTACGGGCGTAGATTCAATCGGAGATTTCCCACGAACATTCGTGTAAACAACTTTGTCACTATATGTGGTCACAGTTGTAGTCCTGAAGGAAATCTAATCGAGTAGTTATCGAGCAGGATAGCTACGCTCGTAAGTCCCTGTCCGGTAAAATCTGGCAAGTTGATGTTCACCCAGCTCTGTTGGTTTAATTAACTTGGAATTTTGCGAGTGCTCATTGCGATAACATTTTTGCTTACTCCTAAAAGAAAACTTTATTTTCGAGCAGTTTCTAGTTTTTTCTGTCAAAGGTTTTACAAATGAAACTAGACTATAAGCCATTGTCTAACTAATCTTCAAGATTGTAAGCGAAATCATTATTTTCTTTAATATCATAAATTCTCTTCTGACAAAAAGAAGTAAGTAGTTTCTTTTTGTTTTAAAAGCACAATTATTTCTTTAATGTAATAATAATTACTAAACAAGAATAAAATATCATTTAATGTGTTTTGTTTGCTGGAGTAGCTACAAGGGCGTAGCCAGAATTTTGTTAAGGGGGGGGGGGCAGGGAGGATTAAATTAGAAATATTCATACAAGCAGATTTTAAATGTTTTGATTACTGTTAAAGGATCTACTTAACACATAACACTGCATGTATCAGTAGTTGACATGTAGGCATAATATCCATGCTTAAACTAAATTATGAAATACATTTAAATATCACGTTTCCAAATAATTAATGTGGCTGCCTCTCGCATGACACCAGCTTGCTGATTATCGTCCAATCAGCGGGCCATGAATCAGTGACGTCACCGGCCCGGGAACGGCATTATGCAAATAATCACTAATTAATAACATTCCCCCGATGCAGCCTTTTATCGCTCAAAATATCTGAAATGTGAAATTTTCAGAAATGTTCATGATTTTATGTCGATTAAGGAGCATTTTGCTGTCTATAAAATCGAACGGAATGCAAAATGCTTTGTTAGCCTAATTGCATCGTTTGTTTGTATTTTCATTTTAGGGCTGCGCACTAAAAGAGTAAAAAAAGACGACTATTTGAAAATGAAAATAAAAATGAAAAATTTATTTTGCAAGTAGGCCTAATAGCGCTTCGGAAAATGGAAGATACTACTGAGTAGAAACGCCGCAAGAAACTCAGCAGTTTATTTTTTTTCCTCTCTTTTCAAAACAGATTACAGTGCAATTTATCACAATAGTACATGGCATACACAAGTTACATAAAAAATATTATAAAAAAAAACAGTAAATAGCACAGCAAGCTTTAGGCATATTGAACGTACTGGCACTAGTTAACAATGATCAGGAGATGTATAGGATCCCCAGATCAAAGAAATTAGATAGGGATGTATATGGTCCCTGAAATAATAACAATCAAATACTTAGTCTAAATTTAATAACTTAGAGATGTATAGTCTCTAAGGGTCAAAAAACAAATTAATTACCTTAATCTATGCTTAGCAGAGGTGTAAAACGCCTCCACGGTCAAATTGTGCAATATTACTTGGAGATTTAGTAAGCAATTGTAAGTTACTACTAGTTATTTGTTCGTATATTCTTCACATTATCGGGACACCGTTTGTGCTCAGCATTGAGACTTATACATTCTTTATAAAACACTCAGGCTGTTTCATTGACGATTTATAATAAAGTGCTTAAGCACCGTGAAATTGTTATCTATTCTTATAAACCAATTAAATTAACGTCTTTTAATAAGATTGCTTAAGTAGGTAAGATGGCAACGTAAAGAGAGGGTGTTCGTGGAATTTGATCGATTCGGTAAATTTCTATTAATATTCAAGAAAACAATGAAGTGTATGTACCATAACGAAACAACGCGCTATTGTTGTCTTGGTTTATATTTAAACCTTAAAATACCTTTTAAGCGTAAACTGACAGCGACATGTATATCCGTTGGCAGCTAAAATCATTTTTTAAAAATGTACCTCATGCTGCCTTGTAAAGACAAGAAAAACGCGTAGATAATGTAAGCCTAAGTATTTAATTAGGTGCTTATTACATGTCACACTGAAGCAGTTGTTTTAAACCAGTATAGCATTTTACATTCATCATCATATCTTTTTTTACACCCTTTCGTATTCCCTAATCGGTACCTCGCTGTACCTTGTAGGTATTTTTAGGGCAGAAGCGACTCGGATGGGTTAGGTTCAGGAGGTATTTTTTTTGTAAGAGCACAGAAAATGATTATTTCCATTAATTCCGGTGAAGTTCCAGTGAAGTTATTACTTAAAATTTTCGGAAATTGAGTGTTATGAACTACGTTAATAGTTAAATAAATTGTAGGAACGAAGACTTTAGAAAACAAAACTTTAGGAACAGTGATCATTAGGAGTACAAATCGTTAGGAAAATCAATTTCGGGTGATGAACTTTAGCGAACCCAAAATGGACCCTCCTAGTTGCTTACTATAGGTCGATTTTCTATGAAATAAATCACAGTTTCATACATATTCGGTGCTCTTACGAATCGATCAATAACAACACATGGAACCAACCGTTCAACAACATCGTTTATTTGCTTCGGCGTCTTTTACGTAACGACACGTCCAAACACTCCTCGATGAAGCATCGATCAGAATAAATTAGGTCCGGCCACAAATCACCGCTAAGCGGCCGCCATTTTTCACCAACATTACACGGCTTACACGCCGTAAGTCCGCTGTATGCCAATTACGATAAAACAGCGAACACGCCCACGACGGCGCACGCGAGCCCGTGATGCGAGGCAGACGTCCGGGGACGTCATCTCTATAGTCGTATGGACTTGTTGTTCTGGAGACAGGGTTTTGATGTAAAGAAAAAAGCCTTGATACGTGAGTTTTCTACAGAACACGTTAAAATATAAAACTGAAAACATTTTTCAGTGATTAATTTCTTCAATAAATAGAGTCAGGCGTACATATTTCACGAAAACAAGTTTTATAGTAAAAACAACACACAATAAACTACTTTAAGCTTTAAGATCTTCTGTACTCACATTCTTGCAATAAACAATTTTGACCTTGAACAATTTTTTTAATTTATTTTATGAAATAAGAAGGCAAACAAGCAGTGGGTCACCTGATGGTAAGTGATCACCACCGCATATAGACACCCGAAACACAAAGAAGATTGCAGATGCGTAGCCAATCCAGAGGGCTAAGATGGAATACCTCTTGTGCCAGTAATTACACCAGCTGTCTTGCTCTCCACGCCGGAACATAACAGTGCAAGCACTGCTGCTTAGCGGTAGGATTAGCGAGCAAGATGGTAGCGATCTGGACGGACCTTGCACAAGATCCTACCACCCGCAAAGTGTATGTGACTTACGAACCTTATCGACTTGTAATGCGATCCAAAAGTGGTTAAGCAATTTCTTGGTCGACTTTACGAACAGCAAAATGGAACCCAGACCCTTAGGGACTATGGCAAAGCGTCGTTATAAATCAAAAGAATATAAAACAAGGCGTATGCAACATATTTTCCACGTGACTGATGTCCTACGTTGATTTTACGCTGACAGGCGGGAAGGCTTTAAATACCTTTAAAAAGTTGGTAACGTCGGCTGCCGGCATTCGTTAACTTAAATTGGTTTTAAAGTTAACCTATTTACCGTTACTTTTACTACTTTTTACCGGTAAAAAAAATGGTAAAAATTAAAATTCGTATTGATTTGATTTAACGTTACGTTTTAACGTTAACGTGAAGTTAAAACGGAGGTTTTTTATGCAAATACCGTTATTTAACGATACTTATATTTAGTGAGAATTTGGGAAACGTTATCAAACTATATACGAAGTAATGAGATAATCTGAGCTTGTAAGGCTAGCACGCGTGCTCCCTTTTTCGCTTTTCGCTAAGTGCGTCTCTCTCCTACTCAGTTAATTAAAAAGAGACGCACTGAGCGACAAAGCGAGTCGCGGTATGCTGTGCTAGCCTAGTAGTCGATGGTGCTGCACGTGACGCAGTGGAAGACACGCCCGCGTCGATAATTGATCGAGCACTAACCGACGTAATGCAGCAGTAATGAGTTGTGTAACTAACCAGCAATAAGCCGCCGGCATGCGAGCCGTCATCAGCCGGGATCAAAGGGTGCGCCTGATTGCCGACCGCCGCCTACAACTATGATGTATCGAGCGAGCGTGCTGCATCCGTCTCGACAATGCCTCATTAATGGAAGATGGGTTCACCTTCAACTTTATAGGAAAAATCAAACATGCGGGTCTTAATAGACTGGAAAATAGCTTGCTACTCCGCGAAATTTGTGTTGTGTACGTGCAAAATAGTTGCATCCGTGCGATATATATTTTTATGCAAAAACCCACCTTCCTCCGCTTCCACACGAAATAACATACACAGATTCACCTATAAACCACCGCCACTAAACACGATCTACCGCGTTTCGCCTCTATACGAAGCATCATGCGGATGAAATGGTACGACCCTTCGCTAATTGAATGAATGGCATACACACCCAACAAACAAATGGTACAACGGTAATACCACGAATATAATTTTCGACCTTTCTACCCTTTTTTAACCGACTTCAAGAAAAGGAGGAGGTTCGTAATTCGTCTGAAATTTTTTCAGGTATCATGTTAACGGGCAGACTGCCAAAACGTCTAAATTACAAGCTACCTATTACTAGCTATTATATATTCGTTATAATATACGCGATATTAACCAAAAAGATAAGTTAAAATTGTTTAATTTCACAGCTAGTCTAGCTTTTATCATCATGAATCATCGAGCTTTCCCCGCGCGCTGGGAGGTGGCGCTGCGCCGGAAATGGAGTTATAAAAGTGTTTACGAACCGACACACAAGAACAGCGGGCAGCTTCATTTCCGAAGTCTTATTTTCTTTTTTAGTGGCTCGCAAAGTGAAAAACTTTTCTAGTGTATATTTCCGTGTTATATTACTTTATTTGCGACCCACACAGGTGCAATTAAGAAACGCGTAATACATTTACGTACCACCTTAGAACCTTGTCACAATGACGCGACGTAGTGTTAAACGCCTGGCTATGTCATACAAATGTCATGCGTAAGTCTCTTCGACTAGGTTCTACGGTCGTACGTGGTTGGATTTCCTTGACTGTACAGTCAAGGAAGTTAATTCCCTACCCATTTCGTTGAAATGTCGTCTGACATTCGCAATGCATTAAGGTCGATATGTCAAACTAACGTCTTGCTCTATAGCTCTTATGGTGACAGTTTGCTATATGCTATTGAACCTTAGGTGGGTTGGAAATTTTATTCCTTGACTGTACATAAAAGTTTCCTTAAAAAATATTTAAATAAGTAAATATTGTGCGACCATTTACACCAATTGACCTAGTCCCAAAGTAAGCAACTGAAGCTGCTTGTACTATGGGACCTAGACAACGGATATACATACTGAATTGAATGCAAACTAAACATTATTTTAAGAATTAGAATTATTTAAGCGATAAAATAACGGTTTTATTTATTCAAGTCGTTTGTAAACATTAACAATTTATTTTGTTTGTCAATATGAATAATTATCTGCTATTCGACGTTGCCTTGAAGCGAAACGTAAACAAAACGTTAAAATGACTCGTAGCTCGAGCTTTGTTGAAAATAAACAAATATCTGAAACTTCTGTATGGGCTCCACTGTGGTATCGCATTCGTTGCTAATACATCAAACAAACCTCAAAACGCAATCAATCCTCCTACCAACATCTTGCTAGCTAATCCTGCCGCTAAGCAGCAGTGCTTGCGCTGCTGTGTTCCGGCGTGGAGAGCAAGACAGCCGGTGCAATAACTGGCACAAGAGCTATTCCATCTTAGCCCTCTGGGTTGGCATCGCATCTGCAATCTCCTTGGTGTTGTAGGTGTTTATTGGCGGTGGTGATCACTTACCATCAGGTGACCTATTTGCTCGTTTGCCTTCTATGTTCTATAAAAAAACCTCCATATCATTTCTAAATAAATTTTAATAATTTTAAAGATTTGCAATCACACATATTTATTATAACATATACTAGCGGTAGCTTAGTTCCTTTGGAATTAGTAGCCTACGTCCGTTGGGGATAGTGTAGCTTTAACAACAAACAAAAAACAAATATCACTCTTTAGTATTTTCGTGTAGAAGTAGATGTCGGGGCTTTAAAAAAAACCAGCAGTTGCCACCCTTACATCACTGAATTGTCCACACGACTCGTACATTGCAGACACGTCACAATGCATTAACCTGCCAAACTTTGAATGTCCTCAACGACACATTAAAGCCGCGCGATAAATGGCTCCCGATGCGGCACGCGCCGCCTGCGCAGCTCCTCGCTCGCTGCACCGCGCCCGCGCCATTGTCTTATTAATACGATCTATTGGCCGAACACTGCGTTATTTATACGCGATATATTGGCCCATTGGATTGGCAATGCTTGTCTATTAGCCAGACTAAGGAATCATTATCGCTATTATATTAAATCCTCGGGTACTTACAGAGTTGTGTGTGTGCGAGTAGTTTATTATGAACAAAAAAAAGAGCAAGTGCCAGCAATTAAATTAATTTCAATTGTATTTAAGTATGTATATCCGTTGTCTAGTACCTATAACACAAGGTTTACTTAGCTTGGGACTAGTTCAATTGGTGTGAATTGTCCTGAGATATTTATTTATTTATTTAATTCAGGCTCGGCCACAATAGTAAGAGCTAATAATGGTGATAGCAATCGAAAACACCATGATAACGGCGCATCTGTCTATGCGTGACACGCTTTGTTGTTAATAAAGACTTTGTTCCATTTTCAATCCGTATGCCCTTTCCATATGATTCAGTAGGTACTTGGCACTGTACCTATCTGCCCACCAGAGAATCAATACCAATTGTAAGGTCAAAGTGTGCGAAGGTTCCAAGGAATGCGAGAGTTTATAGTAAAGAGGGCTTAGGCTAATAATCTGTCATTCAGAACAGGTTACAGGGTCAGTGGCGTTTGTTTCCTCTGTGTCATTGTCATATCCATTACTTTCTCAGTTACACAAGCAGCTTAGAACGTGTAGGATACTATAAGTTTACACATTATACGATTATAATGTGCCGTCATAATCAGACATGCTTTATCTTTTAACTTGTTATTAAACTAAAAATACTCTACGCAGCGGATTTTTTCGTATGAACCCCAAAAGCAACCCAAGGTTGTTTACACGCGGGTCATTCATCATCGGCTCGCTTACGGCGCCAGCGCCGATTATTATGCAAATTTTGGTATTGACAGCAACACACTACGCATAGGGGGGAAGGCTCATACCCCTACTTCCCCCCTCCTTTGCAAAAAAGCTGTAGTGTAGCATGTATTAAGGTAATCATTACACTGCACGCACCGTTGTGTTCCGGCTTGGAATCGAGCATGACAGCCGGTGAAATTACAGGCACAAGAGGTGTTCCGTCTTAGCCTACATCGCGTCGCACTTGCAGTCTCCTTGGTGTTGCAGGTGTCTATGGGCGGTAGTATCACTGACTATCCCTTGCTCTATTCCTTTTTCACTGACTTCAAAAAAAGAGGAGGTTCTCAATTCGTCGGGATCTTTTTTATAAAAAAAATCAGTGGTGATTTATGATATGAACTAGTCAATTATATTGGGCCAGTTATTGGATAAAAGTTTTCCTTGATTTAGTCGCTGTGTGTGTGGACTAGAGCACCTAATAACCAAAGCTCATAAGTCTCATAACAGTTACGTGACATTTAGCGACGGTTATTCACGTAACGAAGTAAGCCCCTTTTTGTTGGAGGGGGCATTAGGTAGTCAATACTGTGTAATCTGGCTTCTTTCCGCTACTTGCTTATTTGTAGTGTAACTTGTAGTACATTATTCAGCTTAGTGAATGTTATTTCAGTTAAGATGTGACTAATGGAAGTTTTTCCCGCGTTCAAAACATATTCTCCTAATGTAAAAAAATACTGTCTCTCTCTTCTCCCGGCTCATATCCACGCAATGCTGAGTTGTGTATTTGAGTAGGTCTCTTCCGTAGTACGCAATTTTTTTTGGGTGTTAAGCTTTTCTCATAAAAAAGTTTGAAAAGGGTTATCTAAAAACTTATTTCATAAATGAATTAAACACCTTCACATATAATTCCTAACTTCTAGATTTTGAATAAATCAAACATTAAATGATAATAAACATTAAAATTTATCGTGCAAGTACGCCGCTTCAGGCTCTTTTCATGTCCGAGTCTACCAGCGCTTCGGAAAATGGAAGGTTCTGCTGAGAAGAAGTTCCGCAAGAAACTCAGCAGCATATCCCTTTTTAGCTCGACATTCTAATGGTGTAATTACAACTGCGTGGGATCATGACAGTCGCAACAGAACCTGGGACCTTAAAGCTACTGAAGCCATAAATAACTGACGCAATTCAGCGTAAAATCGTAGCCAGGAGCCTTAAGGTTATGAATGGCGGGTGGGTGCGAGGGGTGGGGAGGGAGACAAAGAAATTAATGCGACGTGCCGCAGTTACCGGCACCTGGCGAGCGGTAGACTCTGACGAGGAAAATATGTAATACGTTCATTAGTTTGGCCCTAACACAAACACCCACAGACAGAATGAAGACTTCAACTTTTACGCTTTAAAACAAATATTTTTAAAGGATAAAAACTTGGCAGATACAGGGTGAATCTAAATAATGAACCCAGGTTTAATTTGTGTCCATGTGTCCCTTTCTTATGACACAAGTTTGACTGAGGCGCAGTGAGGGATAAATTAAAACCAGGCCTTTTAGAGCCGCTGGAGGTCTAATTTAAAATTTGGTGCATGTTTCATCTTCATATGTCGCCTAAAAACTATGTTAGATACCTACTTACCTAGTTGCGAGCAAAAGCTAATCTACAACTCTACACTGATCTAAATCTACATCTACACTAATATAAAAATGGGAACTTTTTTTTTTGTATGTACGGGGTAATCTCTAAAACTACTGAAGCAGTTCCAAAAATCACTAAAAGAAAGACACACTACACCTAACGGATAGGCTACTATTTCCACGTGAACGAAGTCGCGGGCGTTCCCTAGTCTTAAATGAAGAAGCATCCATATCGCTTGAACATAAATACATCTAAGACATTAATTACCTGCTTGTCTAGTCTACCGAGCGTGTAACGTCTCGTCCGGGAGAGTAATGCGCGGGACCTCAATCAGCTTTACCGTCGCGGTGAGGGAACACTCGGTCCCGTTTAATGTGCGAAGCGTTTGCAAATGTGACGTAAATATTAAGATACTAGCGGACGCGCGCGCCTTCGTTCACGTAAAAATAGTAGCCTATGTCCGTCAGGAATAGTGTAGCTTTCTATCTGTAAAAGAATTTTGGAAATCGTTTCAGTAGTTCCAGAGATTACCCCCTACATAACAAACAAACAAAGTTTACCTCTTTATTATATTAGTGTAAATGTATATTATTACAAGACCACTGGGTTTACCAACTATTATTAACTAGCGACCCGTTCTGGCTTCGCAAGGGTACAACTAGGAGTGCGGGTACACAAAACTTTCAATAAAAAACCTCTAAATGACAGTGAAAACCGTATCAAAGTCCGTTGCGTGGTTTAGAAGGAAAGCGGCCGAAGATATGCAGACAGACAGGAAAGGATAGCGACTTTATTTTATACTATACTAGCGACCCGCCCCGGCTTCGTATAGTCGGAATGTAATGTATATAAAACCTTCCCTAAAAAATCTCTCAATAAGTAAAAACCGAATCAAAACCGTTACGTGAATTAGGAGGCGAAGGTGGCAGAAAATACACTAAAATAATTCTGGACAGACAGGAAAATAAAGATGAAGCTGAATGTGAAGATGAAGATAAAGATGAAGATGAAGATGAAAATGAAAATAAAGATGAAGAAAAAACATGAAGATGAATAGAAGATGAAGATGAAAATGAAAAAAAAGGATAAAGAAGATAGTATTTACAGTATACAGTATTTAACACTTACAATAAATTTTACTAACAATATAATGAATTGGTAAGGATTCGAAATAAACGGTTATTTAATTATTTTATTTTAATTATATTTTAATGAAATTTTTATAGTGACAACTCTCCTAAAACACTAACAGAATGTAAACTAGCCTTTATTTCACCAATTTTTACTCCAATTACAGCTCAGTTCTGCTATATTCAAATGAGTCTCCAAGAACTGACATTAACTTCAAGGCAATGTTTGTGGTTATTTTACAACACCTTCAGCAGAAAACATGAAAGTCAGTGTAATTATTTGGAGATTTGGTCAGAAAGCAAGCCGCGCACGCAGGTTATTTGCGTAATAATGACCTAAGTACTTGGTGACCAAATTACGTAGGTCCGTAATCGGATCGAAACTTCAAATACATGCGCTAATGTACATAGCCATCCATTTACACGAGCGCTGTTTGTAAATATCTTATTTATTTACACGCATACGAAATTACAAAAACAACAAATAAAATTGTTATTAAATGGATCTGTCTGTGTACAAAGGGCTAAATAAACTCTCTTATATATAAAAATAAAATAATGCAATACCATGAGAGACATTAATGTTTACGATATTATTATGATCAAAAGAGATACGAACAACAATTAAAATCGTGTTCTGCTCCAAGAACAATTCCTTTGCTATGCATTAGCTATGTAATTAGATAGATTAAATTTCGAACAGTCATCAACATACGTTGCATAATCCTCTGCACTATGGATCCTCCTGCTCATGGCGCAGTCGAGACATGCATTATGCATTGAAGTAAGCTAGCATATAGCCCAATTTAATTGATGCGGGTTAGAAACTTGGCTAATGTAAGTGTGCCTTCATGGCAGTGATCTGGAAGCCTGACATTGAGGAGCAAATATTATTGAAGTTACCAGGTCGACTGGTAGATAACGCTTTTGTTCATTTTTGTTGTTTTTTTGTACAATATAGATCAAAGAAATTGTGTTAAATAAGGGCACTACTTTGATCCAAAATGCTTTAAGTTATGTAGCAATTGATTAGAATATAAATGCCGAGAAAGACTTGAGCGGAGCGGCGCTGGCTATGAACGATACAAACCATCTATACAAAACATAGCTGCTCTCTAGCTTGTTGGGTCGGTTTGTATGCAAAAGACTACAAATTGTATATGAACGATAATTCATATACCTACATATACTGTTTTATATTACATAGAACTTTAATTTCGAAATGCCATCCGGCAGCACATTTGCGTGCCAAGACAATTGACCAAGTTCAGTGAATATGACACCTCGTTTAGTTTTAACGGACTTTTAAAAGCGTGCTAGAAAGTTAAATGAAATAAAAACAGCATGTCAAAGTTAGCTGAAGCTTAGTTATTATTTTAAATCACTGACAAGAAAGTTTTATGAAAGTCCCAGGCAATTATGAGAAGAACGGCAGTATCCTGTGGTAGTTGCAGATACTCGGCCACAAAATGCAGGAATAATATACTGCCGCCATTTATTAACGCAATTTTGGTTCAATCTTTTACAAAACGGTACAAGAACCTTTGAATCGAGTTACAGCAACAAACTCTTTGTTGAAGCTATCAAAATCATTGTTCGAAATTTAAATAAACTATTTAGTCTGTGGTAACGGTTTCTTGTTTCATTACTCTTGAATAAAATAAAAACGAAAATGACTGAGATGTCTAGCGGTTAATTAGTTGGTAGACCAATTTGTTATGTTTAAATAGTTATGTATGTAATTGTGAGTCTAATTACTGGAGGGAAAACGCCACCAGCTCCATTATTTACATATAAATTAGTACTTTATTGTAGTGCCCCAGGGTAGAGGTGCCCCACAGAAGACCACCGTCGAGAGAGTTAACCGTGCCTGACATTATGCTGAGTGGGTGCTTTTTCGGTGTCTTAGTTTTAAGATCATCCTTTTATGTGTTTCTGGACGTCCAATAAACTATTTTCTTTCTTTCTAATTTGTAGTAAGGTAATAAAAAGTACATCAGTTACAATACTGTCATTAAAAGTGTGCTAAAGTACATTAAATGCTCATACGGATATTCAGTAGCAAAACAAGAAGATACGATCTGTTGCCGTTATAGAAGAGATTGCTTGCTGCGATAAGGCCGCACGTTGTTTGACCTAGTTATGTACTTTATGCCTAATCGCACCTATTTATTCGCGTCGTAAACATAAGTTTTGCCTACTTATTGACTTCTACGTAGATGAAAGTAGGATAAAACACTGTTTGCTATGCAAAGTTTACCTCTAGCTCAGAGTACACAGGTAATTGTGTATGTAGACTCGTTTGTATAATATACTAATAGTAAAGCTGAATCACACAGTAAATATCGCCCCCTTACCGCTAAAACCGACTAACCTCCCTTTTTGGCAAAAATGAGTTAGAAGTACCGTTAGAATATGCTTTCCAAGCTCTATCTGGTGCAAAAACCCCTTTTTTGATACGAAGCTCCGTTCTTGATTTAGCCTCCAGCTTAAGGTAGGTTATCGGTGATTTTCAGAAATAAATAACTAGCAAAAGCTACCAAGTGTATGTTAATGAATAAAATAGCAATTTTATTACTGCATAAAGCGACTAAAACATATATAGTCGTTTTTTGACGTAAACTATAAAACAATTATGGCATTTCGGACGTCTGAAAAAACAATCAAACCTACCCTTAGTATTTTTTTCCTGTATTAAATTATTGCATAGATAAAAATATACAACTGCAAAAACAAACTAAACGTAGAATAGTTGGTTTTGATTGTAACGTTTCTCCTATCGGCGACAGAGTTATGGTACAGGCAAAACCGCTTAAGAGCGCGTAAGCGGCCCCTCCCCGCACTTAGTCGCATTTCAACCTTGATCGAGACTCCACATGAGGTTCATTGACGAAGTCTTATCAGGTCTTGACTTCTGTTATGGCTACATCGATGACATTTTGATCTACTCACCATCTTTAGAAGATCACAAAAGTCATCTTCGTCAACTCTTCGAGCGACAGAAACGTTACGGAGTGGTGGTCAACACTTCAAAATGCACATTTGGTAAATCTGAAGTTACTTTCCTCGGAGACCGTGTTACTGCGACCGGTATCAAGCCATTGGAGATGAAAGTCAACGCTATCCAGGACTATCCAGCACCAAAAACCGTTAAGGAACTTAGACGTTTTCTGGGAATAATCAACTTTTATCGACGCTTTGTTCCCAATGCTGCTCAAATACAAGCCCCATTGAACGCTGTTCTCGCTGGGCCGAAGATTAAAGGAACACACCCGGTTGACATGACTCCACAGCTGCTCCAGGCTTTTGAAGACTGCAAGTCATCTCTGTCTAGAGAACACTGCTGGCTCATCCTGATCTTACTGCAGACCTAGCAATTGTCACCGACGCATCTGATGTTGCTCTTGGCGCTGTTCTCCAGCAGCGTAGAGGTGAAGACTGGGAGCCATTGGCATTCTACTCGCACAAGTTGACTCCATCGCAGAAGAAGTACAGCCCGTACGACCGCGAACTCTTAGCCGTCTACGAAGCCATCAAGTACTTCCGTCACATGGTACAAGCCAAACCTTTCGTCGTGTTTAGAGATCACAAGCCTCTCACTTTCGCTTTTTCCACAAACAGAGAAAAATGTTCACCAAGGCAATTCAGATACCTTGATTTCATATCACAATTCACTACTGAACTGAAGTACTTACCCGGGAGAGACAATGTCGTTGCTGACGCTTTATCTCGTGTCGAAGAAGTAGCTGCATCCATCGATTACCAGGCTCTTGCACGATCTCAGGACATTGATCCTGAGCTGCAAGACCTGCTCCTTCATGGCTCTACAGTGAAGCTAAAGAAGATGCCTACATTCGACAGTGGCTTACCTGTGTTCTGCGACTACGCAGATACCACGTCCTTTTGTCACGCCACCTTTCCGCAAGCAAGTTTTTGACATGCTACATTGTCTTCATCATCCTGGAAGTTCAACAACTGTGCGACTGGTCACGGAGCGATTTGTGTGGCCAGGGATTCGCAAAGACTCTAGAGAGTGGGCCAGGCAATGCCTGAAATGCCAGCAGAGTAAGATCATTCGTCATACCATTACACCACTTTCCTCATTTCATATTCCTTCATCGAGATTCTCTCATATTCATCTCGATATCGTAGGACCTCTTACCCCGTCTTCTGATTACAGATACCGCCTCACCGTCATCGATCGATTCACGCGATGGCCTGAGGTGTTTCAACTCAGAGACATTACTGCCGAATCCTGTGCCGCTGCCCTAGTATCTGGCTGGTTTGCTCGCTTTGGTTGTCCGGAGCGAGTGACGACGGACCGTGGTCGTCAGTTCGAGAGCCACCTCTTCCAAGCTCTCACGTCCATGGTTGGTGCGCGTCATCTTCGTACCACTGCCTGCCATCCAGCTGTGAACGGGATTATCGAGCAACTTCATAGACAGCTCAAGGCAGCCATTATGTGCCATTCTTCTACCCAGTGGACAGAAGCTCTATCGATAGCGATAGGGAATTCTGTGAAGGAAGACCTAAACGCCACTCCGGCCGAACTTGTCTACTGCGAGACGCTGCGTCTACCTGGTCTGTTTCTGTCGCCGAAAGATGACTATAAGACGGCAGATATCACAGAGTACGCGACACGTCTTCTATCGCATATCACCTACACACACCTAAATAATTTGCCTGCGTATATACCTATAATATGATTATTTTTGATATTTAATAATAATATATTTTATTGTAAGGACGTGTATTTCGATCTATGTTGAATATTATTAAAGTTATATTTTGAATTATGCCAAATATAAGGTTTTGATACAGATGAGCTGTTTATTTTCTTATAATGAACATAAACTTCCTTGTTGTGATTATTCGATGACACGTTATTGTTTTTTTAGGTTTTAAATTCCTCCCTGTGGTTACAAGGGACTTTTTGGATTAATTTCCATAATATTTATTGTTAAAATAGTTATTAAAATGGTCATCTTTGTCTTGTCTGATGTTCAATGTTGCTTTATTAGTCAAATAATCGTCAGATTTGTAAATATAACTCCATGATAATTTGTTTATAAATAGAATAGAAGCAATATAACTGCAATCGTTACAAAGAATCTCGCTTCGCCCCGTTGGACCTGTATAGTTTGTAAAATTAGCTAAGTGACAAAACATACTAGTTACATTTTAATACTTTAACGGCGCTTAATTTCGAAACGTTACACATACCCTACAAGCAAAACCGACTATCTGCGCCACTTTTTTAAATCAAAGCGTGATTTTACCTACTTATATTGGGTATAGGCTAAATTTCCTCATACTGTTTTACTTACAGATAAACCATCTAAATTAAAACACAAAAACACTTCAATTAATGTTGGGTTTTGTTACAGAAAGTACCACTCAAACCTTTAAATGCGTTTTTCTCGAAACTATCATTGATGCAGTTAGTCGGTTTTAGCAGTAAGGGGACGATATACAATATTTTTGGTACAATTTAATGAAATACAAAATATGTTTATGACTTTTGTACCTATTCTGCCTATGATGTCTAAAGGTTTTTGTGTATTTTGTTAAGTGTTAAATAAATGTATGTTTTTATTCCTTTCGTAGTTATGTGTATGCTCACTGTTTGGTTTATCACGTGCCATCCCGCACTGCACGTCTCGACAGAGCACTACTTTGGTAGTTTGGCACTACTCGAACACTATAATGCTAACTTGGGAAATGCATAGTGCATTATAAGCGTAGAACTAGACGCCATTAAATTACATATAAGTTTAATTACTAAGTTTTATGACCATGTGACTGCACAGTGCTATAAACGACAGTATTATGCTGTATTCACGGCAAAGAATGAAAACTGTCGACACACGACTGTGCGAGATTTTAAAATTAAACTTTTTACTGCATTTCACGTTGTACATAAGTTTGTACATAAGTTCTTAAAGTAGGTAAGAATAGCGTCAAACGTGAACCCTGTAAGGGCACAGCAACTCAAATTCATCAACGCTAATTGTTAAGGTACCGATGTTACTGCGCTTTGCGAGCACGGCTGTCATCCACTCACCATTCTTGTGGTTGTAGTAGCCGGTGCCGGAGGAGGAGCCCGAGCCGGTGGAGGAGCCCGGCGGGCGCTCGTCGTCGGCGTCCAGCGCCGGCGCCAGCGAGCCGTCCATGCTCACGCGCGCATCGCCCGCGCCGCCGCGCCTGCGCAGCACGCCGCACGGCCCGCACGGCGCTGCCCGCGCGCACAAACTACCTGCAGCAAACGATAATGCTTTGTTATTTAACGATTTAGTAGTTCGGCGGTACACAAACTTTTTTCTAATGGAACCCGTTTGGAAACTAAAATTTTTGACGGAGCCCTTAAATACAAAACAGTGTTGAACTATCGTTCAGAGAAGAGCGGTGTATTTCAGATTTTTTTCTTCGCATTATAACCAATATTCACATGGAGCTCCCACAGAGGCTTTGCGGAGTCCTAGGGCTCCGCGATACACTTTGAGTATCGCTGTAGTAGGTTTACACAGTGGTGGATGTTACTGCTCATATACGCGAGTTGCATTATATTGCAGGCTACCGAGGTAGATCGTGATCGATCGATCGATCGAACCCCGCAATGTAATGCAAATCACTCGACTAAACGCTATATAAACTGTTAAATAGCTGTAAAAGGACGACTGCCTTAATACAGGTACTAAACACTTTGCACATATACGCTTGTATGCTTCTTGGGATGCTTCTAAAATATGTCTTTTAGCGACAAAATGGACCGAAAAGACACAAATAAACAGATAGACAAGAAACTCAGTTAATAAACACGTGGTATTCTTGCTAACATTACCCCACAATAACCCCGTAAGGCCCAAGTCCTACATATAGGACAAATGTCAAACTGACGTTGATTGAACTCACTATCTCAAACTATATTTATTAAAAATTCATAGGACGAAATTTGACGTAGGCCTTACGAGGATAACTTGGGATACAAAGAAGTTTGCTGCAGTAATCGCTAGACTTTTCCTTGTATTCGCCCCACGGCATGAGGACTAACCCACACAACATAGTATTTCATCAGTCTCGTCTCGGAATGGTCCAAATGCCGAGAATAGCCAACTCAACTAAATGCGTGCGTCATGATGCAATCAAGCGACCCCATCTGCGATCTGTCCGACTCGACGACGCAAAAATTATAATGCCTAATGCCGTAGGGTCTAGGGTCTGGTACCACCCCTTGGGATTAGTTTTGGGCCACGCCGTGGGGCGTTGTTGTGGCGAAGGGCTCCGTGGTCCCACGGCGTCGAACGAAGCCGGCTCGTGGACCAATCGAAGAGGTTCTTTGTCCGGGCAAGCCTCCTGTAGTTACGAAACTATGGAGAAAAGTTCCACGTAACCGTAAACCGTAAATAAAACAACTACATTTGAAGTAATAAACTTTGTTTCTTTTTCTAAATAAAAAAGTTGTCCATGATATCATTGTAAAAAATAAATAATTAACATATAATTGTATGCTTACCGTTCCACTTAAGTTACTACTAACATTAATAATATAGCTTTAGTTTTGTTACTTTTATACTAGTTCCTAGCTGTTTAGATGTAAACCTAATAAATGTAGCCCCTCTAACGTTAAGATTAACTAGATAAATGTCAACCTTCCTGTGCACACATAGTTTAGAGTTATAGTCCAGCTTTATATTTGTACCTCTTTATTCTGCCAAGTAATTGACTGTAACTTGTTTTGTGAGCCTTAATAAATAAATAAAAAATAAAAAAAATATTCCTTTGTCTGTTTTGGATAGGGCAAAACCGTATATGTGTATACACTTGACCAAAAATGCTAAAAATAAATGAAATCAATTTCAACGAGGTATTGTAGGGACAAGCGAACCACTGGTAATGCGTGACCCCATGTGATTACCGCAGCTCGTGGAAACCAGCAACCTTAAGAGAGCTACTGATGCATTGCCAACCTTAAGGTCATACCTCTGGGTGCTCAGGATCCCTTTTAGCAAGACTTCTCTATCACAGTGTCATAATTTGGCAAATAAAAGAAAATGAAAAGAGAGATTGAAAGGGGAGCCATATTTCAAAACTGAGGCTACTGGTTCAAATAGGTCAACTATACAAAAGGACTTCATTTACATATTGTAAAGCTGTTTTGTCTGGGTTCACTAGTCAATCTGGAAACCCATATATTCCCTATGTTCTTCCCTATTCTCGAAAACTACGAAGTACAAAACTTTTGATTTCAATACGTTATTTCTATTTGAAATATCCTATTCACATCCACTTACAAACAACTGAGACACTTTCTTTATTTACTTGTTTTATTGACGACTGTTTCTTTGAGCCTGGTCCTCTCACTATCACTTCAGCGTTATATGAGGATGCGGCGCCGGCGCCGGCGGGACAAAGAACATTCCGCGCTAAGTACCAATATTATTTGCTGAAGCGATGAAATTTTCAAACAGATTTCACCCGAGAGGATTATTGACGCGTTTGTAGCGAATATACTCTTCAGAGCTTATATTCCATTTCGTGTACAGTCGGTGTTAGAATTGACAAAAATAATAATAATCATAACATGGCTGGCCCAGGTTTAATTCAACGCTCTTTGGTCGGTAATCCAGTGTCAAGCAGTGCTTGCACTGCTGTGTTCCGGCGTGGAGAGCAAGACAGCCGGTGACATTACTGGCAGAAGAGGTATTCCATCTTAACCCTCTGGGTTGGCAACGCATCTGCAATCTCCTTGGTTATGTGAGAGTTTATACAATAGGCGGTGGTGATTACTTACAATGAGGTGACCCACTAGCTCATTTGCCTTTCAATTTTATAAAAAAAACCGTGAGTTATTTTACCAATGAGTTATTATCACTTCACATTACCTAGGTACTGTACCTAGTAAATTTTGTAACCGAAAATCCTGCCATTGCCCTAATTTTTCTTTGTGTTGTCATTACAATTTTAACTGTATCTAGTAGCCAAAGCTCTTACGGTAAGAAAAAACATTGTAATTAAACCTGTTCATTTGTGTAAATGAATGTAAGAAACCATGATCCTGTCAGTCAGGTGTCCCTGTAACTGGGGTCACGGTTACTCCCATGAAATAACCTGATCTGCCAAATTTGGGATCATGGTCAAAGTGTACCCCGAATTAAGTAATGAGAATTTTTTTTATTGGAAGATGGAAATGGAATACAAACGGATCACTCAGGTATTTCGCGCCACCGCCGCGGGGGCTCATGATTAAGGACCACGGGCTGGTCCGAAACATGTCGGGCAATTCTCGACTTCAAAATACGTGAGTGATCCGTTTTTATTAATATGTTCGAGTCTCACGGTAGTTTTATGTTAAAAATAGAGTCTTTCAATAATTTAGAATTTTTTGTTACTTTCGCTGCGTACTGTACTGCTAGTGATGGGACGTAAAACTTACATACGTTTTACGAAAGTGTCTCGAGAGAGTGTAGCGAGGGACGTGTTTCAGGACAAATGCTCGGCTACGTCGGTATTTATGTTTGATATACTTGTTTCATATGTAAACGCATTCGCTGAACGATGAACGTTATGTTTCTAAATGTTTAGAGTATGAGCTGGGCTCTCAATAACGTGTTATTAACTGACTTTTTATCCTATCTATACTATATATTATACGGGTTTTTTTTCAATAACACAAGTTGAAGTCTTTAACTTACTAGTAGCAAGGCTTGAACTATGGGAACAAGACATCAGATAAACATTAAATATCCACGACTCAGTTATATTTATATTTTATTACACAAAAATTTCACTCTTGTGGAAATCGAACCCACATTCTCTAACATTGTAGTCAGTCTAACGATTTCGATGACATTAAAGACAGTCGACGAGGGTGTCAAATCGGTCTAGCTGGGTCTCACTTCTGAGAAAATTCGTTTTCTCCGTCACTCAGGTGCATTTACGTACTAAGCAATAACAATATTTAAGACAGCTTATTGTATTAAAACCCAGCCTATCTTAAAAAGCTTCGTGAACAAAAGCACCTAAAATATTATTATAATTAATTACCTAATAACTTAAACTCCTCTAAAAACTGATCTTCTTCTGCTTAAGTTCAAAATTTCTTACTGAACAACACCCACTATCTAAACTAAATTTTACACTTATCTTGAAGACACTTTCTCTCTCTCATTCCTCAACATATCACTAGCCACTAGCAAAATGACTTTAAAAAGAAATCCAAGACGATTTTCGAATTCCCTCCTTATTGCAAACCTGCCCTCCTTATTGCAAACGCAGTACTTGCAAAATGGCGGTTTGGAGATAAACGCGGGAAACATATTTATTGATTTCTGAGCAACAAGTCTATGTTGTATAATATTTATAGTGTACCTAAAAATTAAGAATAAAATCAAGCTCTCTAATTGATAAACTTTTATTTTACTTTATATGTGTAAGATATATAATATGCGGCATACTGCATTTTCATCTACCATTTGGAGATTGTGGGCATTAAAGTATCACTAAGGCCAAACGCAGTAATTGTGTCTATTACTGCAAAATTACCTAGTAAGTGTTCATTACTACGTTTTCAGTTAGCAATTATCTATTATATTCATGCATGATACTAGTTGAAAATGTTCTCAGATATTTAATTAGGTAAGAAACTAAATAAAACAAAGTTAGATTTTTAGAAAAGTTGTTTCTTATTTTAAATTAGACTTATTATCACAATCAGTTCTACTTAATTAATTATTTGTAATCTATATATATAAAATTCAAAGTCCTGACTGACTGACTGACTGACTGATATATCAGCGCACAGCCCAGACCGCTGGACCTAGAGACTTGAAATTTTGCACATAGATACCTTATATAGTGTAGGCATCCACTAAGAAAGGATTTTTGGAAATTCCACCCCTAAGGGGGTAAATTAGGGGATGAAAGTTTGTATGAAAGTCCGTCAGTTTTGAAGTTAGGATCTTGAAATTTTGTTGTTAGGCTTACGTAAAAAAAATAATTTATACGGGTCTCAGTGTTTTTGAT
This sequence comes from Ditula angustiorana, assembly GCA_963691745.1. Classification (NCBI taxonomy): domain Eukaryota; kingdom Metazoa; phylum Arthropoda; class Insecta; order Lepidoptera; family Tortricidae; genus Ditula; species Ditula angustiorana. The sequence goes on along the minus strand of OY829493.1, from coordinate 10,856,146 downwards.
AATTCCACCCCTGAAGGGGTGAAAAGGGGGATAAGGTTGTGTATGGAAAGGCCTATATTTTCACATCAAAAATCACTACATTTATTATTTAGGCTTATAACGCAACGAGTATATCGAGTGTTATTGGAATTACAACCCTTAAGGGGGAAAAGGGGAATGAAATTTGTATTTGAGTTGTTCATTCACAAATTTTTTGTATTGAAGTAAAAATAACGTACGTGGTAACGTGTTATTACTAAGCCTCTATTGCCACCCGTCTATCCGTCTGTCTGTCTGTCTGCCACGCGCATGTCCTGACTGATTTGCGATTATCGTCCAACCGAAACTATTGAATCAAGAAAGCTGAAATTTGGAAAATAGGTTTATTTTATAACGTAGGCATCCGCTAAGAAACCATTTTTGGTATTTTTTACCTTTAGGGGGAAATGGGGGGGTTGAACTTTGTATGAAAGTCTTTGTTGATTGAAGTTATAAACATGAAAATTTGAATTAGAACTACTGATCATAAATAGCTTATAAGTATTTAACGTATTTCAGGATTTTTGCATTTTTACATTTAAAGGGGGAGAAGCGGGGGTGAAAGTTTGTAAGGACGTATTGATTTTTTTTAATAGGAGCTTGTAATTTTGAAATACAGCTACTTATCATAAATGAATAATGACGCGTCACAGGGTTTTTGGATTTTCAAATTTGTAGGGGGAAACGGGGAGTAAAAGTTTGTGTGGATGGAGATATCGGGTTTTTAATAGGAACTTGAAATTTTGAATTTTAGATACTTATCATAAATAAATAATTATGTGTTTCAGGGTTTTATGACTATCGAATTTTAAGGGTGGGCAACGGGGGTGAAACTTTGTATGGAGGGGAGGTATCGGTTTATTCAAAAATAAGAACTTCAAAATGATTGTTTGTTTTAGGGTATTTGGATTTTTACATTGGAAGGGGGCAAAACGGGCGGTGAAAATATGAGAGGGAGTGAGAGCACTTATAAGTTTTTTGATTCTAAAAAAAAAGACATTTGTTTTCTGTAGGCCACGCGAGCGAAGCCGCGGGCAGGAGATAGTTATAAATAAATAATGAGATATTTCAGAGATTTTAGATTTTTAATTTGAAGGGGTAATACGGGGAGGAGGGAGTTTGTATGGAGGTATCGGCGTTTTTTAAAGGTAGAAACTTGAAAATTAGAACTATTGAGCATAAATGAATACCGCCGTGTTTAAGGGTATTTAGATTTTCACAATTAAAACGAGAGAAACGGGGTTAAAACTTTTTATGGAGGTATGGAGGCTTTTTCGAAGATATATACTTGGAAGACTTTAAGGGATGACAGTTAATGTTACAAAAACAAAAGTAATGGTGTAAGAGAAGAATGAAGAGGTTTCTGAATGTGTAATAAAGATTGGTAATGAAAGAGTTGAACAAGTGAAAGAATTTGTGTACTAGGTACTATGTTTACTAGGGATGGAAAGCATGACGAAGACATTGAAAGGAGAGTGAAAGCGGGAAATTGTGAGCTCTGCGTGCTTTTGTGAGCAGCCAGAATGTCGCATCCAGCAACGTGAATGCCGAAATGCCGTAGAGATGCGTTCTCTGCGTAGTATGAGTGGGATCAAGCTGACTGAGAGAGTGAGAAATGGTCTTATAAGAGAGAGAGGTGAGGTCTGAAAGAAGATGTAGTGACTAGAATAGAGAAAGGAATGTAACGTTGGTTTGGGCATGTTGAACGAATGGATGAAAGGCAATTATGTTAGCAAATTTATGAAGGTGATGTGACTGGGCGAGTTGGTCGAAGGCGGCCTCGACGTACTTTTGTCAACCAAATTTGTGATGTCCTGAAGACAGGTCAAACCAGAAGTACACGGAACCGCCGAGCATGCATGGAGAGAGGAATGTGTGTGGAGGGAGCGAGGGAATATGCCAAGACCAGGGCAAATGACGTTCTGTGGTCTCTGCCTACCCCAAAGGGAAACAGGCGTGAGCTTATAACAATAATAATAAAAATAAACTTGAAAATTAGAATTGCAGCTGCTCATCATAAATAAATAACGATGTTTCAGGGTTTTCGGATTTAGATATCATTTGTTTTCTGTAGGCCACGCGGGCGAAGCCGCGGGCAGAAGCTAGTCAGTCTATAAAATTCACTTTGACGTGAAATGCAGCACTGTCACCTACGGCTTCGATGTGTGCTTAAGTGTGGTATAGTGTGTGTTCGTAATCTTGCTACTCTGTAATGCAGTACTGAAGAATACTGCATTTAGGTTTAGGTTTAAAGATCATTTATTCCCACTAAGAATTAACATTCACTTTCATGAGAACTTATAGAAAAATAAATACAATTATATGCAATGAGCGCAATAATAAAAAAAAAATAAAAGGTAGATTGCATGACGTTCATTCTACAACATCATGCCGATATATCTTTTTTTTTTTTTTTACAAAGTGGGTAGAATTTCTGCGCCAAGCTAAACTATACATGGATACGTTGAGTTACGTTGGATGGAAGTGGCTTCACATGGATGGACGTCGAACCAAGGTAAGTATGTTTTTATCTTGTATAGGTATTTGTACTATTATGTTATTACATTATTGAGGATACATAATATACGTATTGTGTTATTGCATTATATTACTTATTTTTTGATTATTATTATGGTTTATTATTTTATTGTATTATTTGTTACATTATTATACTGGATATAACAATTATTATTATTATTATTAATGTATGCGTATAACGCAATTATTTAAAGTTTAGTGTCAGTTACATGGCGTTTGAGTAATTTTTTGAAACTGTACATAGACTTTGCTTTTTTTATATGTGTAGGAAGTTTATTATATAGCTGGGCTCCTTCATATAACAGACATCGTTTCCCATATTTCGTTCTTGACGGACGCAGTATTATATCGTTCGAATTTCTAAGATGTATTTTTTGTTTAGTAATTTTTTTTGTAAAATTTATTTGCGTATGTATATTTTTGTTTAATACTTTCCGAACCAAGACACAAGTGTTATATATATATGACTGGGAAATATTAAGTAGCATAGTTTCTTTGTATATTTTTTCCGTTGACGTTAAAAAGTCATATTGAAATAATACTTTTATCAGTTTATTTTGACTCACTTGTAATTTCTTGATGTTGCTTTTTGCAGCCGAACCCCAAACTTCAATTAAGTAATCGAGATGGGGTTTAACCAGCGCGTTATATATAGTATACCGCACCTGCCGTGGCAGACATTTAGCAAAGCTGCGCAGTGCTCCTATTAACGAAGTTATTTTCGACTTAACTTTCTCGATGTGTGGTTTCCAATTTAGGTTTTTATCTAAAATGAGACCAAGGTATTTCTCTTTATCTACTTTTTTAATTAATTGATTGTTTATTTTAAGAGGGTCATATTCGCTTATTTTCTTATTTTTTGCTAGAAATATTATATAATTAGTTTTATTTATATTTATAGTAAGCAGATTAGTTTGAAACCACTCGTTGAGCAGATCAATGTCACTTTGTGCTTCAGTTATAATGTCTGTTATGGTATTTCCAAAGTAAAAAAGACTCGTATCGTCAGCATATAGTGTAACATCTCCCTTTAGACCAACCTCATGTATATTATTAATGTATATTAAGAATAATAACGGTCCTAAGATGGATCCTTGGGGGACGCCGTATGCGATGCATTTAGGGCTACTGTCATAGTTACCAATTCTTACAATTTGGTAACGGTTTAATAAATATGATTCGAGGATTCTATATGCAGTTTTATTGATACCTATACTACGTAGTTTGTTTAGTAGTCGCTCATGACTTATCGTATCAAAAGCTTTCTTTAGGTCTATGAATACTCCGAGTACTATTTGTTTTTTATCGATGCTTACTTTTATTTTCGTCACAAGATCTATGGTAGCCGAAAGTGTGTTTGATTTTTTTCTAAATCCGTATTGTTTTTCATATAGAAAATTTATTGATTCCAGGTATGAGATGAGACGATTATAAATAATGGTTTCGAAGATTTTTGAGATAGTTGGAAGTACCGAAATAGGTCTGTGGTTGCCTCTGTCAGTTTTGTTTCCAGATTTATAGATAGGAGTGACTTTTGCCATTTTTAGGTTATCTGGAAAAGTCCCAGTTTCCAAACATTGGTTTATGCAATCAACAAGTTCCCCACCCACCAAATTCTTAACACATTTCAAAGATTTTGCACTAATACCGTCTAAGCCGGTACTAGCATTTTGTTTTAAGTTGTTGATTATCTTCATTACTTCGTCCAGTGTAGTAGGAGTCAGGTGAGAAAGCTCCGAATCGGTTGCTGTAGAAGAGTGGGTGTTCGTTAATGTCCCATGATATCTGCTAGGAATTTCATTGGCTAGTCTAGGCCCGACAGTCGAGAAGAATTCATTGAAACTTTCGCATATCTCCTTTTCATCTGTAGTAAAACCATTGTTGATTTGCAGTTTAGTGGGAGCCGGGACTTTCTCCAACTTATTATTAGCTAGATTGTTGATTAGAGTCCACATTTTTGATGGTTTATTAATACATTCCCCGAACTTCTTACAGTAATATTCTTTTTTCGTTTTTCTGATGTTAGCTCCTGTTTTATTTCTTGCTTTCCTAAACTGTTCTTCAATGTTTTTGTCATTAGGGTTACGTTTCAATGCTTGCCAAAGTCTGTTTCTTTCATTAATATCATGTACAATATCTTTGTTTATCCAGTCCTGTTTCGGCAAGTTAAGTATTTTTGTCTTGAAAATTTTACTTTTATTGATGCTTAAGAGAAGCTTGCTTTCTAGTACAGCGTACTCATGTCTTTGATTTCCTCTCTCATGTTCTTCAACTGTTTTGTATAATTTCTTGTAGTCTATTGCAGTGTAGTTAAATTTCTTAATAGCTTGGGGCTTGTACTTTTTAACTTCAAAATAAATTTGTTTATGGTCCGACATAGCCGAATCCAAAATTGACAAGTGAAAGTTGTTTTCCTTCAAGTTTGAACAAACATGGTCTAATATTGTTTTCGTTTCCGAGGTCTCCCGCGTGCAATGATGTTGATTGATTTTGTTTATGACTTTATATCCGTTTTCTTTTAGAACTCTTTTGTAGTCTGTTACCTTTTTTTCCTTACTGAGCAAATCAAAATTGAAATCGCCGAAAACGATGGATCTCTTGTTCTTTTGCAGTTGAAGTGAAAATGTGTCGAGGAAGTCTTCAACATTCCCATGATTAGTTCTATATATGGCACCAATGCTTACAGAAAATTTGCTTAAATGTATCCAGAGGTAATGATTCTCGTCTATTGATTTTTCTTCAATTAGGTGGTGTTTTAGGTTATTATGCGCAAAAATTGATACTCCACCGCCACGACAGCCAGACCTGTAGTTATAATAATGGGTATACCCAGGCAAATGCAGTCTTTTCGCCTCTTCTTCGGACTTTATCCACGTTTCCGTAAGCACAATAATATGGATAGTGTCATTAAAAGACTGTATTACACATCTCAATTCGTCGAACTTTCCGGGTTTAACTATGCTGCGTGTATTTGCGTAGAAACACTTTAAAGCTCCTTTGGTAGTTGAGATATTTTGATAGCTATCAGCCAATTGATGTGTTATTTTGTTTTCGGTAACAATATCATTAGGGGCGTCTGTGATCGCTATTGTTTGGAGTTTTTTGACATGATTTTAGGTACTCCTTTGACATATTTAATGCACAAATTTTCTTCTCCGTTCGCAACGCGACGTTCAAGTTCATCCCTTAAGTTTTTCAGAAACATTTGCTGTTGAGGTGTTTGGTCGCTAAATATTTTAATTGACTCGCTCTGCAGGTTATTTTTCTTCCGTAAAATAGACATAGCTGCCTCTTGGTTTTCAAAACAAACTTTGATAGGCCGGATTTTTTGCTCATTAAATTTTCCCAAGCGGAAAGTTTTTGCAGGTTCCGGGCAATGAGCAGATAAAGTTTTTATTATTTTGATGACCTCAGTTCTGTCCGCAACACTATTTTCAGCCTCGCTAGTGCACCTCTGTTCGGACAATCCCGTTATGATGACGTTCTTGGCTCTAAGGTTGCGATTGCTGAATTCACTCATTATATCCTCAGACTGGATGGAGGTGGCAGTTGTGGAAGTGGAAACTGTTTCTTGGGATTGTTGCATGTTTGATTCCAGGGCCTCCATCCTTTTCTCAGTTTTTCTGTTGTAATCAATAAAACTTGCCAATTCTGACTTAATTTTATTTTGTTCCGTGACCAGGTTATCAACCGTTTCTCGAATATCACTCACATGATTTTTAATTAAGGAGACATCTTCACGTAATTTGTTAAAATTTTCCGTCTGTGTGCTGTTTGCGGATTTTATATATGATATGATTTCAGACATCTGTTTTCGTATCTCAGCAAGTTCAATCTTTGTATCCTCGTTATCATCAACTTGTTTACGTTTGTTGCGGAAAGTTATTTGCTTGGAATCTGCCGAATCCGCAAAACGGCTTGCTTGAGACATCTCTGGTAACGGTCCACTACGCTCTTCACTTGAGCCACTTCCAGTAGGTGAGTGCGGCATGATCTGTGTTTACTCACGGTAGGTAGTGTAGGTACCGCTCCCGTTGCACCGCTGCCGTTCGAGCGAGTCAAAAAATAATCCAACTTCTCTTTTACCCGAGGGGGTGAAGAGCCGTCACGGCGTCGATCAGCTGGCTTGCGCAGGAGAGTAGGGTTGTACGCGGCTTATAATCACGCTAATCACTAACTGGCTTATTGTAATGGCAGAAGGTTAAAATTCAGTTGCCGGCAATTTAATATTTTTGCAATAATTTGAACACACGTCTGCTTTGTACGAAGGCTCATAGCATCATCGCATAGCATTTAGTCTTAGTAGCGCAAGAGTGGCGTTTTATTAACACCATACACTCAAATGCAGTACTGTATAATACTGCGTTTGGCTTTAGTTTCTATTCCTTGTAAAGAATAAAGTGCTTAATGAAGTACAGTAAACGTATCAATTACTGCATAAACTCTTAGTATTTGCTGAATGCTGCAGATCTCGATAGGATAAGTAATAGTTTCGTGCAAGTACTGCGTTTTGCGTTAAATAAAAAACATTGTTAAAATAAAAAAAATAAAAAAAAAAAATTTTTTTTATAAACTTTAAGCCCATTAGATGTGATTTTTACAAAAAAGCTAAATTCCTAAAATTGACGATTACTGCAAGTGCAATTAGCAGGGCAGAAATGCTCGGCTACGTCGGTATTTATGTTTGATATACTTGTTTCATATGTAAACGCATTCGCTGAACGATGAACGTTATGTTTCTAAATGTTTAGAGTATGAGCTGGGCTCTCAATAACGTGTTATTAACTGACTTTTTATCCTATCTATACTATATATTATACGGGTTTTTTTTCAATAACACAAGTTGAAGTCTTTAACTTACTAGTAGCAAGGCTTGAACTATGGGAACAAGACATCAGATAAACATTAAATATCCACGACTCAGTTATATTTATATTTTATTACACAAAAATTTCACTCTTGTGGAAATCGAACCCACATTCTCTAACATTGTAGTCAGTCTAACGATTTCGATGACATTAAAGACAGTCGACGAGGGTGTCAAATCGGTCTAGCTGGGTCTCACTTCTGAGAAAATTCGTTTTCTCCGTCACTCAGGTGCATTTACGTACTAAGCAATAACAATATTTAAGACAGCTTATTGTATTAAAACCCAGCCTATCTTAAAAAGCTTCGTGAACAAAAGCACCTAAAATATTATTATAATTAATTACCTAATAACTTAAACTCCTCTAAAAACTGATCTTCTTCTGCTTAAGTTCAAAATTTCTTACTGAACAACACCCACTATCTAAACTAAATTTTACACTTATCTTGAAGACACTTTCTCTCTCTCATTCCTCAACATATCACTAGCCACTAGCAAAATGACTTTAAAAAGAAATCCAAGACGATTTTCGAATTCCTTTTGAAAAAATTAACTTTTTAAATATTTGATTTCGGAACGGCGCGTTCGGCGCGGCGCGGGAAACTGGCGTGCTTCACAACGGCACTATTTTTACTGGGATCCGATTTAGACCGGGAGTCGGACATTAAAATCGTTTAAACACGTTTTCATTAGGCGGGGATTAATTTATTTGAGGTGTCTTTAGATGACTATAATGAAGTTTTAATTGTTTAGGAAATAGGTCACGTAAAAATAAAATATATGAGACAGCCACGTACATTCAGCATTGGACGTTCCCAGTTTAAAACGAGGAATTTTTTTTTAAGTACCTACATAATATTAAACAAAAAGAATTAAAGTGACGAGAATGTAGAGAGTCAATACATAATAAAAAACTAATCCAAAATTATGGATCAACTACATTACCGGTATACATTTTTTATCATTATTGCGATGGCTCTTGAGATCGCCGCGCCACCTTACCGGCACCGGCACGGCACAAATTGCTCACACATTAAATAAAATAAAAACGTTACCTCCACGTAAGCCTTATTTAGCATTTCCCATAAAACGGCCCCAACAAAAACCACTCGAGTGGCAGCTGCGTCCCCGCGGCCGCGTTATCCCCACCTCCCTTCTTGCGCCTGTAATAGTAGGTTTAGCGTAACGATTATGACGCCATCTCTTGGCCGTTTCCCTGCAATTGTGGTTTACTGACAGGAAATACAGTCGAGATTCTAATGGGAAATAGTTTGCTTTTATGAATAAGGAGTTTACTGGTTACCATTTCAAGGATCATAATATCATATCTTTGCTATCTTTAGCAGCGTCGTAAGTAGATTAAGTTAATAACAGATACACAAAAAAACTTATAGTTCCAAGGAGTCTGATACCGCCAGTCGTCTAGCAATCAAATGAAATAATAACGAAACTTTTTAACTTTTTCTTTTTGTTTTGCGGGTTGTAGGACGTTGTGCAAAGTTCTGTCTAGGGCGCCTAGCACGGATCTTCTCGACACGCATTAACTCGCTACGTAACTCAGTGCGTCTCGTTCTAATCAGCCCGGTAGAAGAGAGACTCACTGAGTTACGTAGCAAATTAACGCCTATCGAGAAGATTAGTGCTATGTGCACAGATCGCTACCGCCATCTTTCTCGCTTATCCACTCCCTAATCAGCAGTGTTTGCACTATGGTGTCGTGTGTGGTAATCAAGGTTTTGCGAAGTAACAAAAAAAAAATTGTTCCAATTTGTTACTAAGGACCTCCGCAAAGTAACGCTTGAATCCATTAATTATTCAAAATATGAATTATTAATTTTGCATAATTAATAGATTCAGGCGTTACTTTGCGGAGGTCCATATCAACAAACTGGAACAAATTACCTTGCTACTCCGCGAAACCAGTGCCGGGCTCGTGTAAAATATTTTATATTTTATTTTTAAATTTATTTTTAAATTTTGAGGGTAGGCTTTGAGAAAAATAATAAGGGTAGTTGTGCAAAAATGTTGGCGGTAGGCGGGATTAAAGAAAAATGTTTTAGTTTGTCAGTGCGCTATTCGTTCAAGTAGCGAACGGTCGTACTGTTTCTTTGATCTTGATGATGCCTCGTATAGAGGCGAAACGCGCGTCGATCGTGTAGTTTTAGTGTTTAGTGGTGGTGGTGTGTAGTTGAGTCTGTGTGATATATGTTGTTTCGTGTGGAAGCGGAGGAGGGTGGGTTTTTGCATGAACATATATGTGTCGCACAGACGCAGCTATTTTGCACGAGCCCGGCACTGGTTTCGCGGAGTAGCAAGGTAATTTGTTCCAGTTTGTTTATTAATTTTGCCTTCCAGCTCCCAGTAGTTGGCAGGGCTCCCGCGACACGGGGAAAAAGCAAAGTGTTATTCCTAATTCTTCCGCGAAACCAGTGCCGGGCTCGTGTAAAATATTTTATATTTTATTTTTAAATTTATTTTTAAATTTTGAGGGTAGGCTTTGAGAAAAATAATAAGGGTAGTTGTGCAAAAATGTTGGCGGTAGGCGGGATTAAAGAAAAATGTTTTAGTTTGTCAGTGCGCTATTCGTTCAAGTAGCGAACGGTCGTACTGTTTCTTTGATCTTGATGATGCCTCGTATAGAGGCGAAACGCGCGTCGATCGTGTAGTTTTAGTGTTTAGTGGTGGTGGTGTGTAGTTGAGTCTGTGTGATATATGTTGTTTCGTGTGGAAGCGGAGGAGGGTGGGTTTTTGCATGAACATATATGTGTCGCACAGACGCAGCTATTTTGCACGAGCCCGGCACTGGTTTCGCGGAGTAGCAAGGTAATTTGTTCCAGTTTGTTTATTAATTTTGCCTTCCAGCTCCCAGTAGTTGGCAGGGCTCCCGCGACACGGGGAAAAAGCAAAGTGTTATTCCTAATTCTTTTATTAACTCGCGTAGATCACTTTGTCTCGAGATATCTCGGCATATCTCGAGAGACATTTAGCGCGTATCTTGGGACATTTAGTGTTGTCTACTCGTTAGTGGATTAGTTATTCTTCGGCGGCAATATTTCTCCGCAGACAGTGGTAATGTGGATAGTTTATTACGTTATGACCTGATAATGGGTTTCGGTGTATACGTTATTGTCATACAAGTTCGCTCGATGTATGCAGGAATTGAATTGAGTTTATTTTTCATAATTGTGTGCGGTTTTGGCAAGTGCGACTGTTAAATTTTCGTATTATAATTCGAATCGTCCTCAAGAATTCATTTTAAATCAGAAAACTAGGTTTTTTGCTACAAACCTAGGAGATGACGGGGGATTTGTTTTAGAATGTGTAAATTAAGCCGTTTTATAATGTAAATATATACCACTTATATTCTCTTTTATCACACCTCTTTTAAGCTAATTTAAACACCAAAAGTAATTTTAGGTTTACAAATATTTAAAGTCATTTTACAGTAATAGTTGAAAATATGCCACTGGGATAGACAAACGGATGGACAGAATCGTGCCACAAGGGAACCATATAGAACGACCGCCAATTTAATCACTAAAAATATACGATACTTTTTTAAGTAGATCAAATCAAGAATCTCGTACAACGTAATAAAGCTAGCCATAAATGGCAATGCACCAGCAATAAAATCTGGCGCAGAAGCACCCATTCACTACGAAAGTCTTGAAAAAAGCTTCCGTGTTCACATTGCACTCTCCGAGATTCAACAAGCTCTCGAGCCAGACTGCTCTCAAATCTGTTCCCGGGCGTCTCTCGATCTGCTGTCGGAGCTTTAAAAATGGCAGTCGTTTTATTGAGGTCTAGTAGATTGCTGTGTCAAACAAACGGAATGTTCTTTGGCGCCAGGTATATACTATGTGTAGATGGGGACAATTTTGAGATGTTTGAACGTAGAAATGGTAAATGAGTGAAAGTGAAATTCTTGACACTTTTGGTCGTTTAGTTCTGACTGCATTTACAACTACAACTATTTCTTATTTAGATTATAATGATCTATAAGGGTACAGTGATGATATAACGCACATAAAACCTTCCGGAAGATATCTCTGAGTAACGGTGAAAATCGTATCAAAATCAATTGCGTGGGTTATAAGGAGTAAGCGGCTGAAGAAAGGACGGACAGACAGACCGATAGCGACTTTGTTTTATACTATAGAAAGAAAAGAAGAGAAGAAGAAAAAATATATAATATAGAATTAGACGTCTTCTGAAACAAAATAGTAGTGGTTGAGAAACGAGTTTAAAAGTATAGAAATTCAAATTAAAATTTCAAGTACAGTTAATTATTAAATTGAGCTCCTGGTTTTTTAAATAAATTTGCCAAAAAAGTTTCCGATTAATGCTTTAACAATAACAAATTGTTTAATTTTATTTTTTAAATCCGTTGCGTGGTTTAGAAGGAGTACAAGCACTGACAGGAGCTACTTGTACTAAGCACTAAATGAATGAACTAACACTTGCACTGAATAAAGTGTAACGTTGCTAAAAAAAAATGTTGTCGATACTCGATAACCGAACGTGTCCCATCACTAATGCATTGTCATCACCTGCAGTCCCCGACTGACTGTAAACACGTCCAGCGCGACGTGACGTCTCTTTTCCACGAAAAGCTCGCGGCAGGAAAAATGCAATTATGGAGGACGGAAGTTGCTAATTTATGAGATACACGTTTTAGCTGGCTAACTCTTGCGCAATAAAACTGTGCTATTATTTCTGGAAATGCGTTAAGAAACTGTGTATTCACTAGATTTCCTTTGAGCATAATTTTCTAGAATGGAAAAAGTCTTCATTAGCCTTGCTTACAAAAAATATGATCTCCGTAAACTTAGGAATTACATACTAGACAGTGTATGAAGACCTCGTTGTGTGTATTTTTTTTATGAAATAGGAAGGAAAACAAGCGACTGTGTCAACTGATGGTAAGTGATCACCACCACCTATAGACACCGGTGACACCAAAGAGATTGCAGATGCGTTGCCAACCCAGCGGGCTAAGATGGAATACCTCTTGTGCCAGTAATTGCAACGGCTGTCTTGCTCTCCACGCCGGAACACAATAGCAAGCACTGCTGCTTAGCGGCAAGATTAGCGAGCAAGACGGAACTTGCACAAGGCCCTACCACCCGCTAAATATCCCGTAATCACTTCGGATCTGTCAAAGGTTTCAAGTAACGTTACAAAATAAATAATAATACAGTCAGCCTAAGAAGTAGCACTTAATAAAACACTTAAGAACCTTGTCGTAGTAACGAATGAAATGAGAGTTGCTCGCATTCGTCACATTACTGAGAGCGACAAGGTGCTAAAATGTTCAGCGACTTCTGAGCTTGACTGTACAAGTACAGAAGTCCCACTTCGAACAAAAACGACGTTTAATTATAGGAAGCGTCCTATATCGTAATTGTAATCATTCGCACGCGCGTTAACTCTATTGCTGCGCCCCCATTGCAGAGGTTCCGGAACGACTTCTAACTTCGCGAAGTGCACCGCGCCTGGTTATGCAAAAGTTCACACTAAACGGGCTTACTAGGCTTGTCTGCACACATTACTATCTCCTTTGCACTCGTAGGATGTCCAAACTAATTTAGAAATGGCAACTTTGTCTGTTTGTTAATTTTCATGCTTAAACGTCTGCGTCTGAACAAATTTAGATAAATTTTGGGAAAACGTTAGATTATACCTTGTGATTAACGACGTAGTTACGTAGTTGTCGCTAGAATAAAACTAAAAGTGGGTAAAAAAGGGGATGCAAGTTTGCCTAGGGAACCATTCAATTCTCAATTATGTAAATACAAAAATTCATATTTATGCTTTTGTTAAGAAGTGAAGAATGTTTCAGCGTTTTTGAAAACCATTTCCACCAAAAGGAGTGCAAGGGGGGATGGAAGTTAGTATGTCTACGCGCACGAAATCGGGGGAATAAGCCAGTATGGTATATGTTTATGATGTTCCCTATTGAATATAAAACACACATTTCGTAGAGTGTCTGCAAAGCGACGACTTGAGCGGGAGGCGAGCTGGCTGCATACCGAGCAGCGCTCAACGCTCACGCGTGACTACACCCCGCGTGCCTCTGCCTACGCGCGCGCACAGCCTAGCCACTGCGGCAGAAAACTCCAAGTTCTGCTAATGATTAAGTAAAAAGTTCTGTAAAAAAAAACATCTTTAGAATAAGTAAATTTGATAAAAGTGCTTTTTTATAGTCTTGTCATCGGAGTTGCATGCACATCCCAAATTTCAACAAGTCGACTTGTGTTTAAAGGTTTTAGTGTTCGCAAAATGAACGGCAACAACTGTTAGTAATAAGAATGAATGGCCTATACTTTTCTCTATTTTCTGTATATCGTAAACCAAACGAAAAAATAGTTCGTTACAATTATTTTAAGAATTGACTTTGGCGGTCATCGGAAATGTGACAGTAAATATAATTAAGCGAAGTGCATAAGAAGACGCAGCCACTGGATATAAAGTCAAGTGTCATGTAATAGTCTAAAGAAACAATGTAAATCAAAACTGTCTGTGTCCACTAATGCCGAGTGGCAAACTTTAAGTAAGATAACTGTACAATCAAAGACACATATAAATCACCATTAAAGACAGAACTGCGAAAAATTGGCATTTTCCGAAAGGGAGGCATTTAGTATGCACTATGAAGTTGACATATCTATCCCTGTGGATGATAGACAATTTGTCTCAGTTCCCTTTTTAATGGTCGGCTAAGTTTTTTGCTGTTTGTACCAGAACTTGACACGCGTAGGACATTCTATTTACCAGTAGCTGACATCATTGTTTTTCGTATTTACTTGTATGTTTCGGTACATTCTCGTCAGTTATTGGGTCACTAACATACCAAGTTCGTTACTTTAATCGTACTGTAACCGCGCGTTTTTTTTTCGCCACGACGGGCGCTTCTCTCTGGGGTATCGGGCGCTGAATAAGTGAGCGTTTCACAGCGTCACATCTCACTCGGCGTGTTAATAGTTTATTGCGACGCGAACTACCCGCGGTCGCGCGGGGCTACGTGGCAACGAGCCGGAACAGATGCGGACGTGCTCGGCTCTGCCTGCTCGCAGTCATAAAACGGTTTAGAAACTATCTGTTAAGGTCGAATCACACCGGTACGCAACCAGTGTGGCCTGGCCCTTAGGCCTGCGCCTTATACCACAATTCGACAAAAAAATTCAATGATAATACAATGACATTTCAAAGAAAAACATATTTAATAATTAGAATGTTCAACATTAAGAAATAAAAAAAGTTTTTCGTACATGAATGTTTTTGTTTTATTATTTTGGGTTACCTGATGATAAGTGATCACCACCGCCTATAGACACCCGCAACACCAAAGCGATTGCAGATGCGTGTGATAAATAATAATAATATGTTAAATTAAACTGTAGCACTTGTCATTTTTGTGGTTCAGGCCAGGATCTAAGATTTTGAGATGTCTGTTTCAGACTGTGTCACTGAGCACCTTGAAACAGATTTTTGACAATTTTATTTAGGAACTTTGTCGTTGTCTTACGGCTAATCTATGAATATAAAAGAGACTGTCTGACTGACTGTTAGACACCGCACAGCTTAAACCCCTGTAGAAAGAAACATGAAATTTGAAACATCTGGTCCCTAAGAAGGTGTAGAGGAGCACTTGGAAAGGATTTTGTATATTACATTATTACAGGGTTAAAAGGTGGATAGAAATTTAACTCAAAATTTACGGGAGCGACACATCCAAAAGCTAATTTAAATATAAATGTATTTTAACACCAGAACTTTAATTTAATTTAAACATTGACAAAAGAGCATCAACATTATTTAGAAGCCCGAAGCATCAATGCGTAGCCAGCAGATGCTCATAACAGTATAAAATAAGTGACATAGATTCACGACGATAGAAATAAACAACACCACAAAGAAAACCCACGTGTTTGTCGCAGAAGCGAGACACAAAGATGGTGCATATCACAATCATGACATAACTACTGACGTGCGGTTCTGAAAACGACGATGAGTGATAGGAATCCTCAGTTCAATGGAAATAGTTTGAATCGGAGCATCAAAGTGGCGGCGTCGGCCGAGCGCTGCCAAGTGTGATAGCGCGGGAGCGGGTACGTATCTGAATATCGAAGATCAATATTTCGAAAGTTAAAATAGCGAAGTCCAAAATACCGAAAATTAAAACAGCGAACGGCTATAAGGCCGAAGTTCAAAATGTCGAATGGATTTGCTGTCAAAGTATTTGAATATCGAAGTTCAATACATCGATATTTTAAATAGCGAAGTCCAAAATACCGAAAATTAAAACAGCGAACGGCTATAAGGCCGAAGTTCAAAATGTCGAATGGATTTGTTGCCAAAGTATTTAAATATCGAAGATCAATACATCGATATTTTAAATAGCAAAGTCCAAAATATCGAAAATTAAAATAGCGATCGGTTAAAAGGCCGAACATTGAAATGTCGAAAGTACTTGTTGGTAACGTATCTAAATATCGAAATTCAATATAAAGTTAAAATAGCGAACAAAGTTCCAACTTATTTTGTTACAAGTCTACGTAAATGTCCTACAGGAAATATAGATTTTTTTTAAAGAAAATAAAAGAATTTCGAGCAATCACATTGCTTAAATGTTATTTTCAACAATAGGGTACTAGAAATAAAAAGTATAAATGTCAATAATATAAATAAAAAAAATGGATGTAAACAGTAGCTTCTTTTCCATGATTAAAGCATTGAGGCAATCCCCCTTAACAATTTCACCAAAAGTGTACTTACTCAGCAATTTTAAATAATTTCTGACCATCAAAAAATTATATTTACTTAAAACAATAAAAACAAATGTGAACAAGTGCTTCTTCATGTTTAAAGATTTTAGAAGCTATATAAAAATAAAAATGCATAAAATCAAAAAGTTCTGGCACTCACCGGCTACGTTCGCTACGTTCGCTTGGCTCGTGCGTGTTTTGGTAACAGTTTTAACTTACAAGCTTCTCCTCGCTACCCTCGTCGTCGCACCTAAGTTTAAGGTTCAGATTACTCAGACTACAGACTATTCAAAATCTTGAATATTTTAAAAAGTAGTCTGAGTAATCTGAACCTTAAACTTAGGTGCGACGACGAGCGTAGCGAGGAGAAGCGTGTTAGTTTTGACTGTGACCAAAACACGCATGAGCCGAGCGAGCGAAGCGAGCGTGCCGCGGCAGCGGCCGGCGAGTGCCAGAACTGGTTTCTATTTTGATAAAAGAAAAAGTACATAGGTAAGTTACAAGTAAATGACAATCACTGTTATTGTTCGAATGCGAGTTAACAAATAATTAACTATTTCGATATACTTAATAATTAATTCAATTTTGATAACAGACAAATTTTAGTCATCATCCCTATTGCCATGTGTGTACAATACATATTGGGCTTGAGACTAATCTCTCTCCGAAATGCGCGTTTAAAACTTCGCGCGCATTAATCCAGTCAAGCAAAGGACTGGCTGGAAAACTTTCTGCTGCCGCCATCAGAGGGCGTTCTTTTTGACTCGTTCAAAACCCAACTGTTCTACCTATGCCGGCCGGCGCGAGCTCTCAATGAATTAATTCCAAAAGTATCAAAAAAACGCTGTTATTGTGTGGAAATGTGTTGAAATGTGTCCCGGGACTGAAGGATTGCCTGAAAACCTATGGAACCGTGAGTGAGACCCCATTTCTTAAGCCCAATTGTCAATTTTATTTTCAGTTTTAGCATAGTTCAACCATTTTGGCCATTCGAGCCGCATCCTCAGTTTGCAAACTAAATACACATTCATACACACTGAAACACATATCTTATTGTTATTAGGCTACACAAAGCTTTATTTCGAATCTAAAGTTTGTGTAATAACCTATACTTAGCGTAAATAATTTCCATTTACATCGCGTCGCGCGCGTCTGTTGTTCAATTGTTTCAAATTCAAGATGGACGAAAAAGATTTAGAAAATTTGCTAGAACCACTTATAAATAAAAAAGAACTGCATTTTATACGATGTCAAACGTTATATGAATTATCAAACTCGATAACGCCTGATCGTGTATCAGAATTTAATTTGCGTCTCAAGGAAATTCATTCTAGTCGGGAACTTTTCGAACAATGTATTTTCGAAATAAATTGTTTAAAAAAGAAAGGGAACCCGAAATATCTACCTAACTATCAGGAGATTCAAACATTTGACGATATGTACTATCGTATTTTGAGTGCCGCGGAAAGCAATAGCGATACGTGGCAATCTTGCGATGGCAGCGGTAGTGTGCCTACTCCGCGCTCCGCGGGCCGCGGGCCCGGCGCCGCCGCCAACGAGTCTCGATCAGCTCGGCCGCGACTACCTAAGCTTGAGTTGTTTCATTTTGATAGTAAATTGGAAAACTGGCAAACCTTTTACGACACGTTTACGAGTCTTATACATAACAACAGTGATATTAGTAATATTGAAAAGTTTTACTACCTACTTTCTGCTGTCAGCGGCTCGGCGTTGACTGTAGTCAAAGGTATGCCAGTGACTTCAGATAATTATCCAATTGTCTGGGCGTTGTTAGTCAAAAAGTTCGAGAACAAGAGGGCCTTAGCTACCAGTTACTTAGATCGGCTATTTCAATTCAAACCGTTGTTGGTGGAGTCAGCTACCGGACTGAACACATTTTTACAAACATATCAAGAGTGTGTCAAAGCATTGAGCCATTTAAAAATCAAGAATCTGTCGAGTTTCATTTTGTTTTACATGGGATTGCGAAATTTAGACCCTGTTACCAGGCGCGAGTTTGAACAGCAGGTTGAACAAACTGATATACCTACCTACGATCAGCTGATCAGTTTCGTAGAAAAACAAGCGCGCGTTTTGGAACTGTCTGAGGTTAAAACAAGTACACAGAAAAGTCAGTCTATTTCAAAAAGTGTTCCCAACACTTTTACGAAGCCGAACTTTGTGCGTTCGAATTATAATAATGCAACTAATTACAACAGTGCGCCCAAGCAGTTTCAAAAGCCGTGCTTGTCAACTATGTCAGCTGTAAACAAGAATAGTAACGAGCGATTAAACAAATGTTTATTCTGCGATAAACCGCATTCAACTTATCGATGCTTCGAGTTTTTTGAGTTAACACCGGCGCAGCGTCTTGACAAAGTAAAACAGCTTCAATTATGTGAAAATTGCTTTCGTCAGCATCCGCTGTCCGAGTGTACGTCAAAAATTCGCTGTGTATTGTGTAAACAACCACACCATCACAGCCTCCACTTAGATACAGCCTCAAGTGTACAAAGTGCACAAAGTGTACAAAGTGTTAACGCTCAAAGTCAAAGTGCTAAGTTTCAAAATCAAAGTGGTCAAAGTCAAAAGTCACTGCCGAACGTCGGCTTGACTTGTTCGTCCAATTCAACCGTGTTGTTGGGCACTGCCGTGGTGCACGTCGCAGACCGATGGGGAACTTACCACGCCGTGCGTGCAGTCATTGACAGCGGTGCCATGTCCGGTTACATGACTAATGAATGCGCCCAGCGCCTAGGGTTGTCGCGACGCAAGTGTCCGTTCGAACCCATGGGTCTGGGAGGTGCACCAGTGCAAGATTTCGGTCTGGTTACATGTTCAATTAAACCACGAAACTCATCTGGTCCGGTGCTCAATACCGAAACCGTAGTTGTAAGTAACATCACTAGTAACTTACCTACATTGACGCTTTCAAACAAAGTTATCGAAAATTTCAAAAATCTCGAGCTAGCAGACCCGAACTACTTCTCGGCTGCTCCAGTTCAGTTGCTACTAGCAGGTGACTTGTTCCCATACATTTATGATGGTCAAAACATACTACCGTGTGAACCGGGTTTGCCCGTCGCGATGCACTCGATTTTCGGATATGTCATTACTGGTCAAACAGTGTTAGGTAGCGAACGTGAATCGAACACAACCTCGCTTAACTTGTTCTCGGCTAATACAAGTAGTATTGACAAGATCATGAACTCTTTCTGGGAGACAGAAAACGTACCGTGTGACGTAACAAAAAATCCCGAAGACTTATATGTTGAACAGTTGTTCAAGAACGAACACAGGCGTGATAGTACAGGGCGTTATATAGTCACGTACCCCTTCAAACCTAGTTTTGAACTTGGCGACTCAACTCCACAAGCCTTACGTCGTTTTAACAACTTGGAAACAAAGTTAAACCGTCTTCCGGAACTGAAGGAAGAATATAATAAGTTCATGTCCGAATACGAAAGCCTCGGTCACATGACATGTGTAGGTGATCTGGATTGTGTGGATTCTAAGTACATAATCCCACACTTTTGTGTTTTGCGACCATCAAGCACGACGACAAAGCTCCGTGTAGTCTTTGACGCCTCTAGTAAAACAACGAATAATAACTCCTTAAACTCAGTCGTGTACGCCGGCCCTAAGCTTCAGGCAGACATAAATGAAATTTTAATAAATTTTCGTGTACATGAAATTTGCTTGTCAAGTGACATTTGTAAAATGTTTAGAATGACCTTGATTGAGGAAGCTCAACGCAAGTATCAACACATTTTGTGGCGGTTTGAACGAGATCAACCGATTAAAGTGTACGAGTTGAATACAATCACGTATGGTGTGGCTAGTAGCCCATATCTGGCGATTCGAGTTCTGCACCAGCTGGCTGACGACGACGCTGAGAAGTACCCTTTAGCGAGCAAGGTTCTGAAGAAAGGTTTCTTCGTAGATGATCTTTTGTGGTCTGTAGGTTCTTACGAAGAGGCAGCTCGACTGCAAGACGAGCTGTTAGGTTTGCTGAGTGGAGGGGGGTTCCTTCTGCGCAAGTGGGCCAGCAACTGTGCCCAGGTGTTGGACCGAGTGCCCGCTGATCATCGCGAAACGCCAGTTGCATTCGAGGATGACAAAGACCTTTCGATCAAAGTTCTAGGTCTGCAGTGGCGTCCAGCTGAAGATGCGTTCTCCTTTGCATTCAATCCACTCCCAGTTTCACAGGCGATCACCAAGCGTAGCGTCTTATCACAGATAGGTCGTCAGTTCGATCCCTTAGGGTTCGTCGCTCCGTGCATTTTCTACGCGAAATGTTTCATGCAGAAACTCTGGCTTCTGAAGTTAGGTTGGGATGATAGGCTTCCTCTAGACCTGGAGAAAGAGTGGCTCGCCTATGTGTCGGAACTACCACTGCTGTCGAACTTTAGGCACGAACGTCAAGCTACTGTCAAGCAGCACACCTACTATCAGCTGTTAGGCTTTTGTGATGCTTCGTCTCTAGGAATGGCGGGTATCATTTACTTGCGTAGTTTCAACAATCAAGGTGAATCCAAGGTCAGCCTGATCATTGCAAAATCCAAGGTTGCGCCCTTGAAGACAGTGACCATTCCGCGTCTTGAGCTTATGGCTGCACACTTGTTAGTCAAATTGGTCAAATACACAAAGTCAATTTTACTTGAACGAATACCTGTCCATGACATATTTTTGTTCACCGATTCTTCAGTGGTGCTCAGTTGGCTGAACACCCCTAGCTACAACCTTAAGACCTTTGTGGCTTCACGTGTTTCCAAAATTCTGGACACCGTGTCGAGCGAATGCTGGTTCCACGTGAGTGGTGTGTCCAACCCCGCCGACGTGTGCTCACGTGGCGCGCTGCCCTCCGCATTGCTAGCGACGCCGGAGTGGCTCAGCGGCCCGAGCTGGCTGGGTACACCACAGGAGAATTGGCCAATTAAGTCGATAGATCAGTTTAAATCGGAAAATGTACCAGAACTCAAAATTCCATGCACCACATTAGCTCAGACCAGCGTACAGGATAAGTCATTGACTAACAATTCTAATCTTTTGTACGAATTAACTGAAAGATATTCAAGTTTTGTTAAACTACAGAACGTCATTGCACGTTGCTTTCAATTTATCAATAACTGTAGATCGACAAAGACAAAACGGAACACGGGTCCTCCTAGTATATCCAATTTAAATAATGCGCACGATGTACTCATTAAATCAGTTCAGCGTCAACACTTTCCAACTGACATCGATGCACTTTCGAATGGTAATAGCTGTAGTCAATCGCTCAAAAAGCTAGCACCTTATATCGACCCCCTCGGTTTCCTCAGGGTGGGGGGTAGATTATCACTGTCTGATCTATCATACCAAAAAAAGTATCCACTTTTGCTTCCTAAAAAGTGCAATTTTACAAAAATTCTTATAGATTATTTTCATAAGATTTATTTACATGTTGGTCCGCGAACACTGCACAGCATAATGAGCCAAAAATACTGGATAATTTCAGGAAAGTGCATTATAAGATCTCGTTTCGTGAAGTGCCTTCAATGTTTCAAGGTTAAGCCTACATTTTTACAACCCATTATGGGAAACTTACCGAAATTTCGAATTCAAGGTATTCATGCCTTTCACACTGTCGGCGTAGACATAGGCGGCCCTTTCTATACAAAAGAGAGTAACAGACGCAACGCTAAAATTTCAAAGTCTTATCTCCTACTTTTAGTTTGCTTTTCAACCCGCGCCGTACACGCCGAGGTACTCAGTGCGCTCACTACTGAATGTTTTTTCGCTGCATTCGATCGCTTCACTGCCAGGCGCGGCTTATGTCACACCATAGTTTCGGATAACGGTAAAAATTTCGTTTCCGCTGGTAAACAACTTGCGGAAATAAAACAATTTTTTAGCCAGAACACTGACGATGTTTCAACTGGTTTCAATAATCGTAGTGTCAACTGGACATACAATCCGCCCACTGGTAGTCATTTTGGCGGGATGTATGAAAGCGGAATCAAGTCTGCCAAGCTTCTTCTGAAGCGCGTAGTAGGTGCTCGATCGCTGTCATTCGAAGAGTTAAGCACTATCTTCGCTCGTGTAGAGGCGGTGCTGAATTCCCGCCCTTTAACAAGTCTCTCAAGCGACCCGTCTGAGTTCGAGGCGCTCACACCTGGTCATTTTTTAGTCGGCCGTCAACTTTTAGCTGTTCCTGAATACGAACTCTCTGACGAACCGACTTACAGACTAACTCGCTGGCAGCTAGTGCAACAAGCATCCCAACAATTTTGGAAATTGTGGAGAAAAGACTACCTTCATACATTGCAGCAGCGACAAAAGTGGCATAGCAACTGTCGTAATCTTAACGTCGGCGAACTCGTTCTTATTCATGCTGAGACTCCTCCGCTTCAATGGCACCTCGGCCGCGTGACGGAGTTGCATCCCGGAACTGACGGAGTAGTCCGAGTAGTCAAAGTACGAACTCAAAACGGCGAATACACGCGACCCGTTGTAAAGCTCAGTCCTCTTCCCCTGGAATCGGACTAGGCACCTTTATCTACTTATAATACTTTTACTTAAATTTGACGCAAGAAGGTGTCAAGTTTACGATAATTTTAGGTTCGAAATATCGCATTTTGATTTATTTACCTACTTACACTTACACAAATTCTTATTACTTAACTCACTTATGTTTCAACTTACACTATACAGTCCACTATTTCAATACCATCCCTGGTTTGTAAACTGGGGAATCTGGGGTAGATTCCCGGTGGGGGGTTTATGTACAATACATATTGGGCTTGAGACTAATCTCTCTCCGAAATGCGCGTTTAAAACTTCGCGCGCATTAATCCAGTCAAGCAAAGGACTGGCTGGAAAACTTTCTGCTGCCGCCATCAGAGGGCGTTCTTTTTGACTCGTTCAAAACCCAACTGTTCTACCTATGCCGGCCGGCGCGAGCTCTCAATGAATTAATTCCAAAAGTATCAAAAAAACGCTGTTATTGTGTGGAAATGTGTTGAAATGTGTCCCGGGACTGAAGGATTGCCTGAAAACCTATGGAACCGTGAGTGAGACCCCATTTCTTAAGCCCAATTGTCAATTTTATTTTCAGTTTTAGCATAGTTCAACCAATGTGTATTAGCAGTAATGATTTTGTGGGAACATAAAAAAACCTAACATCGAAGTCTAAGGTGGGAGCTTCGCTACGCTACGCTCCCACCTTTGCCTTCTGAACCTAACCTAATAGATTCTGATTTCAATGGACAGACTTTTTCGCTCGCTACGCTCGCTCATTTTAATGTGACAGGCTTTGTCCACATAAATTATATTACAAATATAGGTATTATACTTATTCGCTAAATGATAATATTTTTTTGCTTAAAAACACAAGATAAAATTATACACAAAATGGGACGTTTGGCGGACCCCAGCGGATTGGATCGGTTGTCATTTAGATTTTCAATATTTTGAAAGTCGCTATTTAAACTGTCGATATTATATTTGACGACGTTTTAATACATATACCAATCGACATTTTGAACATTCGATTTTTTTATCGTGTGGTATTTTACTCGTAGGCATTTCAGACTTCGTTATAATGATTTTGGATATTTTAACCGTTCGCTATTTTGACTTTCGATATTTTGAACTTTGCTATTTAAACTGTCGATATTTTATTTGACGACATTTTAATACATATACCAAATAACTTTCGACATTTTGAACATTCGATTTTTCAATCGTGTGGTATTTTACTCATAGGCATTTCAGACTTCGATATAATGATTTTCGATATTTTGACCGTTCGCTGTTTTAACTTTCGATATTTTGAACTTCGTTATTCAAACTTTCGATGTATTGATTTTCGGTATTCAGATACGTACCCCGCGGGAGCACCTATAGATTAACAGCGGGAACCTAAGGCGGGAACACTTAAATACTAAAAAAAATAACTGAGGTGAGGGAGTTTACGTATTGGCAGTATTGGTAAATTATCATCACCGCTTAACATTGCTCGTATTCATATTAATACCCGCACTATGTCAGGAATTAATTTGCAGGTGGTAGGACCTCGTGCAAGGTCCGTCCGGATCGCTACCACTATCTTGCTTGATAATCCTGCCGCAAAGCAGCAATGCTTGCAATGTTGTGTTCCGGCGTGGAGAGCAAGACAGCCGGTGCAATTACTGGCATAAGAGATATTCCATCTTAGCCCTCTGGGTTGGTAAAGCATTTGCAATCTCCTTGGTATTGCGGGTGTCTATAGGCGGTCGTGATCACTTACCATCAGGTGACCTTGCTTGCTTGTTTGCCTTTCTATTTTATAAAAAAATATAGGCACACCGCCATCTTGCAGGAAAGGAAAAGACAATAAATGGATAGGGGTGAAGAGAATTGGGGATCCGTCACTTTGAGTGAAAGAAACGAAACAAGGGTACTGCTAATTTATATAAGTGTATTGTGTAGGTTCTGGAAGCGTAGTACTACCATGTATGTATTGGTCGGCCCATTCGTACATACTCTACTTGTGTCTGTACTGCAACTGCGTATGTAGAGGTTTGCTGCCGCGTACACAGACAAGCATATAGAGTTCTGTATTCCAAAATAATATTTCATTTTATTTCACATTTCATTTCATTTGCATGCACTCGTAATGATTTTTTTCTAACAAAAATTTCACAAACAGTAAGTAGCACTTGTAAGTTTATCTACACATATATCATAAATGCTCTATAATGCGTTCAGAAACCGTAGGCAATGACCAGCATTATAACAACCAATATTATTATGAGATTTTTTCTAATTTGCTTCTACATTTGTTCAAATTTATTTTTTATTACATTATTTTAATGTGTACAGTCTATAGATATTTAACAGGTACCTAGCACTAGTAGCTAGTAGCAATGCAGGTCATTGCCCTATGGCTTCTGAACCCATCATAGAGTACTTATGACATGTGTGTAGATAAAGTAATGTATGCAACTGTACATAATTAGATCTTAAAACACTCGTGTGATCCTATTATGAAACTCGCTGACGCTCGTTTCATAAAACCACAATCGTGTTTTAAGACCCCTCATTATGCAACAGTTGCATAAAATACTATTAGTGATATAGAGGGCTGGGAGGAGGGGCTTCCTTTTTTCTTTATCTGTATCTTCTTTATATAGTATCAAGTTATTCGCTATCAGTTCTTGTCTATCCTAAATTAGTATAGTGTATGTTCGGTCGCCTTCTCTTGCTTAACCACGCAACGGATTTTATAAAGGTTTTCACTGCCGTTAAGAGAACTTTTCACAGAATGTTTTCATGTAATCATGTATTTACATCGAAATTTTACTCGTGGGAAGCCGGGGCGGGCCACTAGTTTATAATAAAAAACCTCAAACACTTGCTTAGTCTGCGTACGGATTTCATACTGCAGTAATTTATCAGCGGCTCCATCGTCGCGCGAAGTTAGCTGTGCGCGGGCGCACTAATTTATGAATGAAAACGGTGCGTGGAAAATTAATTCTTCGCGATTACCGCCGCGCGCCGGAAGCGGGCGACGGGTATAGATCGCCTCGCGTCCACACGTCGACGATTTACAGGTGCTCTTGCGCCTTTATATCGTATCAAATATTTTCATATATTATTATGTGCAGAGGAGTTTAATTGCTTTATTTTCATGGGAGTAGAGCAGGGGAAGTGGAATTTTAGTAGAATGTAAAGTGTTTTAAAGCGTTTTTTTCTTTAAAACAATATTTTTAAATAAACATTTTTGCTTGTTGCTTTGTAATTACATTATCATTGGATCTAAAACAAATTGAAACATTCCGGCACCTGAAAGGGAGTCAAAATTAACTTGTAAAATTTGAATTAATCATAAATAGGGAACTTAACATAAAAGGGAAGTTAAATAAAAGCTTGTACAGCTACAACTTCACGCCGGCATTCTGTGTGAGTGTGGTACTGTCTCGGTTGAGCCGTCATTATTTTCGGCAACAGTGAGGCTCTACCAGTACGAAATGATATTCAGTTGGTTACTGTACCTACGATTTATAAGAACGATAACATGAGTAAAAAAAACTATATGACGATAAAACGCGGCGCGGGTGCGCGGGGGGATGCGGGTGGTAGAACCTTGTGCAAGGTCCGTCCGGGCCGCTACCACCATCTTGCTCGCTAATCCTGCCGCTAAGCAGCAGTGCTTGCACTGTTGTGTTCCGGCGTGGAGAGCGAGACAGCCGGTGTAATTACTGGCACAAGAGGTGGCATCTTAGCCCTCTGGGTTGGCAACGCATCTGCACTCTCTTTGTTGTTGCAGGTGTCTATAGGCGGTGGTTATCATTTACCATCAGGTGACCCACTTGCTTGTTTGCCTTTCTACGTCGTAAAAAAAAAACGCTATTAAAATTAGAAACAGCTCGCAACTTTGTTTTATACTATGTAAAGACGATATTTCTGAACTGGGTTAATTCATATTGCTTACAATTGTCACGTGAATTTGAACGACAGAAAATCTGTTCTTGTGCACCTAGCACGAACCTTCTCGATACGCGTCAACTCGCTAAGTAACTCAGTGCGTCTCTCTCCTATTGGGCAAGTTAGAACGAGAGACACTGAGTTATCGAGTTAACGTACGTCGAGAACGTTCGTGCTCATAGCTAAGAATAATATCATTCGCTTGAAAATGATGTTTATATCAATGACATAGAAATCATTGTGGCTTGTTTCAACACTGACTGTGACATGGCTTCTAGGTGTTGGATGATAATGACCAGTGCGCGACGACTGAGATATGGGATAGTCTCTGACGTGTCTTACAAATTTAACTTTATTGTGTTTAATAGTAAATAATCAAGTAAATAGGCGATTTGTTGCGATTTAGAATACATAGTAGTAAATGTTAGGTAACTTGTGAACTGAATAACATTTGTATATTATGACTGCTATGTTGAAATCTATGACAATATTATTATGTATTATTTTCGTTCTAAAAATCATTTTAATACAAGCTTTTTTGTTGTCATCAGTTTTTCATACTTATACTAAATTTGGAAACAAAAAGACCTCTGCAAGTGGGTAAAAATTTACTTGCATTATTTGTACTAAATATATTAAGTATACATACATAAAGTCACGCCTGTTTCCCGGAGGGGTAGGCAGACCACGGATTTCCATTTGCTACGATCCTAACATACAACCTTTGCTTCACTCACTCTCATAACATTCTTCATGCATGCTCGTCGGGTACTCCTGACCTGGCCTTTCTCTAGAATGTCTTCGATTTGGTCGGAGTACGTATTATATTTTATTATACATATTATTAAACATATACTCGTATGATTGAAGTTAATAACAGTTAGTAAAGCTGACTATGAAGCTAGAGGTTCCGGGCTCGATTACCGGGAAGGGCAAATGTTTGTATAATGAATATGAATATTTGTACCCGAGTCTTGGATGTTATATGTATTTAAGTATGTCTATCCGTTGTCTAGTACCCATAACACAAGGTTTACTTAGCTTGGGACTAGGTCAATTGGTGTGAATTGTCCTGAGATATTTATTTATTTATTTAAAGCTAGTAAAGGTAACTAATACTGAAAAGTATATTTTCAAAAAGGTTTCCAAGTACAGGAACTACGTAATTTTACAGAGAGCCCGAAAATACAATATCACATTTTCATAAGTATGTTCTCTAGAATCCTCACAACGCAATGTAACTCAATTACTGTTTTTTTTCTCTTGATTTTTCTGGCTTGGACTTTGATTGATATGAGAGAACTTATTTAATGTTTTCAAAATGCCAAATCTTGTATGAGTATCTATAAATTATAACAAAACTAGCGACCTGCCCCGGCTTCGTATGGGTAGAATCGGGATAAAATGCACATAAAAAACCTACACCAAAAAATCTCTAAATGAGTGAATACCGCATCGAAATCCGTTGCGTGGTTAAGAAGGAGAAGGCGGCCGAAGATACACTATAAGAATTTAGGACAGACTGGAAAAAATAGCGAACTAATTTATACTGTGTAAAGATTGTAACTGGTCGTTGTCTGTATAGTCGACCAAGTAATTGCTTGACCTCTTTTGATCCTCATTTTGCGGGTGGTAGGACCTTGTGCAAGGTCCGTCCGGATCGCTACCACCATCTTGCTCGCTAATCCTGCCGCTAAGCAGCAGTGCTTGCTCTGTTGTGTTCCGGCGTGGAGAGCAAGACAGCCGGTGCAATTACTGGCACAAGAGGTATTCCATCTTAGCCCTCTGGGTTGGCAACGCATCTGCAATCTCTTTTATGTTGCGGGTGTCTATAGGCGGTGGTGATCACCGACCATCAAGTGACTCACTTGCTTCTTTGCCTTCTTATTTCATAAAAAGAAACCCTTTACAATACGGTCGAAAAGTGGTTAAGCAATTTTTTATCGACTATACATAGGAGGTATTTAAGGAAGAATAATTTGAGGGTCTTTATAAGTACTTTATATGTCTTTGACTGTACCATCGGGAACCTTTACGCGTTGTTTACTCCGCTATGTTTTCAACCTAAATATAAATACACATTCATTTGTTCCACTTCCACGGTTTAACGCGAAGCCACGTAAATATAGACACTGGAGAACGGGAACAACACGACCAGGAACGCGATAATGTTCACGATCATTACTGTTGAACCTATCATCATCATCTTCTTCACCATGTAAGGCGAGAATGAACAGTCGGACATGTTAGCAATCTGTTTGTTTAACCCAAATCATCTATCCTACTCTTACATGTGTATCTCCGTAAGGTTGAGGCACGGTTCGTTTGCAGTTATGCCAACTGCATAAAACTACATCCAGACTGCAACTTTGCAGCCGGCTTGCAGGTCATCTGCAGTCCATCTCTAATAGCCCTTACAGGCTGACGTTGCGTCAAGCGTCACACGCGCTTGTTTCATCCCGTGCACCTAGCACGAATCTTGTTGATACGCGTTAACTCGCTACGTAACTCAGTGCGTCTCGTTCTGACTAGTGCAGTAGGAGGAAGATGCACTGAGTTAGTGAGTTAAGAATTTGCCACACAGCGGCCCTAACATGACAGCCCAGGTTTAGTTTAACCCCTCCCTGTATCTCTGTCTAACTACCGTCATAAGAAAGGGACGCAGATAGAGATAAACTAAACTTGGCTAGTCATGTTAGGGCCACTGGATGCGTTCTGCGGTCTGCGCGTAAGTGAAATTGAAATATGAATGGAAATCAAATTGAAATTCATTCATTAAGCGGGCTGCGTTCAAATTGACCTGGTCCCCAATTCTGGCGCTCATAGAGATTCATCTGACGTTCGAGATGTGTCAAAATATAACAGATTCTGAAGGGATTTGACAGCTCTTTTTGCCTTATCTCGGGTGTAACTTCATCTCTACTGACGCGAGAATTGCCCCGCTGACCGCAGACCGCAGAACGCATCCAGTGTGGCAAATCCCTTAACGCGTATCGGGAAGATTCGTGCTAGGTGCACCGGCCTAAA
Source organism: Ditula angustiorana (assembly GCA_963691745.1). Taxonomy (NCBI): domain Eukaryota; kingdom Metazoa; phylum Arthropoda; class Insecta; order Lepidoptera; family Tortricidae; genus Ditula; species Ditula angustiorana. The sequence goes on along the minus strand of OY829493.1, from coordinate 10,826,476 downwards.
TATCCCTGGTGATGAATGCGGAGCCCGCGCCGGGGCGTGTCCCGGCCATAAATCCGCCGCCTGACGTGATACACGGCAGCTCTGAACTAAACAAATCATCTCTCCTTACTATTGTTTGTTCCATAAGAATATGTCACCGACACGTGTTACGTCGAATCCAGTTGGCCTGAACTTACCCTTTTTTTTCTTCAAATAGCCAGACTTGACTGGTTTAATTTCAAATACAATAATGTCATGGAAAGTACAAATAATATATCACAGATAAAATAGCGGCAATTAATACTATAAAATCTCCTGAAAATCTCTAAACAATACAATAGGGTCTTCATCTCGTGATCCTGGTTTTAATTCATTAATTCCTACATACTAAGAAATGAATATTTTTTGTCATTTATCAAGTAAACAGATTTCAATATTATTAAATTGTAGCTTGGAAATTGTGGGCTGGTTTAATAAAGAACGGGATCATCTAAAGCTAACATAGAAAGACAGTGTTAAATTTTGATTAAAACCGTTTAAAATTAAAGTTCGAAGAGAGATAAGATGAGATAAAATACAATTATCATTTTAAGCTCTATAAGAAGGAATACCCATAAAAGGAACATTGTATTTGTCGTTAGTAAATATAACTATTTACCTAAATGGTTTTCTATTTAGGCCTAAAACGTAATAGTCTAGCCTTTTTCTACGTATAAAATGCTTCAAAATCGTCCTGCCATCATTATCTACCTCCGACCAATTAAACTAAGTGTCAACTGTCAAATCAAGCATTCAAAGTTTAAACTTCTATGATACCAATTAAATTCGTACCCTAATTTAATATCACTTCCAAGCTGGCTCCCTCGGCCGGTCGGCGGCGCGCGCGCTGGCGCGGCGCCAGCGCTCGCAACACCCGCCAAATACGAATAACTGTCTCAAAACCGCTATTACACGAAATATATGCGATACCCAATTGATATTGCAGAGTAATTTTATTAATTTGTGTGTCATTTATTGCTTTTTATCGAATTGTTTCTTGTCAGTGGATTGAGTTCTCTCGTGACGGATGGTGTCGGGCACGATGACAATTAGAACACTTTTTTTACGTAAAATAGGAAGACAAACGAGCAAGTGGGTCACCTTTACTCCCCATATTCTCAGCAGCACCAAAGAGATTGCAGATAATTAATAGATTCAGGCGTTACTTTGCGGAGGTCAATATCAACAAACTGGAACAAATTAAACTGCTACTCCGCGAAACCAGTGCCGTGCAAGTGCAAGATAGCTTTGCGATATATATTTTTTATGCAAAACTCATCTTCCTCCGCTTCCATGCGAAGTAGTTCTAGTAAAAATAACAAACATGAGCTGAAAAATATTAAAACACGAACAACATCAATTAAAAAAACAGCAAACAAATCGCAAATTTTCACGGTTCAATTTCTTAATGCAAAAAGATAATATTCGGAATCCCGAATTTAAAACGAAACAACTAAATGAACTCGCAACGAGCGATTTATTTCAGGCCACTGAAAATAATTTGAACAAAACCCAATTTCAGCGACTACCTACAAATTGGACCGTGCATAAGTAAGCAAGTAGGCATAAACGTAGTTTCATTTCCAATCAGCTAGATGCCGAATTAAAACAAAACATGAATTAAGTTGTCAGTGTTAGTTATTCGAAACTCTTTGATGACAAAAGCTAATACATTACTCTACTCAATTGAACACACAGCGAACGGAAAATTCAAAATATTCCTAGCGGTCAAATACTAATATGCTTATAAACAATTACAAACACTGTAACAAAGTAAAAAGAAAACAAAAAGCAATAACTAAAAGTAACCATACCCAAATACAAATTTGAACTTTCGTACTATGCTAACAAAGTTCTGAATTACTTATTTAAGAAAGAGTGATTTTATTACCCGACTGCCGCCAGAAGGGAGGGTTATGTTTTTTTTCCACATTATGTTCTTATATCTTTATTTTAGTTCATTTTAAGAGCATTGCCTGAAAACAAATGATGTAACAAATCTTGTGCAAGGTCCGTCCTGATCGCTACTGTACTACCATCTTGCTCGCTACCCTGCCGCTAAGTAGCAGCGCTTGCAGCTTGCGCTGGTCTGTTCCGGCGCGGAGAGCAAGACATCCGGTAAAATTACTGGCACAATAGGTATTGCCCTCTGGATTGGCAACGCATCTGCAGTTTCCTTGGTGATGAAGTTGTCTATGGGCGGTGATGATCACTTACCATCAGGTGACCTACTTGCTTGTTTGCCTTCCTATTTTATAAAAGAAATTTTTTGCTGATTCCGCGGGCATAGTCATTCGTCTATAGCTTTTGTTTATGTTAGTGCGTGTGTCTGCTGTGGTGCCGCGCCGCCTACCGGGAACGACTTCGAGTGACCGAGTTGCTTCCCGCCGTAAATTCAGACGCTTGGCAATGCGCCCGCGCAGAATACGAGTACGACAGCGCAGCCGCTTCTCGGCGGTAATAATTAATAGAAACATAAAAGTTCCCCGGAGCCAGGTTTCAGAAGAACTCATTTGGACTGGCTTGGTTTAAATAAGTAAAATAAATAAACATCTCAGGACAATTCACACCAATGACCTCGTTCCAAAATAAGCAAACCTTGTACTATTTTGGTACTAGACAACGGATATACATACTTATATAGATTACATACTTAAATACAAATAATATCCAAGACTCGGGCACAAACAGTCATATTCATCCATCATACAGATATTTGTCCTCCCGCGAATCGAACCCGGAATATGTAGCTTCATAGTCAGGGTCACTAACCACTAGGTTATCCGGTTGTTAATTTCATTGAAGTCATAAGCGTATATAGGGTATATAGGTGGTTTAGTCGTCCTATATCAAATGGCATGCACGCTCCCTAAGCACAACTCTGTAATAGTTGCTAAAATTCAAGAAAAAGTAATAATGGACTAGCTTCTGCTCCGTCAGTTGTGTTAAAACATTCAAATATAAACTGAACGTTAGTCTGTCCATCCGTAGACAGTTCCGGAACAATAACAGCGGCAGAGCCACTAAAGAATGGGCTTTATTAAATAACAGACGGACAAGTTATTTAAAACGTATCTCTAATATTCCGCTTCAAATTAAATGACGGAATTTGGTGAACAGTCGAGCATTTGTTATGCAGGCTACTGGATGGAACCTTAGCACAATGAATTCCATGTTGACTGCAAAGGAAAACGCTTTCATCTGATTCATCACCATCATCATTTTCCTTTCACCTTGTCGGTGAAAATGCTGTAATGACTTGTTTAGCTACAACAAAGATGTCTTACTACGATAAGGTTTCAAAGTGTTTATAGTCGAAAATTGGGTGATTGGACAATCACCAGCACAAGCAGTTGTAAGGTAAAAAAATCTGCACACTATTGTCATAATAATAAGTCTGAGACCTTGTTGCCTTCCTCTGTTCTATAAGAAAAAAACCTGAAGTTATGAAATGAAATGAAAATTATTGCCGAACATGTGTTACTACCATACATGTTTTAATGAAGCACTTGATGTTGAAAAAGTAAGTTAGTAAGTAATTACTTATTCGTAAAGAAGACAAAAAAAAATTTTAGCCTCTTCGTATGTTTAGCTATTTTTGCTGTTAACTCTACGAACAGTATTTGTGAAATGCTGATCGTTGTTACGATTAAGGCATTAAGGCTGTTCAGTGGGGTAATTCCGAAAGTCTCTGGAGATTATCAACGCGATACACTTGTCTTGGTTAAATTCCGAACAAACAACCTTCCCAACTTTGAAGTTAATCGTGTCGATACTGATCATCTGTGCTTTTGTTTTGCGATAGCAAATTATACCTAACTGGCAACATTTGTTTTTATTTCGCATAAATAAATTGTTTGAAATGTTGTAGCTTGGGAAAGGTGAAAATAAGTTGAAGGTAGATTTAAATGAAGACTAATCTACGACATCAAGTACCCATTACTACCACTGATAAAAACGAGTTTTCTAAATGTTTTAATCAAAGTTATTTTGAGCTACCAACGACAATTTTCAATCCCTATTCAGTAGGTTTCAGTAGGTCGCGTTTTGGCTAAAACAATAAAAAAATATGAAAAAACTTACAATTCAAATTTTTCCGTTTCAGTCTTACAATTAAATACCTGCGTTACTTGTCAGCATTTCCTCTACAGATTATGAGGGGAGATTGGGCAACATTTACCACATACTAATATAACACTTTGCGGTTACATTCTGGTATTCTACCTAGGGACATCCGCATCGCAGGCCATATAAGTATAAATTTTGATATCCACAGACCGAATGAGTGCTTATCGCTATCTATTCGACGATGATAATGAAAGGGCCGTCCATTGTAATCCCGGTCGCATTATCCAACGGCCTGCGTTCCCCTCTCTCCCCATTAAAGTACCTTAATGGAGTAATCATACTACAGCCAGTACGACTCTATCCTCATACATTTAAGACCGTATTCACATATTTTTGAACACAAGTCCACTGGGCTATTAGATGTTACAAGCAATGAAATATGTAATTTCTACGTACAAATAGTTTATTCCTGTTCCACGCTAACGATATTTCGGTTTTGGTTATAAGGGTAAAACGTCTCTAACGCGTTAGCGTTAAGTTCTAAGTTGTATGGAAACATTTTGTTGCAAATACGCGCCGCTAGAGGCGCTGTCTTTATTCATAGTATTTGGAAAGTTAACTCGAACTCGTTCGTTGCGTTTATTGTAATAAAACGTACACTAGATGCTCCGACATTTTTGACCTCTTTACTCGCTAGATGGCGTCAGTCAACTTTCCAAAAATAACTCTATTCAGCCTGTTCTATGAGTTTAATTTATTTGAAAGATTGGAAAACATTGGCTGAATAGATGTCGGAGCTTGCGGCCGTACGACGTTGTGCGATTAAAATTTAATTTAGTCATTTTCCTTACCACTGAATACGGCATTAATCTTTATACAGATAGTATAAAGTAATACTTACAGCTGTTTTTTTCTGTCTGTCCGAAATGATTATAGTGTATCTTCGCCGCCTTCTCCTTTTAAACCACTCAACGGATTTTAGTGCGGTTTTCACTGTTATTTAGATTTTTTTTTGGGAAGGTTTTTATTTACATTACATCCCGATTGTACCCTGGTGAAGCCGGGGCGGATCGCTAGTAATATATAACACATGGTTGGTGCGCCGTCTTTTTTCAAATTTGACATGCACGACGTAGGTACAGTCAAGGAATTAAATTTCCAACCCACCTAAGGTTCAATAGCATATAGCAAACTGTCACAATAAGAGCTATAGAGCAAGACGTTAGTTTGACATATCGACCTTAATGCATTGCGATTGTCAGACGACCTTTCAACGAAATGGGTAGGGAATTAAATTCCTTGACTGTACTTAAATTACTGCAATAGAACTGTTTGTAACAACATAAATAGGAAGGAATAAGAAAATGTGAAATGAGCGAATTTCGAATAAATATCATACGCTTATTAGTGTATTGATAAAATAAATTCACGGAGGAAATAAAATGCTCCAAGGGTACAGATCGAGGAATAAAAATGAATAAGTTGAGTAATATTTTACGGGAGGTTCGTAAACACGTTTACAACTCCATTTCCGGGCAGCGCCACCTTCCGGGCCGTTGATGCGTCGGCGCTTCATCACGGAGATAATATCGTGATGAAATTATCATAAGGCTACTACGGAACTCTAACGAATAAGTGAAATATTCGCTTTTATAAGTAACTGTTTGCCGAAAAGCGCAAAGATCACAAGTTTAGTGTCAACCCTATTTATAGTAGGAGTTGTAAGCTTAACACTAAAAACACGATTCAATACACATTCATTCTTATCGTATTTAAATGGTAAAATGGTTTTACTTTTGTATAAAAAGAGGTGTTTTATCAGATTCATCGTTTTAGTCGTGTCGTAATTTAATTAACAACTGTTGCCGTGAGCTGATTCCATTGTGTAACTTAAATATACACAAATAGTCGCTTTAAAATATCTGAACATGTCTGATCAATAACGGTCGTGTTCACATATTTTTGAACATATTTTCTTTTACTTAATCAGTAAGGTCAGCAACACAGCTCTAGTAAGCTAGTTGGAGCCGTGCCGCATACGCGTCGTGTACGCGACCGGTGTGGTTAGCCTTAAGACGCGTCAATCTTATAACATCTGCGTTGATGCGTTCCCACATCCCCGCCCGCCCCGCGCGGTTTCCACGCGAGCGCTCGCGTCTAAACAGAATTATGCAAAGATCGTCCCGGCGCCGTCACGGGCCCTAACCCAGTCCGTTCCATCAAATACAGTCCATTGGCTTGAGGAGACCAACTTTTATAATCGAATCTGGGACATTCTTTTAGTGAAACCCCTCCTTAAGAAAGAATGCACTGGACGTTGAATAGAAAGGAAAGTTAACGTCAAATAAGTAATCATTATCTTCTTCCTTCCATACTTGTAGTATAAAACAAAGTGGCTGTCAGCCTCTTTCTGTCCATATAATGTTCGACCGCTAACTGCCACGCCAGGGTTTTTGATACGGTTTAATACCGTCATTTACAATTTTTTAAAGGAAGGTTTTTAAATAGGTACATTTCCGCGCGAAGCCGCGGCGGGTCGCTAGCTAAGTATAAATGAATTTTATACGCAATATTAGTTTACGGAACTAATTTTAATTCGGGATTGTCAAGCGTTTAAAAAAGAACTTTTTTACTGTGTTAGTACTTTTTTAAATTTTCATACGCAGAATCGTTTATATTTCCGGTTTTGAACGGAAAAAACCTGTCTCGTTTTATGACGTGACGTACTGGTATTTTTTTTCAATTGAAGCCGGTAGTTTTACCGAATCTTCCAAATATGAAAAACCAAACAAATACTCTCTCTGAAGAAATGGCTATGTTCGTTTTTTAAACGTCGATTACGGCATTGTCCCGCAGAATCCGTGACGGTTGGTCACCTTACAATTAGCTCCGCACAACCCCGCGACTACCAACCCTACCCATCAAGAAACAAGACTTACTTTAAGAAGCAGGCCTTCACAAAGCAAGATTGTACCGTGTCTTTGTGGATATACGGATTTCCCCGGCATTGATACAGTGTTTTCTTACAAAGAATCGGTGATCGATTTTCGTTTGAATCTTCCTTATCCGGAGTCCAAGGATTATGTGGATGAAAAGGAATGGTCGGAGGAGGCAGTGTAGCGGGGCCACCTGGGGGACGTTAATAGTATTGTGTAATTTATCTTTATCTTTACATAGTGTTAAACAAATCTTTTTTTTTATACAACATAGGAAGGCAAACAAGCAAGTGGGTCACCTGATGGTAAGTGATCACCACCGCCTATAGACACCTGCAACAACAAAGAGAGTGCAGATGCGTTGCCAACCCAGAGGCCTAAGATGAAATACCTCTTGTGCCAGTAATTACACCGGCTGTCTTGCTCTCCACGCCGGAACACAACAGTGCAAGCACTGCTGCGGCAGGATTAGCGAGCAAGATGGTGGTAGCGATCCGGACGGACCTTGCACAAGGTCCTACCACCCGCTTCTTAACATTGAATAGAACAAAGTCGCTATCTGTTCCTGTCTGTCCTGATATATTCGGTCGCTTATTCCTCTTAAACCACGCAACGGATAATTAATAGACTCAGGCGTTACTTTGCGGAGGTCCATATCAACAAACTGGAACAAATTACCTTGCTACTCCGCGAAACCAGTGCCGGGCTCGTGCAAAATAGCTGCGTCTGTGCGACACATATATGTTCATGCAAAAACCCACCCTCCTCCGCTTCCACACGAAACAACATATATCACACAGACTCAACTACACACCACCACCACTAAACACTAAAACTACACGATCGACGCGCGTTTCGCCTCTATACGAGGCATCATCAAGATCAAAGAAACAGTACGACCGTTCGCTACTTGAACGAATTTTGATACGGTTTTCTCTGTAACTTAGAGAATTTTTAAAGGAAAGCTTATACATACATTTTATGTTAATTAAGTTTAATTGTACCCTCACGACGCCGGGGCGGGTCGCTAGTATGAATATTTTGTTGGGATAGAGCCATAGTGTAGAAGTAAATCAAGTTTCTTAATAGCATTCGACAATCTTTGTGATCCTAAGAAATAATATACTACGAGACGACCGTTGAGGGTTCAATTCCCGGGAGGGGGAAAAGTTTCTATGATGAATATGAATGTTTGTACCTGAGTCATGGATGTTATATGTATTTAAGTATGTATTTATCTATATAAGTATGTATATTATGTTGTTTAGTACCCATAGCACAAGCTGTGCTCAGTTTGGGACTAGGTCAATTAGTGTGAATTGTCCTAAGATATTTATTTATTTAAACGCAAGTGCGAGTGAGACGTACAGTCACGAGCACCAACATGTATACAGCCAATCCTTCCCAACCTGTCAAAATTATGTAAACATCAACCTTATTGTTAGAGGCATAAGGTCTGTGTATACATATTGAAAATGAATGAAAATGAAATGAAAATGAAAATGAAAATGAAAATGAAAAATTTATTTTGCAAGTAGGCCATATAGGCTCTTTTACATGTCTAAATCTACTAGCGCTTCGGAAAATGGAAGAATCTGCTGAGAAGAAACGCCGCAAGAAACTCAGCAGTTTATCTTTTTTTTTCTTCTCTTTTCAAAACAAGATTACAGAGCAATATACACAATCATAACAATAGTTCACATAAAGTGTGAAAAAAAAAAAAAAAAAGATAATAAATAGCACAGCAAGCTTTAAGCATATTGAACGAACTGGCACTAGTACAGATTGACCAAGAGATGTATAGGGTCCCCAGGTCAAAGAAATTAGAATCGGGATGTATGTGGTCCCTGATCAAATACTTAGTCTAAATAACTTAGAGATGTATAGTCTCTAAGGGTCAAAACAAATTAATTACCTTAATCTATGCTTAGCAGAGGTGTAAAACGCCTCCACGGTCAAATTGTACAATATTACTTGGAGATGTATAGTCTCCGAATGTCAAAAGAATATAAGAATAAAATAGTCATGTCAAAAAAAAAAATTGGTGAAAATCCAACAAAATCAGTAATATAACAATAACAACTCAATATATATCTATATTTAGTTGTATATATAAATATAAATAAATAGACAACACGATGAAGTCTCCCACATCAAACCGCATTTAAGTACCTACATTTTAGGCTTTTTGAGAATTACATTAGTCTTTGCAGCATGAATAGCCCGGACCCTACAAACAGCACCCGATCACGAGTATGACGCGTATCTCAGCCATCGTCTCCCTCAACCATATTGCAGGGAAGGTGGCGACCCGATCAACGACGCCACCGTAAGCAATGCCCTTTAAGCGAGCATGACATACTCAAGCTGTACGACTACAAAAGAGAAATTGAATACGGCTCGTCTGGCGAGAAACATCACAATGTGCTCCAAAATAAAAATTACACTTTAATAGGATGTCATACATAATTAATAGGAATAAAATTAAGTGATAAAAAAAAAGATTAATGCTTAGAAATGTCACAAACATACAATTATTTATTAAAGTCAAAGATATTTAAACTAAATAGTGAACAGCCGATATTTAAATTAAATATTCACGCCTTTAGAACTGGCCAAGTCAAATCGTCGCATATATATTCGATTATATTTATGGAAGATTGACTGTATAGATGTTGGCGCTTATGACTGTACGAAGATTGCCGAAAGCCATTAAGTACTGGAAGTATACTGAGCTGCATAGCCAAATACTGGTTTTAGTACGAATGAAATGAAGTAATACCACTCTCTCACAGAACACCGTCGTGAAGTTGTAGCTTGTTTCTGCTTTTCGTACAGAGAGTGAAAGATCCGTAGGCCCATGAGGGAATCAAAAAGCGAGCAATGGGTCAGCCGTTCTCTTGAGATTACTGCAGGCTCCTGTGGGTGGTTATGGATCGCCCGCATGCTTGGTTTTCTATAAAATAGATTCCTATAAAAGTCGATCAAGTTGCTTAACTTTTTCAACCGTAAAAAGTGGATTAAGGTTCAAAAGTGGTAAGGCTATTTTTATTATAAAATGTCAAGCGTAAAAAACCAAGTGAAAAAGAAAAACAAGTCCTATAATTCAAAAAAGTTTGGGCATTGTTGATAGAAACCTTCAATTAAGTATGCTTTAAATGTGTAAGGTATGGCGGGCGCGGAAAATTCAGATTCAAATTCGAAACACTGTATGTCTTCTTTAGAGTTCGGTAGTCAACAAGGAACCCTTTAGTTTCGCCATGTGCGTCCGTCCGTCCGTCCGTCTGTCCGCAGCCTAGCTCATGGACGCTTAGTATTAGAAAGCTGTAATTTGGCATGGACAACCACGCCGACAAAGTGGTGAAGTTTTTTTTTTCCCTATGGAATTTGGACGAAACGACATCTGTCGGGTCAGCTATTGTATAGTATGTGATCAATATAGTGTATATAGTATAGTATGTTAGAATGGTCATTAATTGCAATTAGAACCGAGACCGTCCTCACCGGTGCACGCTTGCACACGCCTAAAAGCTGCTGTTAGTGTCGCCGTATCTTATGAACATATGTGATCATTTGTTCACAATGCATCACCGGCAAAATCATGATGAATGCCGTTTCTAACCTTATTCGTGTGTTCTGTGTAATACACAATAAAGTGTGCTTTAACGTACAGACAAATAAAGAGGTCTTAGAGATATGTTATATTTTATAGTTCTTGTCTGTTGTTGTACGGTATTGGTGCTAAAAATGGATAGAAGCGTCGAGAATTAGATTCGTTAGAATGTAGATATGCGATATAAAACGTTGAAATTGTTTTGTTTAAATTTCAAGCGATAACATACAATATTATACTGCTTACTTAATACCGGGCCACTCTGGATGCGCATGCAGCACTGCTTGGGAGAATAGCGCGTGCACAGGCCAGCTGTAATCATCATCATCATCATCATCATCTTATATCGGAAGACGCCCACTGCTGGGCGTAGGTTTCCCCCAAGGATCCCCAGACGGTCGGTCTGGTCTGCTCGCATCCACCGGGTTCCAGCAATCCTCACTAGATCGTTGGTCCACCTTGTAGGAGGCCTACCAACACTTTGTCTTCCGGTACGTGGTCTCCACTCGAGATCCTTTCCGCCCCAACGGTCATCGGTTCTAAATCTGGGTACTGACCAACGTTACGAGGTGTAATGTAACATGTTACACAGCGAATATTCGTGCAGTCAGTACGTCGTGTTACGGGGAAACCAGCGAGCAACTACGTACTGACTGCATGAATGCTCGCTGTGTAACATGTTACATTACACCTCGTAACGTTGGTCAGTACCCACCTTACGAGCAACGGCAACGGTTGTGAGTAATGTATGGACTTATATATTGAAATGCCACATCGCTTGCGCTGCGTGCACGTAAGCCAGCTCTATGAGAAGAGCTGGAGCCGTGCTGGATACGCATCCAGTGTGACAGTTTAACAGATATTGAATTTGACTTTGATGCAGGGGCTAGTGTTATACGTTTATTATACGAGGGTAACGGTAATGAAAGCCCGCCATGGGTAATTACTTTCTAGTAATTACCGGAGTCGTCAGATGGGTATCGCGGTTCGAATTGACGAACTAGTTAAAACTAGTAATTAGTGGATTCCAGATTTCATGTCGGCCATGCTGTTACAGTTATTCGTTCGGGAGAGAGACGCGTTCGGTTAGCCGACGATTATTCGGCGATTGCGTTTTTTGCTGGTGGTAGGACCTTGTGCGAGTTCCATTCGTATCACTGCCACCAGTGCTACTATCTTGTTTGCTAATTCAGCCGCTAAGTAGCAGTCCTTGAGAGCTGGTGTGGAGAGCAAGGCAACCGGTACGATTAGGTACTGGTTAGGATATCAAATCCGGTTAATTTCTAAAGTAATAACCGGTTTTTCTTAGAGAAAATAACCGGGCTTGCATTCTCTAGTACTGGTACAAGAGGTGTTCCACCTTAGTCCTCTGTGTTGACAACACATATGCGTCTCCTTGGTGTTCCGGGTGTCTGTGGGCGGTGGTGATCACTTCATCATCAGGCCCATTTGCTTGTTTGTCTTTAATTAGTTTCTCGAGAGTAAAAAATAAAAATTATTATAACCTATAAGCATTGCCATTCAGCGCGGTAATGCTGCGAGTGTGATGGGCACCTTTGCACCGGGAACGGTCAGGGGCGGGTTATTTTAGTTTAGTTGACTTTTATTCATGTAATGATTGTTGAGTGCTTTTAACCTATAAGTATTAAAATTTTAGTATTTAGTTTTTATGTAGTTTTAATTGTTTTAAATTATTACATTTTGTAACCGAAATTTCTTTCGATTTTTATTTTAAATGTTTTTAACATGGCAAGGCACGGAATGCTGATGTTGCAGGTTCAAGTCCTGCCATTGCCCTAATTTTTCTTTGTGTTGTCATTACAATTTTAATGTTTTAAATTATATTTATTACAATAAATTCTTATAACCTTGAACTCATGTTTGGAAATTATCTCGATTTGCATTGGTGATTACTGGCTCCAAACAATATTACTGTGTTAATGCATAAGATGCATAATATTAAGTGATGCCCAAGCAGCAGCAACATTATAAGCTCTATAGCAGCTGTATAGGGGTGACCGCCCCTATACAGTTACTACACAGCTTTTATAGTGCTTGTCTGCTACTAGGATGATTAGCCGAATTCGGCTAAGTATCTGCCTGCAGTTTTCGGCCTAGCGGCGCGCCGCGGCGACACTAAACCCAGCGCTCATAATTAATTTCGGCCGGTGTTCAGCATTTCAGTATAACGCGTCGTGTTGACGGGAACTTTGATGAATATTACACGGATTTTGATCATTTATTTACACGGTTTTAGTTAAATAAAGTTAATCAAAGGCCTTTAAACTCAGTACAAATTGACTAGTGATCCGTAGTGGATACCTTTACATGTTTCCTGCTAGAAATCAAGCATTTAAGTGATCAGTAATAAGAGCCTCTGAGCCAAGCTGCGGACAGACAGACGGAACGACATGGCGTAACTATAAGGGTTCCTTTTCGAGACTACGGAATCCTAATAACAACGAGAGACAATTATCAACCATTTAAATTAAATGTGCGCGTGATCGGCCGATCGTCACCAATCAACAAAATGATCGAATCAGACCGATGATATCGGAAATATGTGAAGATACCACATAGTATAGTTTGTCATAAGTTGCCCTCTCGTCAAAAGTTGCTGTGTCCGACAGGGTCCACGATGAACACATAGCTTAAGTTAACATTTGTAACATACATTGTGGAAAAGCAAAAAAGTATTGAGTATTGAGTATCCGATGTCCGATATGTCGGTCCGGTACCGATATCGTGATGAATGATATGAAAACGCTCAAGCGACACTCCTCCCACTGAATAACAATAAAGTAAACACGTTGATCCCACACAATCGCACTATACTTTGTCTGATGTAAACAACGTGTGAAATGTCACCGGCTTGGACGCAGGCCACGCGTGGGCCGCTTTGACAGCTGCCAGGCAGGATTAAGGCTGGGAAATGTATATTGTTCTATCGGGGTCCTACACTCGTAAACTTTTGGTATAAATAGTATAAAGTCCTGAGTAGCGGTTCTGGCGACAGATTGGTGCAATGGTGTCATGGAGCATGGTTTTGTACCCTTGTGTACCCTTCAACGGCCAAGTTACATAACATTAACTATAACAATAAAGAAATCGCAGTAAGGAACCTTAGACTTGGCACGACTTTGTGTAGATTTTATTACTTTTTAGAGATAAAAAAGCAGCTCCATCGAGACTTGGCTAGTTTTTTACAGCATGTTTTTGGCGGGATTGCTTTTCCACTATAATGTTAAGTCTGTAGTGTTACTTGTCGACACAGAATTTTCACCGTCACCTGTCGCATGTCACAAGACACTATTTAATGTGGCTCACCACTTCACAACTCCATTCCATCAACCAGGTGTCTTCAGACCTTCATCTAATAATAACAGACGAGCCGTTTAACGCCCATTCCGAATGCGCCGTGCAATTAAAGTTGTAGCTAAATGCCGTTGGCATGCTCCCAGCCGGCTCGGCTTGGAACAGTCTGCAACGCGTGAATGTTGCGCTCTGTTTTATATGCAAAAGTTTACTTCTATCCATCTCCTATTGCATATTGGCCTTTAAACGAGCCCTTCGTTTTCTGCGACCTGCAATTCTTCTGATTGTGCGCGCAGGCGTTACGGTCCGGAGCAAGATTTTGCTAGGCAACCCTGCGGCGCTGCACGTGGACATGGTTTGGTCACACCCTCAGACGATCTTCCGACCACATTCCGAGATAGGTCCTAAAGTGGACTCCACAAGGGAAGAGGAAGCGTGGCCGTCCTAAGCACACCTGGAGGCGTTCAGTGGCTGCGGAACTGAAGTCAATCGAGCTGACATGGTCCGAGGCGAAGCGAATAGCCCAGGACAGAACGCGATCGCAGAGCACTGTGGACGCCCTCTGCCCCACCTAGGGGCCACAGGACTTTAGTAATTCAAGTCCTGCGGCGCTGTATGACCCCACGTGTAACCTTTTATTTAAATCACATTTCAATCAAATAACAGAACAGGGATCAGATTATAAGAACTTCTTACCGTTGAGTAACCCGCCCGCGAGCTTTTATTAAAAAAATTTAGGTAAACAACCGATCAAGTACAAGTTAGACTCAAACGACGGTGATTCCGAATAGCTACACATAATGTATGTATGTGTAAACTCATGATATAATACATATTTGCCAAAGAAAGAGTTAAAACTTCTTCATATTTTATTTTACGAGCATTATTTTTTAAACGATTATTTCAACTTTCTCTAGAACTATTGAGGCTTAGGAATTCATCGTATTCTTCTTATAATCTTCAATTATTTAAAATTTGTAGTCTTTGCTGGCTAGAACTCAAAATTCTCGAACCTCTTAAGACGAAAATTAGCTTACAACGGTAAATATGTTGAACAAATACATGAATGTATGTTCAAACAGCGTGAAAGTGAACTTGCTGATGTTTATCTTTGCCGTTCCCTTATTTAAGTGTGTTCATATTTGTTTTGCTTGTGTATTTCAGTGGCCTTCTCTCCTTATTTCTTCGTTCTAGTCAAATAATTGCGGGTTGTAGGACCTTATACAAGGTCCGCCCTGATTGATACCACCATTTTGCTTGCCAATCTAGCCGGTTAGCAGCAGTGCTTGCACTGTTGTGTTCCGGCGTGGAGAGCAAGACAGCCGGTGACATTACTGGCTCAAGGGGTATTCCATCTTAGCCCTTTGGGTTGGCAACGCATGTGCAGTCTCCATGGTGTTTCACTTACCATCAGGTGACTCGATCACTTGTTTTTTTTCCTTAAAAATAATTGTTTTCGGAATAACCACTAAGAAAGATTATCGGAGAGTTCTTGGAAAACAAATATTACGAATAGAATAGAATAGAATACTTTTATTTGTTAGTAGCGGCAAGTTATTATGTCATAGTAAATGATCTGCGAAAAACATTAAAGGTAGTCGTAAACACTAGCACTTTGTTCAAAGAGTTTTATTGGAGATATAATATCAATGATATTTGTTAAGGTTATTAGTCTGTCAGCCGGTGTTTTGTTTGGTCTGTTTGATGTGGGGGTCAAAATACCCGTTGGGAGAGACGCCAAGAGACAAGGTCAGGGTGACGAGAGTTGCGTAATAGTAGAAGCGGCGATTATATTAATTTTATTATCATCGTTCATCGATCAAATTGGTAATGTCCTGAAGACAGACCAAATTAGAAGTACCCAGAATCGCCGAGCATGTATGAAGCTCTTCTGAATGTGAGCGAAGGGAGCGAGGGAGGTATGCCAGGACTGGGGCAAATGGGGTCGGTGGTATCTGCCTATCCTAAAGAGAACCAGGCGTGAGCTTATAATAATAAAAATCATCTTATTATAGAAAATGGAGGAAAAAGAGCATGCGAGTTACCTGATGTGAAATAATCCCGCCGCCAATAGGAATCAGTGATCCCTAGAGAATTACTGATCCGTTCCCCGCCTTAAGGTGCGTCGGCCTCTGGATCTCCCATTCACCATACAGAACGCAGTAGCAAACTACTACCCGCCGGTATTCTGTGAGATTGTGATACTGCCTCTGTCGAGCCAGCAACTGGCTGACTGTGGCAGTTTTACTCCTCGAGCACGGTCGCCTAGCGCGCAGGCGGCCTAATTAAGTGTGAATAGTTGAACAGGCGAGTGTTAAGTAAGCTTGCATCGGAAATGAATCTGTTCACTTTCTTCTCTTTTCATTAAGTACATACAAACGCAACATCTTTTTCTTATCGATTTTTCCCGTTTCTTAATTCGCGATTGCGATGCGATTTGACCATCCTAGATTTTGCAGATAAGGTTATTACAAACATGACTGTAAAATGTATAGACTGCTAAAGTCATGGTTTTTTTTTGGGCTATGATAAGGAAACGGTCCCATTTATTTCGTGCTAGAACACGAGTCACGGAGTTATAAAGTCTATATATCCTCAAATATCTTAAATAGTAAGCAACATTCTAACCTAAAATTTCAGTTTCGCCATTAAAAAATTGGTCATTGTTTAAATAAAACATTACAAAGCAACAAATTATAAATCACCTATTTTTTAAAGCTTGGATTTGATCTATTTAGGCGATACAGGGTGTGTAGGTGACAAAAACTGAAATTTTAGGATACAATTTTATTTACTTGATAAGACAGATGACAATTAATGAACTTGACATTATATGCCGCGCGCCAAGATACGTTAAATCAAACACATTATAAAGTTGAAAGTTTGTGTGTGACATAGTATTTTGTTACTTCTACACGACCGGATATCCTAGTGGTTAGTGGCCCTGACTACAAAACTTGAGGTTCCGGGTTCGATTCCCGGGAGGGGCAAATGTTTGTATGATGAATACGAATGTTTGTACCCGAGTCGTGGATGTTACATGTATTTATGTATATATTTATCTATATAAGTATTTATATCCGTTGTCTAGTATCCATAACACAAGCAGCTTTAGTTGCTTACTTTGGGACTAGGTCAAATGGTGTTAACTGTCCCAAGATATTTATTTATTTATTTTATTTATTTTTCACGCTAAAATGGCTGAACGAATTTAGAAGAAATTTGGCATGAAGATAGCTTATATCCTGAATCAACATATAAGCTAGCTTATATTTCGAATAAAAGATTGTTGTGTACAAAAAAGTAGAAGCACTCGCTCACTCCGAGCACTTTAACCATTCTTTAATCTCAGATTTTCAAAACCCGGATTTACAAAATGGCGTCAACAAAACACCCCCAGTCCATATGTCAGGGGCCCCGCGGGCACGTGGCTAACGAGGTTGCAAATAATTAAATAATTCAATTATTCCTTATTACACGTTTGGTTATATATGCATGGATGTTGGCGCGTGCCGTCGGGCGCTGATTGCGATGCGTTTCTCTTGATACACCCTGTATATTTTGTGAGGTCATGGTATGGCATGGTATTTAAGTATTCATATCTACTTATCTAATATCTAGGGGCAACTGTTCTACATGTGGAGGGTTGTAGCTGTAGATACTCTCTCTTAAAGTTCTGCTCTAACATTGTTGAAGCAATCGATATGCTTCTCTATTCCCTGACTTCTGTTCAACCTTCTGAAGGCAAGGAATAAAGACATATGGGAATTGCTCGGGCGATGAGAGAGTTCAGCTATAAGATTTCGAGATTGTCCACAGGTGGAGCAGCACATCTTTTTTCTAAAAACATAGTCTGTTCCATTGTCTCTGCTATATTTTTCTGTGTATTCACGCTTAAGACACATCACAAGTTTGTAAGTTCGTAAAGAGTCGTTATTCATTCACTGAAATGACTAAATTACGCTTCCAAAACCAAAAATAAATCAAATTAATATTGATAAGTGGTATAGAATTGAAGATATGCCTACCTATCTCTCAGAAAGAACTGCCCGCAATTTATTTGAGTTAATTTATTTTTTACAGTTTCGTCTTCAAAAAGCGTGCAGGTACATACAGTTCCCAGGAATATTTTATCTAACACCAAGTAAAAAAAAATGCACTAATGGCCAAAAGGGATATTTTTGAGCTTAATATTGAATAAGATATTATTATCTTATTCAAACTCACTATGTGGAATGTTTTGTCAATGAAATACATATAGTAAAAATAACTACTAGTTCCAATGAAAAGAAAACAACCACGGGCAAAGTAGAATGACGAAACAATATCAACTGTATACACGAACTGGAGCTCCTGTTTTTAATAAAAATAAACAGTTTATTTCGACACTGACTGCGCTTACCCTTTGAAGTACGGAATATATTTTTTTCGTCCGAAGACATGACAGAATGTCGACAAGCCATTTTCCTAATACCCGGCTCCATTGAGCAGTTTTTTAACGAGACCACCGGAAACTGCGATCAGGCGAGCTGCCAAACTGATTCGACAGCTCCACACCGCACAGCGGAACAGTAGCTTAACCTTCTAGTTGACAAAGGCTAACAGCGATACGGGAAAGCTTAACGCTCTGACTAACAGACTGGCTATAACCAATAAGTTATTCATAGGCAATAGCGTACGATTTAACAACAAAATTTAGTTGGTGGTAAATTTTAAAGAAAAAAGAAACAAAATATTATGTTCAGCAAAAAACAAAAAATTAAGATAAAAAATTGCACTCTCAGGATAAATATGCTGCTGCAAGTAGCAGCGTTGATTTTCAGTGGGGCACTAAACTTTTTTTTTATGAAATAGGAAGGCAAACTAGCAAATGGGTCACCTGATGGTAAGTGTACACCACCGCTTTTAGACACCCGCAACATCGAAGACATTGATTGATTGATTGAAACTTCATTACAGATGCGTTGCCAACCCAGAGGGCTAAGATGGGATATCTCTTGTGCCAGTAATTACACCGGCTGTCTTGCTGTCCACGCCGGAACACTACAGTGCAAGCACTGCTGCTTAGCGCCAGGATTTTTCTACTTGCTAGTTACAAAGCTCACAGAATATATAGGAAAAAACAGCAGCATCAGGCGTTTAAGAACGGTGAATGCTCGATGTTTTGTTAACTGAATGCTCAAGTTTAGTTGTAGTGACGCCAGGGCTGAAGGTGGAACTGTACCTGTTTGTTACTGTCGGGCTCCTTACTGTCGTGCTGCGCGCTGTGGGGCGTCAGGCGCGGCCTTGGCCCCTACAGTCGTCAGTCCGTCAGTCGCTCGCACTCCGGATATTTGGCGCTTGTCTCTAAAGTAGTGTCTTGTTACGTTTTCCGCTGGGCCCTTTTATAAAGCCCTCAAAAGAAATGACTAATTCCCTAGCTATCTGCTACAAATTGTAGAACCAAAACTCTGTTCTTATGATTTTTATGACGTTAAAAGAAAAAAAAAACTGTGTTTTTTGTTTTATTCTACGACAGAGCGTCAGATTTTTGACATTTCACGAGTATCTTGTAAAACGGCAGAGGGTGAGCCTCCATTTGAAAACGAAAACGTTATATCGCGCTTCATGCAACACTTGTGACGTCATTATTTTATTACAGTAATAGCACACTCAATGTAAATGTTCCCAACCTCTGCTAAATATTTTAAAAATAATGATTTTCTACGCCGTGGTCCGTCCGGCGTCCTTCCGTCCATCTGTCTGTCATAAACTGTAGTACTGTACTTTTTAAACCATTACAGGTTGACACTGGAAATGTTCACAGAGTGTGTACCTATTACTATGACTACTATAACAACAAACTATGTTCTTGACTATAACGCCATCAGTTGTAGAGTAGCTATTAATTTCAACGTATTTGTTAGTGGTACATTGTACGGTGATACGGAACCCTTCATATGCGACTCCGCATCGCACTTGGCCGCTTATTTTCATTGTAAAACATCCTGTTGGGTACCAATAAAAGGGTTTATTGCAAGTTTCAAAGCTGTCAGCTTCCATAAAACAAAGCACGGTCACGTCGCGTGTTTCTCGAGCTATCACTACCTGCCCTTATCGTCGAAGTCGTATTAATTGCGGGCTTTCTTCCATCTATTAAGTTATTAAACTGTCACCTTTAGTTACCAGGCTGATTCATAGTGTTTATTCTGTGCCTAGGAGGGGGGGGGGGGGTACAGAGGGGGACGGAGTACTTAAGAGGAAACACAAGGGTCGTTTTTCCATACAAACGTCGTCCCCTGTTTCCTCTCTGGATAATGCCAGTAGAGCAATATTTTTTTTCCAAAAAATCGATGGCCACTATTATGCATGTCCCTATGTTTTCCTTTTTTTAATAAATTAATTATTAAAAGAGATATGGACATTCAAAAACCTAAAAAATTGGCCAGATTTTCGGCTGCGTTCATACATTCAGAAAACAAATTTTACTAGATTATATAAAAAAACAAAAACATACGAACACTGCCAAAGCCTTTTTTTAATTTTTAATGAAAAAAGTAGTTAAATCGGTTAAGTTTTGGAGAAGGAATCAGGGGTCTACGAATCGTTGATTTTGTGTACTTTTAATAGGTATTTTCAGTCCAAGCTGCGGCTGTCTCTATTGCACTCTGCGGGGGGAGGCTTGATAGATGGAGGCAGCTATAGATTTTACAAATACCTATTTTTCAATTCTCTAGACCTTGGTGTTTCCTCTTAAGCCATGTTACAACTGATGCGAATGTCAGGGATCTGTTCGCGTGAATTGTACGGAATAGACTTGAATATTCGCTTGTAACAAAACATCGAATAATTGCCGTTTTCAAAAATTTGCAATAAAGCATAATATTTCACAAACTATGTAGTGATTATTATCTACGGTATCAAATACTTTAAATGTAAGAATAACCTTGTTCTTTTTATGATATCTCATCAGAAGTTCTACTACCGTTACTAAATTTTTTGACCTTCACAAATGCTTCGTGTAAGCTTTGATTTGCAAATATTTACCAGTTCTGTCTTCAACCTACTGAGAAACGAGTATTAGTGTGGGATCGTATGATGGAAAGTGGAAACCAAAATTTTTCAAAAGAATTTTTTCAAATTAAAATAAAATATTAGGAAAGAACAAAAAACACAAGTGGCAACTAACAGATCGTCCAACGCATATTTATAACTATATCGGGACTTTAACGCGATAAAAGTATATTGTTAATTTACCTCGTCGTTTCGACCATGTTCAAACGGCCGTGGTCACGAGTAGACCAACGCACTCCAAGTTTATTAGTCAAGTCCGTTCATTCACAAAACCCTTACCCCGTTACTCATAAACGCTTCGTAAAAGTTTGTTAGTTAACATGTTTAGTGTCTTCCTCTGTCATTGTGACGTTTGGGCTTAAATGAGAGGAACAAAACATTTTGTTAGCTTAAAATGTTATTTTTTTATGAATAAGGCGGTTAGTGTTGCTATCATTCCTACATGAATAGGTTAGGTATAGTTGTCATTTCTTGATCACTTTTGAACCTTATCCCCTGGCAATACGGTGTAACAGCGGTCATGCAATTTCTTGGTCGACTATACTACCAACTTTAATTTCACTAACACAAATGAAAATGCTATGTAATAACAACACAAAGCAAAAAAATGGTTCGTGGTAATGTGGCGAAACTGG
This sequence comes from Ditula angustiorana, assembly GCA_963691745.1. Lineage (NCBI taxonomy): Eukaryota > Metazoa > Arthropoda > Insecta > Lepidoptera > Tortricidae > Ditula > Ditula angustiorana. Next base: position 10,804,838 of record OY829493.1, on the reverse strand, counting down.
CAAACGCAATGCTGATGTTGTAGGTTCGAGTCTTGCCATTACCCTAAATTTTTCTTTGGGTTGTCATTACATAGCATTTTAATTTAATAATTTGAATGTTTAACATTTAAAAATAAAAATCGAAAGAAACGGGTACAAAAATTGACTAATACAACTTTAAAGTCTCATTACCACAGACTTCCTCTCTCATGATTCTCTCAATTCTTATTTGCTATTACATTTTCTCTTCCCACGGTAAAATAAAACTATTGAACACTTTACGAGGCTATTCTCGTCTGTACGTATATCCGTTCCTCTAACGTGTACCAGATACATTTCCAGTGCTTCCAGAGTGGATGAATGGCACAAAGCCGTGTGCAAGTGCTTTTGTGTCGGGCGGGAGTCGAACCCGCGTGCAGCTGATAGCGTGTTACTTCTAACCCGTTTAATCCACTCGCAGATGCTAAATGTGTTTCCCTGAACGGTATTCCATTGGGAGGGAATTGTAAAATGTTAAGAGCCTGCTAATATGGTTCTTAAGCCAATTCATTTAATCTTCACTCATTTACTCTCTTTTTTGATACTCCTTTTAACTTAAACGGCGGAACTGAAGTAATGATTCGGAAAAACATTTGTATAGCAATTGATTTTTACATTAAAATGTAATTAAGAATATCTACTCAATGGAATATAATATTGCTCTCGTAATTTTTCAAACTTCAAATGTTTATTTCCATAGAATAGTAACTAGAGCAATTAATAATATGGCCACTTGTGAATCACTAAGAGATTTTTTAAAGGAAAATAAGAATGTGACATAGATCCTTAACCCTGTCGTCGCTAAATATATTTGAAATAATCATGTAACTTGGGAAAAATATATGCAATTTCCAACGTCGCTAAGCTAAAGGCTACAAGTAATACGGGAAAGCTTAAAGTTCCAACTTACAGACTGGCTAAAAGCAATTAGCTTCATGGGAAAATTTGTAAGATTTTACAACGACATTCCAAAAAACATTACTGAACAAAATTATACAAAATTTAAATCTGTTGTAAAGAAGACTTAAATGTCTCAGGCGTATTACAAAATCAATGACTATAACTTGGACAGGAAACGATCCCGACTTACATTGGCGATCCCTGGCTCCAAATAGTAAACCCTACTGTGCTAAATACTTAACATGTCAATTAAACATTGTAATTTCGATTTATTTAAAAATATACCATTATTTGCGGTTTTGTCTATATTTTCTCATCAGAAGTTTTCCGAACCGGTGGTAAATTTTCTGACTTTCAGAAGTGCTTCCTATAAGCCTAATCTAAATAAAGATGTTTTGAATTTGAGTTTGACTTGGGCTATCAATTCAATCTTCGCATTAAAAAAAAAGAAACCTTTGTTAAACTGAAGGCATTTTTTTTCTACTTTTTTTATTTGATCCTCAAGCTTTATCAGCGAAATAAACAATAGTCCGGACTATCGCGTCTTCCGGGTGATCGGTCCGGGCCCTCGACTATAAAGAACGCTTTGTCCGGATCAATACCACCCGGACAATAACGCCTTCGCAGATTACGGCGCCACATCAAAACCTTGTAACGGCAATACTTCTAAACTAAATATTATTACTTGTATGTTGAATATTTTTTTTAATAAATAATAATAATAATATTTATTAGGTAGTTTAAGTTCCAGCATTCCATCACTAGATTAAAAAAAAGAAATATATGAAAACACCAGCTATTCAGGTGTCCTTTCGACAAAAGAATTCCTATTTCATTTAGAAGGCCTGCAATCAATTACTCTGCAGGCCTTCTATTAGTTATTCTTCGATTAGATTAGTTAAAAATTACAAGTTAAAATGATTATAATCTTTTTTTTATTTTTTTTACGTAGTGTAAAACAAAATTGCTATTCGTTCCTGTCTGTCCTTATGTCTTCAGCTACTAGCCTACGCTTCTAAGCCACGCGACGGATTTCGATAAGGTTTCTGTCATTTAGAGAAATTTTATGGAAGGTTTTTGTGTACTGTAATTCTAATGATATCTGTGCGAAGCCGGGACGAGTCGCTAGTGACAAAGTAATTCATAAAAATATCCAAGTTTAGAAAAATAATTTTAGACTTACCGGGTTTTGATTTTGGACAGCCGATAATCGCAAGATGGAAATAAATAAGTTATTCCACCTACACTATTATCGGAAAGATACTTAGTTCAAATACCCGGTAAACTGCCGGTAAATGATACGATAAACAAAAACAACAGCAAAACGACGGCATAAACATCTTGTTTATTTTAACCATCGTCAACATAAACAGAGGAACTTTCAATTGTTTTAAACTACGCTACTTGTTTTAGACCTTGCATGAAAACGGCACCGGTTTCGCAGAGTAGCAAGGTAATTTGTTCCAGTTTGTTGTTTAAAACTTTCGCGATTTTCACACATACTTATAACCATAACAACACGTCAAACGGGATTTTAATACGATAAAATCATTGTTAATTTACCTCGACGTTCGACCGTGTTGCACCGGCCGTGGTCACGAGTAAACTGAATTGGAGGGTGTCACTGCCGTTTAGACGCGCGAGTTTTACGAACTACCCGCACTTGGTCTTGTTTATTTTCAACCGGCATATGCTTTCACCGACACACAATACTCATAACGGTCGAGGAAAATTAACAATTTTTTTAATGCGTTAATGTGCCTTTTGACGTTATAAATACAGGGGAACTTTCTTTGGTAATCTAATTAACATATTGTAGCGTCACCTGAGGGCGTCGCATTATCAACAAGTTGGACAAATGACCTTGATATCAGTCTATTTGCTGTCAGATATGATCATGCTGTTGTTTACGGCTATAGGCGGGCAACGGATCAGCGATTCTTTTGGGCACGGTGGTTCTCACGGGCGGCGGGATAATTTCCCATCAGGTGACCTACATTCTTATTTGCCTCTCTGTTCAATAAAAAAGTACATTCCCAAATCCTTTTGACACGACGTGTTTTACTAAGAATACCTACTATAAAATGGCCGCCACGCGAAATGACATAAGGTCTATTGTGTGGCCGCGACGGAGGAGACATGATGTCAAATTAGTTTCGATCGACCGAAGATATTGCGGTAGTTATGGGCTCCTTCCTATGGACCTCCATTTAACGTCGCCGCGGCGTTGAAAGGGCGGGCCGTTTTAGGCGATATATCTTTACGTTTTTCATGAAAATCTCTCATATAACTACAAGGTTTAAAAAAGAAAAAGGTACTCAATTGTATTGCTTTTTACCCGACTACGGCAAAGCCAAAAGGAAAGGTTATTTAAGTGTGTAAGATATAACTTAAAAGTACCTATAGCTTGTTTCACAACAGCTGCTACTGAAACTGTATGAAACTGTCATTAATTTCATAGACATTAGGTAGCAGCTCCTAAACGACCTGTAACCACATGTTTTCTACTTAAAACAGTATCCAGGACTAAATAATAGTCCATAACCTACAGTACTTTATGTATTCTTATTAAATCCCTCTGGTTCCTAAAATATCGGATACATTATTGTGACAGATGGATACAGTATCTGAAAGTGGATGTAAAAATTGTAAGAAGATAATATTTTCCAACGACAACTTAAGGTTCTATGGCGTTCTGTGGTTTCTGCCTACCCCAAAGGGAAACAGGCGTGAGCTTATAATAATAATAACAATCATTACTATATTTTACTTCATACACCGTGCGCCAGGCGGCGCGAGTCAAAAGTTCTCCCCGCTACTCCCGGCGACACGCTAGGGTTGCGCGGCATTCGTTTTTAATTACACTGACACGGCGGGAGCGAGCGAGCAAGCGCGCGGCAAGCCGACAGCTTACTGCGATTTGCCTATGCCATAGGCAAGGCAGTCGAGTGTACCTACAGTGCGGAGTGGAACCCCCCTGGTCCAGTCCCGAGAACATTCAGTTATTATGAATTTTGCATATTTTTATGACCCCCTTTTATTCCCCCGGAACTTGTCCTGCCTGTTATCAGTTCCGTTGCGTGCCCGATCCGATAAGACTGCGACTTACTATTACTTGCTGTAACTTAGCATCGCCTACCGATCTGCGAGGCGATACAGTCGGAAACATGGACGCGTGTTTTGTCACTAAACTCAGGGTATAGTTGTAAATATTTTCTGATTTATTCAGATTCAGATTTATTTGGTAAAAACAAGATAATTTACAAGTCATTCTTATAGTTATTCGAAGGCTTGGTGAAAGAATACTAGAGTGCATAAAGTTACAAACATTTTCGGATGTTCGGTTTTTGGGTAGCTTTTGTTTTAGGTCTAATTTAGTGTTTGTGTCAGTTTTAGTCTTAAGAACTGCGATCTGGGGTTGCGTTCAACCACCACAAAGGGGCGTTTTTGAAAATAAGCGCCGGGCGCCGAGCCCAGTACATGCTGAGACTGGCACCCATTGCCTAACTTCAATTCTGTGCCTCCTGTGATAAGTGATACAAGTGTAAAATCGTCATTTTACAGGAGCGCAAAAATAAGATTAAAAAAATTCTGGTTCGTGAGCCAGGGGGGCTAGCATTTACCGAAGTACTTTTTTTTATAGATAAAAATATATTCTATAAACTAGCATTTAATGTTTTTCGGTAAAAATTGTAATTTCGAAGAAAATCGCGAAAAACCTGCGAGTTGTACCTATTGAAATGTCTAATATGAGTAAATAATATGTGTTAGATGATACAAGTTGAGTTATATCATGGTGCACCCCTGGAGCACCTATAATATCTCTTGGTGTAAACTGATATACATGAACTTGTAAAATCCTATAACTCGCGTTATAATGTTCCCAGCTCAATGTTGCTTGAACTAAAGTAAAACATAAAACCTTGAAAAATAGATTTTTTAACTTTGTACCCCGTTACAAATAAAATTTACCTAACTTATATCAGTTTGCAAAATTATAGCCCTGTGACAAAAAGTGTTAAAAGATACAAGTCAAGTTATACCCCTCGCCAACATTCATATTTATCGTGTAAATAAATATAAGTATTTAGAAACATAATCAACGTTTATTAAACTTAACCAAAATGAATAATTAACTTACATTTAAGGCACATATTCATCACAATTCTTAACAAAGGCAAGTTGAGATCTTATAATCATATTTTTTGGTAAATTGGGACAAGGATAAAGCTGACTTCTGCCTCTATAGGAACTTATAAGTTTCAAAATACTTGGATGAAAATTTAAGTAGGTTTCTTAAAAACTAAGAAATGGCTTGGTTCAATCTTACAAGTAAGTATTATGATTAGACGTGTTAAAGTTATTAAATACAAAAAAAGTATCATAATCAATGTCAGACTCATAAAAATCTAGAAAAACTAACATACTTCACAAATAACAAACTGGAACAAATTAAGAGTACTTTGCTACTCCGCAAAACCACTGCCGTGCTCGTGCAAGATAGCTGTGTCTGTGCAACATATATATCTTCATGACAAAACCCATCCTCCTACGCCTCTACACGAAACAACAGTCATATCTCACACAGACTCAACTATACACCACCACCACTTAATACTAAAACAACACGATCGACACGCGTTTCGCCTCTGTACGAGGCATCATCCGGATCAAATAGTACGACCGTTCGCTACTTGAACGAATCACGTACTGACAAACTAAAACATTTTTCTTTAATCTCGCCTACCGCCAACATTTTTGCACAAGACCCTTTAAAAACACAAAACTCGTTTAATGTTCCCCCAAAATTGAAAACAAAACAAAAGTACCCCCATATATTATTATGTCTCACAAACTACCCACATACTTTTTCTCAATCTAAACTACAATGACAATCCTTTTTATCCATTATGACAATGTTAATGATAGAATTTAAACACACCCGCAATAAAGGAGATGAAGGAAAATTAACCTGTTCATTGACAATGAACCCCGCGTGAAACGCGTTGTTGTACCTATTTCCAAATGCTGCAAGGCATTCAGACGAAATCCCTTCCCGCAAAAGTGTAATATTTCATAAGAAGGCACTCTCCAGTACTCGGCTGTACGTTGCGAGGAGTGACCGGACATTCGTTTTGCTTTTCTGGCAGCGATTCTTCTATTAGTTCTCTCACATTGGATCCAGCGTCATCATCACATGCATTTTCTTCTGTTTCTGCAATTCTCGCTTCAATATTGCTTTGAGACGTCGTTTTTGCCATATTGAAAGTAGCTAGCTAAAGCAACGCGAGAATGGGGAAATGACACCTGGAATAAAAAACCGTTTGATGTGTTTTGATAAGTACATGATCCAATTTAGTATTTATAGTTATTTAAGAAAGTAGTTTATAATAAGGAGTAGATAATAAAGTAGTTTAAGTAGTACCTACCTAACAGTAAGTAGCATAATTAATAGCAAAGGTTGTAAGTATTAGTCCGATAAGCTCGTAATTGGCTTATTTTTTTATTAGCTAATAGAGCTAAAAGGAATTTGTGCCAGCATAGGAAGAGGTAGATAGTAATCAAAACAATCATAGCACGGACGCACGGACATAGTATCCAAGTATCTCTGAAAAGTTAGATTGACACTTATGATCAAATAAGTACATTAAGCAAAATACAAAAAAGAAAAAAGAGCTACCTTGGCTGTGACTGTACTGTTTACATAACATTATTTCGTGTCAATTGATATATTTCAATACTTAAACGAAAAATTAAAATATATGAAAATTCGTGTAAAATGATACAACTATTAACTTACGCGTCGATCCGTAGTGAATTCCGACGTAACCACACCTTGTCACACCTTGGTCCCGCGCACCCCCGCTCCCGCGTCACCTCGCCCCCGCGCAGTCCCACCACACTCTTTATGCTCGCACTTGTATTACTTAACACAACTGCTATTGCATAAATATTTTACGGGAATAATTTGACTTTTAGATATAATTCGATTTGTATTCCTTTACACTTAAAAATTTATTTGTGAAAAGTGATTCATGACGAGATGTATCGCTTATCACAAAAAAATGTATCACATTGGTCTCGCATTGGTAGGTACATGTTGAGTTGTACCCTGGTCTGGTTTGAGAAAAGTTGGTCAAAAGTGATATAACTGTAGATATATCAATTTTTCTGAAAAAAATACCGAAAAATAAAATGTGAAAATAAATTCAATTTCACTTATACCACAAAGCACGAAAATAGCCTTAAGAGCAGTCACATAAAGGGGGTTACAACTTGATATATATCAATCTGCACCATTTTTTTGCCGAAATGCCGTTACTTGTATCACTTCTCACAAAATTATCTCCGAAACTATAGCTCCTAGAAGTACGTGACATAGACCAAAAAATTCGTAATTTTTTTCTGATTATTTCTAAATAAAAAAACACAAAAGGGTACAAGTCGAGTTACATCACTTATCACAGGAGGCACAGAATTGTTTTCTTGTACTGCAATTTTATGTTTTTGTAATTTAATTGAAATTGTTGTTGGCAATAAAGATTTATTTATTTCTTTTAGAATTATTATTATATTATTTATAAATAAATTTTATATTATTTATAAATAAATTTTATATTATTTATAAAAACTCTTAATAATTAAATATAATAATAGATTTCGATATCTACAAAATACATTGATTTCCATACTATCTGTTGTGTAACGAGTAGTTATTCACACAGAGAGAAGAGAAGATTTTGTCTTTAATATATAAAATGCCTGTTCAGTTCTAAGAAGTGTATTTTCGTTCCCGTCTAAAGTAAATCAATGTTGTTTCAGGCGCGGCCGTAGATCATCGCCGAAATAGCGCGGCATCAGGTGCGCGCGCGCACGACACGGTCTTCCTTATTACTGTCTTACTCGAATAAAGTGATATCACTTTCGATAATGTACTCACAATGTTATAAAATTAGGGGCTGTAATAAACTTGTTTCAACTCATTTCTTTACTCAAGCCAAACTTATACCAATATATTTGGGTGCAGATAAACCATTTAAAACAAATACGAATCATGGTGTTTTTGTCTATGTTTGTGTGCGTATCATAGCATAATTATTTTTAGAGAGTAGGTAACTTTTTGGAATTATAAAATTTAGAAGCAGATACAATTTATCATCATCATCATCATCATCTCAGCCACAAGAAGTCCACTGTTGAACATAGGCCTCCTCCATGGATTTCCAAAGTGGCCGGTTGGAAGCGGCATACAACCAGCGCCTTCCTGCCACCTGTATGAGGTCATCGGACCATCTTGTGGCTGGTCGTCCTACGCTGCGCTTGCCAATACGCGGCCGCCATTCGAGAACTTTCCGACCCCATCGGCCCTCGGTTCTCCGTGCTATGTGCCCTGCCCACTGCCACTTCAACTTGCTAATCCGCTGGGCTATATCGGTTACTTTCGTTCGTCTGCGGATCTCCTCATTTCTGATTCGATCACGCAGAGAAACTCCAAGCATAGCCCTCTCCATAGCTCTCCACAATTTATGCTTTTATGGTATGCCCGATCTATATCGACCTCTTGTCACAGCGGCCATATATCCCACGTGGCCGAGCCAAAGCTTAACCAATCTTCATCGAGATCGGAACATTTACATAGCCCGGAAATGAACGGCTATCGCGACCAGTACGCATGCGCGACGTGCCACTCCAGAGATTGATGACATGCGTCCATCTACATTGAGAAAAATGGCTATCACTTAATACCACTTTTTGTTCACAAGCTGAGCTACTTTCTATGAAATGGCATTGCTTTTTTTTATGTGTTACATAATACGTTGGCTTCCGTTACGACTGCGACTTATATATCTGAATTATTTTGCAAATAACTATATTTATTTATAACGTCTATCGGGATTGTAACGCGATGGTAATATTGTTTATTTGACTCGAGGTTTCAACCGTTTTGCAACGGCGGCGGTCACCAGTAAACTCGTGACCACGGCCGTTGCAACACGGTCGAAACGTCACCGCGAATGTCACAGATAAAAACGACGCATGATATGTGTTAACTAATGTAACTTGAGGGGTTTACTTTAGCTACTTTAGTCATAGTTAATGTTTAACTATTATTATTACGTAGCCTAAGTGAGTGTCCCACTGCTGGGCAAAGGTTTCTCTTCTTAATCTATTTAATATATTAGTACATAGAAAGTCGCTATCCGTTTTTGTCTGTTCTCATGTCTTGGGCCGCTTAAGTAATTACCTATACATTTAGAGATATTTACCTATACATCAGGTACATCCTAATAGCGCCCGTGCGTAGCCGGGGTGGGTCACTAGTCAAGTACGGTCAGCCTCAGAAGTAGCTGAACATTTTAGTACCTTGTCGCTGTCAGTAATGTGACGAACTCGGGCAACTCTCATTTCATACGTTACTGCGATAAGGGTCTTAAGTCTTTAGCTACTTGTGGGGCTGACTGTACAAATAGGGTAAAATATTACCAAGTCAATGTGGCTGTGCGACGGTCTCCATGCATAATATTAATTCACGGGCATATCGAAAAAACCTTCCTCAAAATCAATTCCATGCCGGTCGTCCGACCCCGCCGATACCCTTTACAAAATAAGCGGTTCATAAATAAGGGGTGACCTCTGATCGGCACGTAACCCGTAAGTCAGCCTGATGAATGGGCGCGCCTTCAGCGCGGCAATTCTCGTGTCAGTAGAGATGGAGTCATAGCAGAGATCTATCAAAAACAGCCCTCAGTTTTCTATAAAACCTGTCATTTTTGACATAATATCTTGAGTGTGAGATGAATCTCGAACGCCAGAAGTAGGGCCTTGTACCTAGCGCGAATCTTCTCGATAGATTATGTACCCGCTTTATAAGTCCGTTGGTCTCCGAATCCCTTACCGTACGAATCGCAATAGCAAGCAAGTGTTATAAAAGAAGTAAAACATGACTGTTGCTCTTCCTCCAGGACTAGCTATTGTATTGTACCTAAGGTGATGTGCTCGTTTAGGGAGTGCCTATTGACCCACGATTAAAGACACTGATTTATACAATCACGACCGAGATCTGTAAGTACGATATATTGGTGGAAACATTTCAAAAATTCGCAACTTTCGATGTGAAATTTTCCGAGAGCCATGATCCCGCATTTTTAATTGTTTTTAAGACACTTCTTCTACTAATTCTACAAACTTAGTTATAAGGCATAACAACAGCAAACAAAAAACATAACTATAGATTAAGATCTAGATATAGTACTGCCGTAAGAATGCGCTTTTTACCCAGCAAAAAGCTTGGTACACAATCCTCTCGAAAAGGTAAATTAATTGTAACTAACTCTAGTTTTTGACATTAATAGTCATGGTTGCATTACAGTGCGGGGCTCGATCAATCGATCGATCGCATCATACCTCTGCAGCCCGTAATGCACTCTTACCATCGCATTCATCTCGTGGAAATGGCCCTTAAGTCTTCGGGGGTACTCGCAGTCGTATCGGTAGGAGCAAGGCTTTGTGTACCTACTTCTCTACTGTGGACAGCTGTTGTTGTGCTTGTGATCAAGTTGTTATGCCAGGGATTGGAGCATTAACTAATATTGTCGTAGGTTGTTTGCTCAGCGCTCGCAGAAACAATCTCGCTTCAAAATTGCGCAGTTTGGCACAAGTTTGGGTAACAGTTCTAATCCCCGTTATTATACACACCATGAGCACGTAATTATTGTTTTAGGTAGATAATAAAACAAAGATATACATAACAAACAAAAGTATAGAAATAACACTAAGTGACAGCGCCGATATAGGTACATACATAGAAAACGTTACAACTTGATAACAATTTCTATTCTTCCTTCAAAGATTTTCTTTACCAGGGTCCATGAAGAATTTAGGAAACTCTTCTTTTATAGATATATATATTATACAAGTAAAGTGATTTTTTAAAATACTTAAATGTATGTTTATGTCTATACCCCTTAGATAAAAGCTTTGTGTATGATGTCGGTTTTTAATTCAAAAAGTTTTTAACTAGTGACAATGGTTGGATAGAGTTGCACTGATGGATAAGTTTTTCCTTGTGACATTCAGGTCCGACCCGCTGTTTAACAATTTATTAACTGAACCTACCTAAGACCCGATGAGGCGTTGTAAATATTCAGCATATTGACTTCCAATTAATAAGTAAATACAGTTAAGCAAAGTATATTGCTGCCATTAAATAAAATCTCAAAATTCAAGTTATGATCAAACGAAGCAATGTAAATCAAAAACTATATTTGTCGACTAATACTGTAGCCAAAACTTTAAGTAATCATACTGTGCTAACAGGCTACCCCGCCAGGAATTCCAGTCGCAACGTTACTAAAGTCAACAGCTTTCAAGTTAATGTATGTCAATCCCAGGACCGAACACTGAACAAACAAGCAGTTTGGCACAGAAATAACATATTACAGCAAGTGGACTCGGCCGTCTGGTTAACGTCAACCATCGTCTATCAAGACGGTGACAAAACACAGATGGTTGAACACATTGTGGGGAAAGCGTTGTGAGACAATGTAATTTTGTCCTCTTACTTTGTTAACCTCGATTCAATGCGTATTGTGTAGCTCATTCAATTAATACAGTCAACTAATACATTGTTTTAAACTATTGTGATTTTTAACCCATATTTATATTGCCTATCGGGACTTAAAGCGATGATTAAAGTCCCATTGTTTATTAAACTCGACGTTTCAACGGTATTATAAAGTTAACGACCACGAGTAGCTTACTCCGCTACTCGTGACCATGGCGGTTGCAAAACGGTTGGAACGTCGAAATCCATACACAATGTCATCGCGTTAAAGTCCCGATTGAAGTTATAATAAGGCCATAATATTACGATAATGACTGAATGAGACAGAGTTCTGCAGTGACCCAGATCCGAATTTAGAACATAATTTTTTAGCATACTCTACTCTGTAAAACCAGTGTTATGCACAAACATGCAATACGGCTGCGTCCGTGCAACACGTCTTTTTTCATGCAAAAACCTACCATCCTCCACTAACATGAAACAAACATACATCACACAGACTCAACTACCCGGTGTACATGCGTTTCGCCTCTATACAAGGCATCATCAGGACCTTAAATTGTACGACTGTTCGCTACATGTTTTTTTTAAGTATATCAAGCTCTCTGTGGGCTGTGTAAGGTGCGGCAAGACTGATTGGTCGGCTAAGCGGCGTGCTCTGAGGCCTCTTGTCCGAATTAATCGCCGTGATACGACGCGGCGCGCGCGCGGGTTTGCTTCGTCATCTTTCGTTTAGCTCCTAAGATCCATCGATGTGTTATAACAGAGATGGACGCTGTTGGCAAAATCTGTATGCGGGATCGTATGAAGGAGAAAAAACTTTTAAATAAAATTAAAAGAGTTTAATAAAATAAAAACACGGAAAAACGGAACACAACTAGCAGCTAATCAATCACCCAACGCCATCCCAGTCGCTCAGTCATACCCGTTCATTCACAAAATCTCTTCCAGTCATTCGCTCGTTTACATCAATCGTTCATTCGGTGTTGCAAACATTCCCACACGTATTATAACATATACTTAACTCATACTTATACTTAACTCATACTTATGCTTAACTTATACTAAAGATAGGGTTCCGTACCTCAAAGGGAAAAAGGAATTCTAATAGTATCACTGTCTTGTCCCTCTGTCTGTCCATCGAGGCACTTTTTCTCATGACGCGCGGAGGTATCGAGTCGAAATTAATATAAAATATTGAAATCTACAGTCCCATAGAACTGTGAAAAAATCAAATTTCTAAGTCAACGCAAACAAAAGATACGCCTGTTTATACCGCATATTTTTCCGTAGCATTATTCAATTAAGCTTTTTGTTGATGATTCTTTATTGTTTTATAATGACTGTATTTAAAATGGTGAAAAAGCTGTGTGACACTTACCTATTAAAATATTTTCTTACTTGAATTTTAACTTTTCTGATTGTTTTTCTCTTATACCTCTGTTTTTTTTCCTATTTATTTTTTTACTTTGTATATAATAACGTAGTCGACCTGGGATCGATCTGAAAATCAGAGCTGGGCCCAATTTCATAAACGCGACAGGCGACAGATATCAGTAACAATTCGCCGTACATTACTGTGTCGATCAGTAACGCTACAGACTTATCATCATAGTGGGCACGCAATCTATACCGAATTGTCACTGTCAACTGTCGCCTGTTGCGTTTATGGCATTGTGACATAGCTTGTACCCATCGTCAAACAAATAGTATAACTAATAGTGTAAAAGTTTTACTTCAACGTGCTAATGCTGATTGTATTACTAGTAATTTTTTGATTTATTTATATAGTCGGCTTGTAGAAAACTGGATTGCTTCGACCGAGAATTGAACCCGGTCCTTCTGATTCGGAGGCAGTCGAGCGTCAAAGTAAGAGTGACGCAGACATGCCGCTAAGTAGCTGCCAATCAAGGCTAGCCGATGGTCGGTGGTATACGCCTACATTGAATCTGCACCTTATTGAAAGAAAGAAAGAACGAAAGAAAGAAAACAGTTTATTCGGTGCTAAGATGTACACAGGATGAACTTACAACTAGAACACCGAAAGCATTGCATTGGCATAAGGTAAAAAAGGGTACATCTTTTCGTACATTGTAGCTACCTACATATTCTCCATTAAGCACAAATCAGGTTACTCACTTTGAGAATGCTCGTTATAGAAAAATACTCTTTTATTACTTAGAAAATTGGAAGAAATTAACACTCGTACATCATTAGGAAAATTTTCAATCGAAATTTCTTCTCATTTTATTTCAAATACAATTCACAAAAAGGAAGAGTTTCTCAATTTGCTGGGATCTTGCTAGCACTGCAGCTTAGCGGCTGGTTTAGCTAACAAGATAGTGGTTGCGATCTGGACTGACATTGCACAAGTTCCTATCTCCCGGTTATTTCTTCGTCTATCGTTGTTTATAGTCACGTAACCCGTTTGCTCGTTTCCCGCTAATATAAAAAATGCCGACAGTTTGTATGCGTTCCAAGCATCCTTACCAAAATTTGGTAAAAAAATTGATTCCCAGCCTCTATGGTTATGCAAAGAGGCGAACTCCGCTGCTCCGGCATCACGGCTTATTTACGTTATTACCGTGATGGTGATGGCACCTGATCCGGCTGTTCCATCATCGGGTCCATTCGTATTCCACGCGCGCGCTCGTTAGCGTCCGCTTCGTTCCACGCTTTTCCACGCGTTTCCATGGTGCAAGACGGGAAAGGAAGCGAGAAGGATGTTTAACTATAAAAGGTTAACAAAAAACCTTAGGGCGATTTGCTAAGACTGTGGAACTCGAAATAGTAGACTCAGACATGGATAAAATACTATTTACCTTCCAAACCGCTTCCGAAATTCAAAATCTACAGGCGTCCGGCATCCTTTCATTTGCCTCTCTTTCTATCCGTTATTGTCCATTTCTATCATTATTATCATCTGCGTTGCATTATCCTCCAGCTCAATTTACTTAATTACAATTAAAGACAAACATTAATTGTAAGCAATATAAAATGTAAGGAAGGAATGACTCAGGTTACGTCCCTAACTGCTCCCTGCAAAATGTCGGCGTAAGATCAAATTATGTTTCTGCCTCCTAATTGTGCGCATTTTAAAATATCAAACAGTTGCGTGTTCATAAATAATAAATGAGGTGAATATTTCCTGGCCAAACAATTGTTAGCGACATTATTTTTGCTACAAACTTTCGTGTTTGTGAGGAAATTATTTTCGGCGATGTTTATTAAGTTTGACAATGGTTTATTGTTATTCGTGAATCTTATTTTTTTTGGCAAAGTTACGTTCTACGAGATAACGCGATAATTCAAAATGTAGATGGGGATTGATTGCTATAAATATTTTCCCGAAAGTAAAAATGTATCGGATCTATTATTGGAAAATGTATATTTGTGATATTAAACCTCGAAGAACCATATTCGAGTCTGCAGGTGGCAATGGGCTGGGAACATGAAGAACACAACAGAATTGAAGGTCAGTGGGATCTTAAGGTTTTTGGGGGAGACGGGAGATACGGTTGGTCAGCCCTACACGGCGGAGTGATAACTTGGTTAAGAGGATGCAGCGGGTGTAGACCATTTGTCTCCGAAGTCTTCGCAGAGACCAAATGTTCAGCTAATGGGCATCCGTGAGTTGAAGAGAAGAAGCATTTCAAGTTCTCTCACACCTAATTTCTTTTATTGACAATTTTTTTACATAAATTTGAACAGCTATCCACCGTGGGTTTAGCAGACTCTATTTTAATTACCTATGTATTCTATCAAAACTAAGTGAATAAACTAGACCAATTATGTATTTGCCAAGAATTCATCTTCACTGCCAAGCCTCATTCAACTAGCGTCGGCATGCACCTGAGCAATCCGACTTAACCACAGTGACACACCTAGTGAGAGATCAATTTTCTAAGGTAGACAAAGAGATTTCTAAGCTGAACCTTGCCCTCTTTGTCCAAAGCTATCCCTTTTGAGTTTACCTGAATCCGCCCCCGCTCGTCCCTCGCAAACATCTCCATGCCAATGCAAATACATTACCGCTCTTCGATTACCGGCCGCGGGTCCCAAATGGCCAAGATTCAAGCCCTTTGTGTGGTGTCATTCGATCTGTTCTGATCTTGCGTGCCTTTGAAGGTGGGAAAGAGTTATACTGTCCTCTCAAGATGACAGGGGAAGTTTGAAACTGGGTCGAAGGTGGGTTTGGAGTTTGGAGTGTTAGAAAGTTTTGGTTGGAAATGAGCTGCAGTGACATTAACTTAAGTCGTTATAAAAGTCTTTTAGTAAAATATTTAATTGTTACATGTTAAGAGGAATTTGCAATGTTATTTGTAATTTTACTTCCCATTTTATACAAAAGGTTACATACGCCATATGCGTATAGCGTATGCGTTTAGTACGCCATTCGTTCAAGTAGCGAACGGTCGTACTGTTTCTTTGATCTTGATGATGCCTCGTATAGAGGCGAAACGCGCGTCGATCGTGTAGTTTTAGTGTTTAGTGGTGGTGGTGTGTAGTTGAGTCTGTGTGATATATGTTGTTTCGTGTGGAAGCGGAGGAGGGTGGGTTTTTGCATGAACATATATGTGTCGCACAGACGCAGCTATTTTGCACGAGCCCGGCACTGGTTTCGCGGAGTAGCAAGGTAATTTGTTCCAGTTTGTTAGACTTATACATGCAAATGTTTGTATTTAAGTTAAGTATTTAGGACAGTAGGTGTACACTGATTGAAGCCAGGGATCGCCGGGATACGCGAAAAATGCGAATAATTTTAGACGATACAAGCCTGTCGAGCCATAGTACGTAGTACGCGAATCTACTGACGAGTAGATTCGCGTACTTATTAAAGGGACGCCTCTATCACTTCTTAAAGGTCTTATTAGTCTGCTCGTTCCTTGCTCGTTCTCTACCTGTGCACCTAGAACAAATGCTCTCGATACGCGTTAACTCGCTACGTAACTCAGTGTGTATCGCTCTTACTGGGCTAGTTAGAATGAGATGCACTGAGTTACGCAACGAGTTAACACATATCGAAAAGATTCGTGCTATAGGTGCATAGATGACACAGAACACACAAAATTGCCGTAAACACTTAATTTTTAAACGATAATTCCAACTTGTCTATTACGATATTGTTATCATTATATTCCTTAATTTCAGTACAAACAGTGCTGTAACATTCATGGTCGCATTATTCATTCACCACGACGTTTACCGCCGTTCGTTCGATCGTACTCCCCTCTAATTAACCACCTTGGAGGTAAATGTATTTCTAACTCAATCAGAATTTGGTGCCTTTAAATTTTCCATGGTAACGTCAACGTCACAGGGTTTTATATTTGAGGGAAATAAGGAAACGTACATTAACGAATTTAAATTGTCGTGCCTTGTAACTGTACATTTTATTTGACGAGTACCTTAGCAATCCCTATTCAGTTTGTGTTACTGAAGTGGGTGAGTTACCGTACCGTCATGGAAAATTATAAATAAGGAAACGGTCTCAGTCTTTAACAGTGATAGAATAGAACAAAATACCTACAATGTTTTTTAATTGTATTTACTGTGTAAAAAACAAAGTGTGACTTTAATTTTAGACGTTTCAACAGTTACAAGAACAAAAAATACTCTTTAAGGATTCACACAAGTAAACAAAATAAAAAAAACACACAGGAAATTTTTACATGGGAGTCAACAGGCGGTCTTATCGCTAAGCAGCGATCTCTTCCAGACAACCTTTGGAAAGAGATACGGTAAGAATTAGCCAAAGTACAATGGGCAGTGCAAATATAAAGCGAACCAATCACACTCAAAATAAACGTACATCAACGTTACCTACCTAGGTACTTAATAAAAAGTTAAACTCAAGATTAGGTAATAAGTCCTGCTGAAGCCCCGGAAAGTAAAAATCCAATGGCATTATTGCATGTTTAAACTTCTGAGCAGCCGAGGAATAAAGAGATGAGCCCGTTATCCGTGGCCATTGCAACACGGTCGAAACGTCGAGATAAATTAACAACAATATTATCACGTTAAAGCTCCGTTGATGTTGTAAATATTTGTAAAAGTCGCAAATGCTTAAAACCATTGAAAATGATGAAGCAAGAGCATCAAAACAGAAATTAAAGAAGCTCCGTGGTACTGCCCGATTGTAGGAAGCAGGCGTACCTTTGTTTCTACGTTAACTTTCTACTTACAAGTTACAAATAAAACCCAAAATTATTTCACTGAAGCCCCCTCGAAGCCGAAGGTAATACGTTTATACGGTAACTTGAATAGGCTCCGCCATATTTGAATTTTATGACGCGCGCTTCCTGGAGCGTGACATCGCGTCGTCGTAAAATATGGCGGGTAATACGGCCGCCATGTTGTAAATAATAAAAGCGGCCATTGTCGAAACATGGCGCTTATGTCATTTGTAATTAGACGGCGGGATAATGCAATAACCCATAAGAAATGTATACAGTTTGTGTAATCCATTAAGATGCAGCCCACTCCTTTAGCACGCAAGGTAACCACTGACTTATAAGAAATGGACTTCTAGTCAGTTTATAAAAAATGGCCTATCAAAGTAGGATAAAAAGTACACTAAATCGATAATCGCTCGCGCTGTCAGTCTGTCGGACCGACGGCGCAGCTGTCAATACTATTATTTTGTAAAAAACCTATTTGCAACGAAACTCAATAAATTATTATTTTATGCAGTCAGACGTAAAGTTGTGAATCCAATGACTATAAATGGTAAACTAATAATTTGCATTTGTAACAATGGCGTAAACCTGTATTCTTATGTCGGGCCGTTTTTCTGCTGTCATTTAGTATGACACTGTACATCTATGCATTATAATATCATTGAAGGTAACTGTCTTATTGTATGTCGCATAGACGCAGTTGTTTTGTATGAAAATGTTGGATTTTATGCTGATTCTAGACCAGTGAGGCAGTAAAGTATTTACGATGCCATCTTCTATGGGTACTTGAGAGATTTTAGACCATAAGTTAGGTAACTCTAACCACAGGACCCCACGAGACAGGCTTAGTCTTGTACGGTGGTCATGGTTAAACTGTACTATGTATGTACGTAGCATAAAATTCATTCTATTTCATTTTAGAGTTCAGAGCACAGTACTAATAAAATTAAAACGCGCACCCAGAGACAGAACGGTACTGTTAATAGCCAGACTACCTTCTGGCTATTTTTCGGGGTAGTTCGCTTCCCCCACCTTCTGTACAATCGACTGCCTTGTGGCTGCACTCATGTGAACGTCAGGGTACCGTTGCTAAACTATCGATAGCTTGACTAACAATAGTTGACCTTGAAAAATAGTCACAATATCGATAGGCCTATCGATAGTATCGGTACTATTGATACTATCGATTGTATCGATAGTTCGATATATTGCCGCAACGCTATGCCAGGGCAATGCTGTGTAGTGTTGTGAGCAGGACGGCGCTACTCGCAGTTTGTATTACTTGACTGATTTGTACATGTATAAACGCCATCTGTCTTTCTATCAATTTTGTTCGACTATTCAACCTCACTGTGCTGCTCCCGTGAAATCAGCAATACACTGGTTGCACCAAGTATCAAAGTAATTTGTTCCAATATATAAACAAGTATCGCCAAAGTACATTCATCACGACGTGTTTTCAAAAAAAATGAGTTATGGGCTATTAATAAACATCGAGAAACAAACATCCAAAAACCCATTTAGAAAATCACGTAAGTGTAATTTTGTAAATTTCCGTGTCGCCCCCGGTTCTGTATTCGGCCGGTGGCGCCCTCTATAAATCAGCGCCGTCATTTGTATTCTCCGGCGATCGAGCTCTCATTTGCGAACAGCGCTTTGTTGCTACATCGACGAGTTATGGCTTTTACAGATCTGCCTGCTGCCGAATCCGATGGCTATAATTTCTTAAAAGCTTTATTTAGTAAGATATTCGTTTTTAACGAAAAAGGGAGAACACAAGCATGCGTCGCTTGTTCAAGTAGCGAACGGTCGTACTATTTAATCCGGATGATGCCCTGTAAAGAGGCGAAACGCGCGCAAATCGCATCGTTTTAGTGTCTAGTGGTGGTAGTTTCTAGTTTTTATTTTTTAAGTCTGTGTGATGTATGTTGTTTCGTGTGGTAGCGGATGAGGGTGGGGTTTTGCATGAAAAAATAAATCGCGCAGGCGCAGCTGTTTTGCACGTGCACGGTACTGATTTTGCGGAGTAGCAAGGTATTTTGTTTTAGTTTGTTAATTAACAGTGACCGTCGCCATTCATAAGAAGACCCATGAACCCCAAGAGCCACGCTGATCCGTTGCCGGACTGTTCTTTCCACAAATGGCCCACCAGATGTCGTCACTTGCCGTACGACGTACACAACAATCTCCACAGTATTCGGTTAAGAAGTAAATAATTAAACAACCAATTTGCATACGCCTCCAACGGAAACTTAAACGGGCTATAGTAAGAATCAGCCAGGCGTGCTACTGTATCCGTTACAGCAACACAAAGCAAACACCGCAACGAGCGAGTCAACAGCGTTACAGCAACACGCACGAACGAGCGCGAGATTGAGCCACGCTAATGTAAACAAGCATAATTACCTGTACATATAACTTCGCTACAAGTTACAAGTGTTGCGAGGCTTGCTAAAATAAAATATGTATTAAATCAATCAAACGGTAAATTATTTCAAACTTTCGCTATTTTTACACAATTTATAACGTTCTCGGGACTTTAACGCGATAAAAGTAAATTGTTAATTTACCTCGACGTCTCGGCCATGTTTCAACGGCCGTGGTCTCGAGTAGACTCCACTTGTGTCTACTCGTCAATACGGCCGTTGAAACATGCCCGAAACGTCGAAGTAAATTTACATTATATTTTCAATCAAACGGCGCTAATAGGCATCTTCAGCTCAAAGTCACTTTTACGTAGCCTACAAAGCTACATATTTTGCGTAGAAGCTTACTTACTCCGTTTGGAATAGAGATTAGAGATTTTAAGTCCGTGGAGACCAGCTGGTAAAGGTTTCTTTAAAGAGATCTCTTTGCGTCTGGTCAAGATTACCCGTGACTAGAAGGCAGGCAGCTACTTCGGCGAACGGCCTAGTTTGGCAACGTGGTAACTTTGTTAGCCTTTTGGGGAGTATCAAAAAAACTTTTATTTCAGACTACAATATCCACGGTCTATGACCTTGGGAGCGTTTTTTTTCTTTCAGTTTTAAGCTATTTTTAATTTAGTAAAATCATAATTATTTTCTTTACATTTTTTAAATAAATAAATGAAACTTTAATACTTTCGTTTGAATGAAAAAAACCAGGCAAGCTAACGCTAATAAAGAAAAATTATATGTTGAGAGAAATGCACAAAAACGTAGGTATGTTACGGGAGAAAAAGAAAAACCAAAATGACAGGACATTAGAGAGATAGGTAACATTATCCCGCGCTCTCCGGTGTACTAACACATTAAATACTTTATGAGCAACGCAAACCCGAGCCCAGTGCTGTTTCTCTGAAACTCATAATGAGACTCTCACGTTTTGCAATATAGAAAGAAAGACTATAATGTACAGAGTAAAATGTAAGACAATAAATGTAAAAAGTACAATGCTAAAACTTTATCATTTTCACTCGTGTTTTTAGCGTCAATCGGGACTTTAACGCGGTAAAACTATTGCAAATTTACCGCGACGTTTCGATCGTGTTGCAACGGCTGTATTGATGAGTAGATCTAACTGGAGTAGTCTACTTGTGACCACGGCCGTTGCAACACGGGTGAAACGTCGAATAAAAACGTTGAGTAAATTAACAATGATTTAATTGCGTCAAAGTCTCGATTCATTTTGCAAATATTATACATACACATACAGACATCACACACAGTACAAACATCACAAACATATTAAGCTGAATAGAATCAAAAAGGGCCCCACTCAGCATACTGCCTCGGTAAACCGAGACGCTGATTTTCAGTGGGATCCTTGAGATTCCTAATACAACACTGACGACACGAACGAACGTGCGACTTAACAAAAATGTACAAACACAGCAATAATTTTAAGGGCATGGAATTCTGGCACTTTATTTCAATAAATAAAAGCGCTTACTTTTCTTATAAATACATTCATATATAGGATACTTGGTCTATTCTTATTTAATTAACACAAGTTTTCTTGAAAACAAATCTCAAAAGACCAGAATATCGTGTCTTCAAGTCAAGATCGTCCAAGATCAAAGGCCGAGAAAATTGTTTCTTATGTTTGTTTTGTTTTTTATGCTTTATATTTATTTGAATCCAGTACTTAAAATGTTTAACATATTTTTTAGGTCTTAAGACGATATTTATGTTCGGGCAGACTAGACAGTGGTAAAACTACGAAGCTGGAGGTTGCGGGTTTGATTTAGTATAAAGTCAAAGTCAAAGTATATTTTTTCAGATTAGGCCTACAGGAAGCACTTATGACATGGAATATCAGAAAATTTAACACCATTTTGAAAAAATCTCTAATGAGATACCTGAAATACTGGCAAGAAACTCAATGAATGAAAAAGTGAATGTTTGTATCCTGTTTGTGGACTTGTTTTATTCTTATTGCATTGTAAAGTATCTAATAGTATACAGATGGCAATAGTTCTAGCATAAATGTAAATAAAAATATTTTATTTATCATTTTGTCAAGTTTTAACAGTGTGAACACAAAATTGTTTATAAATGGATTTAGCACCGAGTATTTTACATTTTTGAAGACCTGACGTTCCGATCGTGTTGCATTTCCGCGTTATAGACTTTCTTAGTTTGGAAATAAATCAGTAAATATTGTCCAAAGATTACTTTATTTTGTATTACATGACTAATGGCTAAATAGAGGGGATGCCTAACGGTATCCCTGTCGACCAGCCCCGCTGGCTGCCCGGGGCCCGCGACAGAGTTGCCGCGAAAACAAGTCCATTAAGTAAGCAACCGTGGGACACAAATCACGGCGTTCCCTTCACCATTACCGTTACGTTCCGCAGTTAGTTATAATCCTCGGATATCCTGCGTCTTGCGGCGGGAGAACAGCCCGTTTGATGTAAGAGCAACTGCTCTATCTGTGGACAGCTGTACCTATACCTTAGTATCCATATCTTAGAGCTATACTCTATCATCTTCCGAGCGATCCCCATGTTTCTCTATTCTCTATCTTCATGAAGTCAAAGAGGAGGCAGGGAATAGAGTAGCATATCGATTACTCCAACGATGTGAGAGTGTAACTTTAACATTTATACAGTGTAGAGCAGGTGCTGGTAGTAAGCTGTTATGGTTGTTATAATATACTACTTCAATAAACTTTTAAGGGATTTTTCGGTGAAATAGAGCTAAAGCCACTGTCCCAGTCATTGACAGTGAAAATACAATACATATATTTGTGCTAAGCGCACAGGTGTTAAAACAGCCAATGCCCGTTGTGCTGTTACAAGTGACTGCTTAACTCTTACAGCACCTTAAAAAACACAAAAACGAGTAATAATTCGAGTTACATATGTGGTTCTGAGCGTTTTTAAAGCAGTACTAAGGCTCTTCATAACTGCAAGTATGAGTGTAAGGTGAATTAGTGTTGTGTGGAAGTAATTCGGGCGTATCTCTCGGTTGCGGCCTTTTGCTTCCGGCGCCGACTCGCGACGAGCCCGCTCTGGTGACGCCGGGTGATAATGGCATAACTTTATTTTAACAATACTCGTTAATTATAATCATGCGCACGTTTAGATGTTTGGATCTAACAAACAATTATCCCAGAAAACGACCTAACGCTCATTTAATGAAGCATTATATGCTCTTGAGTATGTCGTTTAGTTATATCAATTATTTTTCAACTTTGTCAACTAACTTCAGTAAGCAGCATAGGTAGTACATAACAGACGCACACACACACACACACAGACAGACTCACTTTCTTTGTTTTGTTTATGTAACATGTAATAGCATTGGTATTAGTTTTTTTAGTTTAGCTTTTATTTTTAATTGATTACTTGCTGGGGCTGCGATCAACCAGCCCAAGGGGCCTTTCTGAAAATCAGCGCCGGGCACCGAACCCTGCACATGCTGAGACTGGCACCCATTGCCAAACTTCAATTGTTTTCTTGTACCGCAATTTTATGTATTTGTTTTTGAACTTAAATTGTTGTTGGCAATAAAGATTTTTTTCTTTCTTTCTTTTCAAATTGCAAATTTATTTTTGCCCTGAGAAGAGTCAGACAGGTTACGTCTTTGGAGGCAGCTTTAACGGCATATAACGGTTATGTAGACTCTACTTTCCGATATGGCATCGTTATCTGGGGAAATGCTGTTAATAATGAAAAGGCGTTCTTAATACAAAAGCGATGTATCAGAAATATTTTTGGTCTACACCGAACTGACTCTTGTCGCCCGTATTTTTTAAAATATAAAATTTTAACTGTGCCTTGCCTGTACATACTAGAGGTCTGTGTTTTTGTATTTAAGTACAAGAACTTATTCAATCTAAGAAAAGACATGTCGACTCGTGCATTGAGATCTCAGTATAAGTACAGGATTCATAGGCCATTGGCAAGACTCAAACTCTCTTCAAAGAATTCTTATATCATGTGTATTGACATATTTAATAAACTTCCGGATGCGTTAAAAGACAACAGCCTGAAATCATTTACTAATTTGACGAAACAATGGCTGTTGAAAAAATGTTATTATAGTCTAAAAGATTTTCTATGTGATGATGTTAGCTTTTAAGTAACAAATTGAATGGTATTAGAATTTAGAATTTATTTTATTGACATACATAATAATGATAACGACATGATGTAGTATTTGTAATGATTAGAATTAGAATTAAGTATTTATTTGTTCGTGAAACACAGATGAATTATATAATGTTTAGTACAGTCCTGAAAAGTTTCTCGTATGTCATGCGATCATTTCTTAGGTTAGATTATATTTTTTAAAGCGTGTACAGTGTACACCTGTAAAGGTAGGGTTAAGCGAAACTATTACTTAGCATCTGTAACTGCACTGTTCAAACCTTAATTCAGACGCATTAAATTTCATTTCATTTCATTTCATTTCATTTCTTTCAAAATGGTACCCTGCCAAATTCACATAATCTTTACATAGTTTAAAACAAAATCGCTATCCGTGTCTATCTGTCCTTATATCTTCGATCTCCTCCTAAACCACGCAACGGATTTTGATACGGTTTCCACTGCTATTTAGAGATTTTTTTAAAGGAAGGTTTTTATGTTATTACATCCTATTTGTACCTACCCGTGCAATGACGGGGCGGGTCGGTGATTTCCATTGGTTTAATAATTTTATGCCGTTGTAGTTAAACTAACGCTCTATATCGCCGAATAGATTAAACGCAAGTGCCGAAAATGTCCCTTGGTAAATTATAAAGGCTATTTGTCCATCATTAGGCAGCTACCTTTCATCTTTTGAACTCAAAGACAGATTTTCAGGGTATTTTCAGGGTATTTTCAGGGTATTTTCTGGCTGGATAAAGGACGTCCATCCCCCGCGTCGTTTATTTCATTCAGCCAGATGAGCTGCGATTTTGGGCGCACTTTTTTAAACGACTGTCCCGTCCGCACAAAGGGACGCGCCGCGGTTCTGAAAACGGCCAGCGAGGGGGACGTAATTCCGGCTGACAATCAAAAGTAACAAAAGCAAAACAAAGTTTACTAACGGGTGGTAGGATCTTGTGCAAGGTTCGTTCGGATCGCTACCACCATCTTGGTCGCTAATCCAGCCGCTAAGCAACATTGCTTCACTGTTGTTTTCCGACGTTTTGCTCTCCAGAGCAAGACAACCGGCGACGTTACTGGCCCAAGAGGTATTCCATCTTAGCCCTCTGGGTTGGCAATGCATATGCAATATCCTTGATGTTGCGGATGTCTTTGGACGGAGGTGATCACTTACCATCAGGTGACTCACATGCTCATTTACCTTCCTGTTGTAAAAAAATCGTAATATTCTGTCAAGGGCGGACCTATCCTTCGAGTCAGGGAGGGGGGGGCACACAGACACACAGACGCACATCGTAGACATTTCTAAGCAAAATAAAGATATTTGAATTTGACAAGGTTTAGCCAGGACAGACTTATCAATACAGTAGTAAAGTATCACTGGCCGGTCCAGACCAAAGCTATGAGGGGGGGAGGGTCCCCAATAACCCCCCTGGATCCGCTAGTGCATCTTCTAAGACCTAGGTATATATTACCAGAAAAGTGTAAAAAACATGTATTAAAATTGAGCATATACGTACTTTATTTCCTCGGACGATATTGGCATGACATCATCCATTTTGATATCCATCGCTAGTATCCCAATACCTAGTTAAAAGTTTATACTAAAGAATAAATAAAACATGTTGGCATTGTTGGCGTTATACCAAAACTCGACCTCATCTCCGCTTACCTGAAACAAAAAGCAAGATGTTAATAAAACTGCATTTTTCAAAACTTTCCGCGAACAATAAGTATTTGGTATTCGCAAATGTTTCGCCAGTATTATAAAGTAGTCCGATACACTTGCGGCCACGATAACCTATGGCTCTAAGTCAGTGATTCTCAAAGGGAAAGAAAGGAAGTAAATATTTTTATTAAGTGGTTTTATCGACTTCCTGTGTCCCGAATAGAATAGAATAGAATTCATTTATTTCAGGCTGCATAGGCCCAGGGATAAATACCTTAAAGACTAACATAAATATTTATGATACAAAACTACTTAACAACTTAATTACTAGCACGTGAAGTCTGTAACGTGAGCACTTTCGCGGTGTCAGTTAACCGGCCACGGAACCGCCGGAATGTGACACCTTTCGAATACAACAGGCCCAGTTATTTTTCCTTCCCTGTGTCTCTGTCAAACTATAATGTCATAGAAAGGGACGCAGATAGACAAAACGTTGGATAAGATAAACATGGTCGGTATGTTTGGATCACAGGGTCGATTTCAACATCCAAAGGGTCCATGTCAACGATAAAAAGTTAGGAATCTATGAGTTGTAATGTGTCTACGAGTATATACTTTTTTTTCAACAAACCACACGTCAACGGCTCGTGATATGAGATGATCTAATTTCTTGAAATGTGGGAAATCTTACTATTTTCTAAAGAGCAACATTCACTTGGCAAAGGTATAATGATCACCAAAGAAGATTTGGTGCATTTTCTTTAAGAAAGAACAAATATAGATTTGTAAAAAAAAGCATTATGAGAAAGTCAAAGTGGCGGTAACGTAACACAAAGCAATGGAAAAGGGTCCACGATTAGAAAAAAGTTTGAGGACCTCTGTTCTTAAGGAAAGACGAACAAAATACGTGGAATTTCAATGTTAAAATCTTAAAACTTAGTAAAATATTTTTGCTAAAAGCTAGACGAAATAAAAACGTTACTTAAAAGAAGAAAATATAAAACAGTTTCATATCTGACTCATGTTTTGCTTAAGTATTTTACCCTGTACTGCTGCAGCACTGTGCAATAATCAAATCTGTTTATTAAGATAAACTAAATTTCTTTTTTTTTATTACGACTATTACACAAAAACTCGCTCAAACAGGTTATTTACTGGCAGATGAAGAGAACGGAACTGGAAGCCGCAGTAGCCGGATTAAACTGGAGCGATCTGGAATCTGCCGCACAGGATCGTTCCAAATAGAAAAGTGTGCAAAGAGCCCTATGCCCCTGCTGAGGGACGACAGGAAAATGATGACGATGATATGAAAAATTGTAAAGCTGTGTTCAATTAACCTTCTTCTAAATTTAATTAACGCATCCCTCCTATCCCTTTGTCCCAAGACTTACACGGGTTCGCAAACGCACATGTGCGATCCAATGACTGGAAAACTGGACTAGTCCACCCGTATCGCTACCACCTTCTGCACGCAAACTCAGTATTCGCACTGCTCTTTAGTATCACTATTTCATATAAGTAGTAAAATTGTATTTTTTTTAATCTTCTAAGATTACGTCCAAGGTCCTGACGACGTTTAATACGCCTATAAAACAGCCATTTATTTCTGAGCTTCGATCATGTCTTAAAACTGGCCCTTTTTTGCAAAATCATCCCATTGTGGATTGTGGATAAAAAATGTGTGTAACAAAGACGGAGCGCGGTAGTGCCCCCGCCAAGTCATCGCAAATGGCGCTGTCACATAGTCTTTTCGAACCGATTTATTTTCTACTTAACGGTCTCTTCAATCGTTTCATTTTTAAACGCAAACTTTTTAAGTGGGCATCTTGCTTTATCTGCTATTTTATGGCTAGGATTGCTGGCAGCTATTAAGTGAGTTGCTGCGGTACTTTAGCTGGGAAAGAATTAGTTTTATGTTTTACTAGCGGACGCCCGCAAATAAAACACCGTGCGCAGTACAAATTAATTATAACCTACATATAAGTTACTAGCGGACGCGCGCGACTTCGTTTCCGTAAAATTAGTAGCCTATGTCCGTCAGAAATAGTGTAGCTTTCTATCTGTGAAAGAATTTTTGAAATCAATTCAGTAGTTCCAGAGATTACCCCCTACATACTAACAAACAAACAAACAAAGTTTACCTCTTTATTATATTAGTGTAGTTTTTTTTATTTTATTTATTAGTTTTATCACAGTTTTGCATGAAAGAGTAGTTTGCGGGTGGCTGTGCGAGGTCCGTGCCGATTGCTACCACTATCTTGCTCGCTAATCCTGCCGCTAAGCAGCAATGCTTGCACTGTTGCGTTCCGGCGTGAAGAGCAAGACAGCCGGAGACATTACTGGCACAAGAGGTGATCCATCGCACCGCATTTGCAGTGTCCTTCGTGTTGCGGGCAGTGGTGATTACTTATCATCAGGTGACCCACTTGCTCGGTTTTCTTCCTATTTTATAAAAAAAATACGTCAATTCTCACAAATTGCGTTTACGATATTAAAGGTAAGTTAACTAGGATTATGCAGTTGTTTTATGCTATAAAGATATATGACCCAGTTGAAATGGGCTCCATAAACGTATTAAATATTTAGCCAAACAGAATGGGGTTGGGCGGCCAAATGCATTCAGAACAATGGGCTCAAAGCCTTATCCAATGGGTTGAAAAGGACCACCAGTGCGCATAGGCAAACCGAAAACTCTGAATCCAACCGACGTTATTAATTTTGCGAGTTTATTTATTATGTTTTAATTCAGTTGTACATATTTCTGACCGTATTGTATGCCGAATGCGTCTGAATGTTACTTGTTTTGATTTTATAAAATAGGAAAGCACTAGTAGATCACTCGATGGTAAAGTGATTCGGCTATACTAAGGAAATTGCAGATGCGTTGTCAACCCAGAGGGCTAAGATGGGATACCTCTCGTGCCAGTAATTACATCGGCTGTCTCGCTTTCCACGTTGGAACACGACAGTGCAAGCACTGCTGCTTAGCGGCTGGATTAGCAAGCAAGATGGTGTTGTGTTCCGGCATGGAGAGCAAGACAGCCGATGAAATTACTGGCACAAGAGGTAATTCCATCTTAGCCCTCTGGGTTAGCCTACTTGCCCATTTGCCTTCCTATGTTATGTTTAAAGTAAAACCATTTAATATTAATTATTTCTGTCGGCAGCCGCCATAAACTGTTCCGGTAATACCAGGCTGCAAGCTAATGCAGCAAATAACTTAAACGTTACCTATAATAGTTTGATGAGTAGCAATTTCCTGCAAATCCATTCGATATTTCATTAAAGCTAGGACGATCTTACCTATAACAAAATTCTAAAGATATTTTACTGAAAAAAACATTTATAAAATTCAAATTGTATATCTGTTGTCTACTACCCATAGCACTAGCTTTGCTTAGTTTAGGACTACGTCAATTAGTGTGAATTGTCCAGAGATATTTACTTATTTATTTTAACAAAAGGAATACAGATACAAAATAACACAGTTGATGCTAAAAGGGACCCTAGTCAGCATGTACTGCTGCAAGCAGCAGCGCTGGTTTTCAGTGGGGCCCTGAACTTAAAAAACTAAAACTAAAATACCTTAAACCTAATCCTATGGGGTGACGCCACGCTCACCATGACCGTATAGTCCTGGTGATCCATTCAAAAACATCACTTAGGTCGTACAAAGGCCATAACGTCTCTATGCGGTAGAGATCATGTCTAGTGGAATGATCAATGAGGTTACTGAGCGAAGAGATACATAATGGTTTGTGGCTTCTGCCCCAAAAGTGCGAGAATGTTACAAACTCGTTCTTTATTGTCTATGTTTTTTAATTTATTCTGTAAGAGGTATTTCATCTTAGCCCTCTGGGTTTGCAACGCATCTGCAATCACATTAGTGTTGCGGGTGTCTATAGGCGGTGGTGATTACTTACATCAGGTGACGCACTTGCTTATTTGCCTCCCTATTTTATATTTAAAAATATAAATTTACTTGTCATCTGCCCAGAAAGAAAATTACGTGGACTCGAAAAAATTACGACGTTGCGAGCTCAGCTTAAAAATCTCTTAAATCCCCGTCTGGGATGTAAAACCTTTACACTTGCCTCGTAACAAACAGCGTTCAGATAATTGAAAAGATAAAGTACAAATAGATAAAGATAAGGTATAAATCCGCGACGGCGATGCGACAGAAGACGCGTCCTCTCGAGGGAGTTGGATATAAACGATCCAAGACCAGTACCATTACCATGAGTTTCTATCGAAAATTCATATTACGTTACTACAGTCGATAGCGGTCAAATACGCTCCCATTTGTCAGTGAAAGAGTTAACCATAGTCGATACGGTATTTTTCGATGACATGTGTCAAATTTGTGACTCATGGTACCGATGTTCTACGGCAACAGCTACAAAACTTTAGTCCCTAGCGCTTAGATTACGATAGGTAATTTAACGTTGGACTCATACTAGCGATTTTTAGTTCTCTAAGTGAGCGTTAGAGGCGCTGTACAATTCCCCATACAAATCGTTTACGCCGTCGCTAGCGAGTACGGTTACGGCTAGACGCACTGTACTCATGGTAAGGGTACAGTGCACTTAGCACGAATCTTCTCGACACGCGATAACTCGCTACGTTACTCAGTGCGTCTCTCTCCTTCTGGGCTATTAGAAAGGGACTAGCTGAGCTACGTAGAGAATCAACGCGAGCCAAGAAGGTCTGTTAGGTGCAAAGGGAAAAGGAGGAGATGAAAGTAAAAACACCCGCCATTTTGGATTTGTGTCGTTGTAAATCAGGGCGCGTGAACGCATCAAGCAATTATTGATTCGTTGCCAGAAATTAACGGGATTTACTTTCTTTCTTAAGATGAATTGGAGAAAATATGGAATTAAAAAAAAAAAAATAAATAAATAAATAAATAAAAAAAAATATATATATTTATTTCAGGTCAATCGACCCATATACATTAAATTACGAGGTTGAATTGCACAAACCCGACAACCGGGTAGCCTAGTGGTTAGTGACTATGAAGCTGGAGGTTCCAGGTTCGATTCGATGGAGCAAATGGTCATCATATTTACAAACATTTGCCCCTTGTGGGAATTGAACCCACAACCTCCAGCTTTGTAGGTAGTCAGAGTTACTTAACTATCAGGTTATCGGATCGACTAATTGTTTGTTGATTACTAACAAATCTGGATATGTATCTGAAATAAATACATAACAATAACAAAACATAATGGTAAGCCTCTAAGTTGCCGTGTCCGCGAGTGCACGGCCAAGTTCGGTAACGAGCGGTCGGGATGAAACACTTAAAACTTGGCCGCCGCGATGAAAAATACTCGCCGCGTGTCCCGGCGCCACCAGGAAGCCGAGGGTCACGTAATACCGCCCGGCGACTTGGTTCCGTGACTTTTTAAATAGCTTATTTTATTTAGTCTTTAATTTTTATTTTGCTTAAGGAAAAGGGGTCATCATTAAAGATTTTAAGACCCCCTTTTTCTCCTGATTTTCCTAGTCACGTTTGCCTGAAGAGCGCGACGTAATTTAAGGCTGACCAGTGAGCAGCTCGAATATTCCATATTCACACCTTTTTGAAATAAAAAGCTTAGCAAAGTTTTATTTCAGGTTTGTTTTTCTGGCAACATTTATTAAAAAGTCGATCAAAATACTGTGATAAGACTGACTACTGACAAACGCACAGCCTAAACTACTTAAAACAGAAGTATTAAAAATTTAAAGCACATGTTCCTAGACACCCCTCTAGGTCTTTTTACCCGACTGCGCGACGCAAAGGAGGGTAATGTGTTTATTAGCCTATATATGTATGTATGTTTGTTCCTTTGTGGCGAACTAGAGACCAAACGCGTGGGCCGATTTTTTAACAAAGGTTTTTTTTATTTCCACCACTAATTAGTCTAAACGGGTGTAACTTGTATATAATCCAAGCCAAAGCTAAAAGCGATTAAATTCTGTGAAGTTCCATACAAGAAGGCTATCAATTCAATTCTTATAACAATGTATTACTTCAATTTCCCGGTACAATTAAACTGCTCCGCCGAGGTAACTAGGTTTCTGCGCGTTGTTTGAGCCTAACAATACATAAATAAACCGGCTAATCCTAACAAATACTCCATTACAAGCTACGTCCCATTGTGAGTGACGGAAACTAATTTGGCAGTACCGTCGACGGGGCCCCGCCGCCCCGACGCGTAGCGGTAATGTGGTTTACAAACTTTACAAGTAGTTTTGATGAGCTGAATTACATTGTAAACAGAATGGAAACTAGCTAGTTGAATTTAATAATGGAGAATATAGTACGAATGAATTAGTACTAGGGGACGCGCGCGACTTGGTTCGCGTGAAATTAGTAGCCTATGTCCGTCAGGGATAGTGTAGCTTTATATTAGAGATCGGCAAACGTAGCGTGGGACGTCCTCAGACTCGGTGGAGCGATGATCTTCGCAGGGCGGCTGGCAAGAGCTGGATGAGAGTGGCCGAGGATCGTGCTGGGAGAGGCCTATGTCCAGCAGTGGACGAACATAGGCTGATGATGATGATGATGATATTAGTGAAAGAATTTTTGAATCGGTTCAGTAGTTCCAGAGATTACCCCCTACATACATACAAATAAAGTTTACCTCTTTATAATATTAGTGTAGATGTAGACAGACTATTATATTAGTGTAGGTGTAGATATAGACTAGTTTTTTTCACGATTTTGTACGTGTTAACAAATTGGAGCAAATTACCTTGCTACTCCGCAATACCTAAGGTTTGTTTTCACCAAACCATTTTAATGGGAAATTCAGGTAAACGAGCATGCGGATCAAGTCATGGGGAGTGATCGCCCATGGAAACCAGCGACTCTAAGAGAATCGCTGATCCGTTATCGGACTTTAGGTCCCAGCCCCAATGGGCTTCGGATCTCACACCGCACAAAACGCAGTAGCCAGCTAGCTTCACGCCGGTATTATGTAAGAGTGTGGTACTACACTAAGTCACGATAGGGAGAATTTTCTCCAGGCGGGTGTTATGGCTGGGGACCGAAATCCGAAAGATGAAAGTTGGAAATTGTATATATGCGTCCGTGTTACAAAACTTCGTTAGCGTGATGTAGCCCAGGTCAGTTGGTTTCCTCTAATCTACACTAGATGGCGCTAGAGTCGCTACAGACCCATTCATTCTGGGTACAGCGTGGCTCTACCACAAAAAACCTTGTGATTTAAGACCGACCAGTATTTGACAATAGGTGAATATAAGTAAGAACGTAAATAAATCGTGCAAACAGTAAAAAATTTTTTCGTCACAGTACAGTCAACTACGAAGCCTCACGCACCTTATCATCTCGAGATAAAACACGACAATAACAAACCGAAAATACGATACTAGCAACTGGCCGCGACTTGCCCCGGGCTTTTCCGGGCCGTGTTTACATAACTTTGTTACAAAAAGTTTGACATTAAATATCGCTTTACAGAGTTTCGGCAGATCTGCCAACAAACAAACAACAAACTCAGGATGACAACTGGATTGAATTAATCATTGCAAACAATCGAGTTAATTTAAACATTGGCTGAATTCGAATGATTCATGACGACGCCGAAATGGATTTTGGTAACATTGAAATAGTGAAGTTTTCCAATGCTACTGTCAAGCGCAATCTACACTAATCTACACTAATATAATAAAGATGTAATCTACATCTACACTAATATTATAAAGCAGTAAACTTTGTTTGTTTGTATGTAGGGGGTAATCTGTGGAATACTGCACCGAAGTCAAAAATTCTTCACTAAGTAATAGAAAACTACACCATCCCTAACGGACATAGGCCACTAATTTCACGCGAACGAAGTCGCGAGCGTCTGCTAGTAAAAAATATTTAAATTTTGAATCGACCACAATTTTAGTCGACAAGCAGTGGTTCTAACAGGACCGGCCGCGGGTCGATTTTTGACTTTCGCCATTGGCCAGCCGCGGGCCAATCAAATAAGCGAGCGTATATTTTAGCTGGCATTGATTGGTGCACGGCTGACAAGTGTTGAGCGTTCGAAAGTGAAAAATTACCCCACAGGTAATTTTTTCTCTCCCTGTGGCCCTAAGATGACCGGCTAAGTTTAGTTTTTCTGAGTTCTCTTTGTGCTTTCTTTTTTATGTCACTAGTTGGAGAGAGACGCATGGAGGGATAAATTTTGCGGGTGGTAGAACCTTGTACAAGGTCCGTCCAGTTAGCTACCACCATCTTGCTCGTTAATCCTGCCGCTAAGCAGTAGTGCTTACACTGTTGTGTTCCGGCGTGGAGAGCAAGACAGCCGGTGAAATTACTGGCATAAGAGGTATTCTATCTTAGCTCTCTAAGTTGGCAACGCATCTGCAATCTCCTTTATGTTGCGGGTGTCTATAGGGGGTGGTGATCACTAACCATCAGGTGACCCGCTTGCTTGTTTTCCTTCCTATTTTATATACAAAAAAAAAAGGAACGATCATGTTAAAGCTGTCAGTCTGGCTGTCTACGCCACAAATATAAGTATGGCGCTTCGCAAGCCTCGGTGCGTGGGTTCGACTCGCACTTGACCGTTTTTTTCCAGCATCGCGGCTGAAAGCGCCACGACATTCATCTTGGTGAGCCGCTGACAGAGGATCTGCGTTTTTTCAATACTTTATTAATGGCGCCGCGATACAATTTATCGGCTCAGACCCGGCTCTATATCGAGTTATTTATAAGAAGATTTACAGTAAAACGATTAAGATTGTTTTTGCAAATGGATTTAAAATAAAGAAATACCAGGGACATTTTTTTTTACACAACATAGGAAGGAAAACAAGCAAGAGGGTCATCTGATGGTAAGTGATCACCACCGCCTATAGACACCCGCAACAACAAGGAGAAAGCAAGTGCGTTACTAACCTAGAGGGCTAAGACGGAATACCTCTTGTGCCAGTAATTGCACCGGCTGTTTTGCTCTACACGCCGGAACACAACAGAGCAAGCACTGCTGCTTAGTGGCAGGATTAACAAGCAAGGTGGTCGTAGCTATCCGGACACAAATTTACGATGGCCTAAGCTAAGCAGAACTATTACTTTGTGTACTAGACAACGGACTAACATAATATATATATATTTAACTATTTTACTATTGTGAAAATTATGTATACTGCACTGTAATCTGTTTTGAAAAGAGAAGAAAAAAAAACTGCTGAGTTTCTTGCGGCGTTTCTTCTTAGTAGTATCTTACATTTTCCGAAGCGCTAGCAGATTCAGACATGTAAAAGAGCCAATATGGCTGACTTGCAAAAAAAATTTTCATTTTCATTTTCCTTTTTTATTAACACAGTAGGTATACACAATTGAAGCCAAGGATCATTTGTAGACGCCCTCGAATCATACCGTTGCCTGTAAAGTTTCTTGTTTCTTTCACCCCCAATACGCTAGTATTTTCTTTAAAACCTCGCTTACTTTGTCTAGCAAGCACTATTAGCTATTCCACCATCCACAACGATGGGCCAAAAGAGTTCCCTACGTCCAAATATGTACCCTTCTTCTTGATAGGGTACTTAACTCAGTTTCGTTGCTAGGAGCTTGCAAATGTTTTTACTTAAAATAAAAATGTATGGTGAAATACCGTGCTGCGAATTATGCGAGAGCAAAAAGGTGGAAAGCCTGTGTTGTATTTTCTACGTTAAAATATTTTTTAAGGGTTTAAGTGCGTCTGTGTAAAATAAATAAATTAACGCATTTTTTATTAGAGTTTTTGAAGCAGAGAAAAACAGAAAAAACGAGACCAAGAGTCTCGATGGCGCATTATGTAGCCCAATGGGAGCAAACTCGCAATAATGAGGACTTCTAAGCGAATTATTAATAAAAAAAAAACCCGCCTGCTTAAAAAAAATAACTGAATAGAGAAAAACGAGCCCCATAACCAAGAAAAAAGTTGACCTATGCAGATAGAAACACTTTCAAAGCCTTTTAAATATTATGTCTTAATGTTTTAAAAGGTATTGGATTAAAGGTAAGGTAAAGGTAAAGGATGGCCGCGGACAAACAAAAATTATAAAAAAATATATTTTTATAACCGAAATTTCTTTCGATTTTTATTTTAAATTCTTTTAACATTCAAATTATGAAATTAAAATTGTAATGACAACCCATTGCCCTATTTTTTTTGTGTTGTCATTACAATTTTAATTTTATAAAAAAATACTTGACCACCACCAAACATACTCGTACTTTAACTATAGGTTCTTATTGTTATTTAATCATCAAGTTAGAGGTATTTGCTAAATACAAACGAATCACTGCCTCACTCGGATTTAGAGTTTACCTCTATACTTTTACTATTACTTAATCTATGCTCTTACACTTACATAAAGAAAAGATTAGGGATTCACTCCGATACCTATCCAGGTTAAAACTCGTTAAGCCACGATGGAGAAGACTTAACACTCCCTAAGTGAGGAGGTTTTCCGACCGCCCAAGTTCGCGAGCTCGCTGAGGGCAGTTAGCAACTCTAAATTGTCGAAGTCCGGGCCCTCCCACGTGAGGGAAACGGCGGTGCCTGCGAGTTGCTACATTTTTCGTTACTATTGCAAACACACTGAAAAAACATTATCATTACACGTAATCGAAGCTTTGTTTATATTTTTTTTATACAACATACAAAGGCAGACGAGCAAGTGGGTCACTTAAAAACCTTACACACATGCATGGTATTTTATAATGCATACATACAAATTTAAAAGTACCCAGCACAGATACTATACAGACTGGTGTCTGTATAGTATCTGTGCTGGGTACCAAACCTGAAGTTTTTTTTACAGTATAGGGGAAAACGAGCAGACGAGTCACGTGATGGTAAGCAAACACCGCCGCCCATAGACACCTGCAATATCAAGAGAATCGCCGGCCTTTAAGAAAAGAATGGGGTCGTTTCTTGAAGGTCCGTAAGTCGTAACCAAAAAAGTCTTTCTTAAAGTTTCGTTAGTGCTTGCTCTGGGGTGCAATTTTTGAATCTCACCGGGTGACTAAAGCTCGCCAAAAAGGCCGTTTCATAGAAATGCGGCCATTTTGGTGAGCTCTAGTCACCTGGTGAGATTCAAATATTGCACCCCTGAGCTTTATGTATCACATTTTGCCAAATTATGACAACATTCTTCAAGAACGCTTTCTATGCTATACTATTTCTATGGTTGGTAAATAAATTAGAAAAACTTAAGACTTATAGAGAGCACCGTTTAAAACAACGATGACCCTTCCAAAAAGTATTATTTAGTGAGAACTTTATAAGTCTATTCTCGAAGGCACGAAGTCTCTCGCTGCATGGACAGTAACCCCACGATTTTGCAGCGGCATTCTGTTACCCTGATCATATGCACGCACAGCGCCATCTATCGGGGAATTCAGGTAGCGTATCATAAGTGGGCTAGACTAGCGGACGCTCGCGACTTCGTTAAATGGAATTAGTAGCCTAAGTCCGTCAGGGACAGTGTAGCTTTCTAGGAAATGAAATCTAAGAAAAATATAAAATAAACGTAGAAACTAATAATGCATCTCAACAATATACTAAAAACCGGACTAAACCGGTAAGTGCGAGTTAAACTCGCGTGGAGAGGGTTCCGTATACGTACGAATATTATAAAATGTCCTACGTTACTTTAAATACCATTGACTTCTTATAGTTTGAAAATGCTAAATAATGAATTAATAGATTCAGGCGTTACTTTGCGGAGGTCCATATCAACAAACTGGAACAAATTACCTTGCTACTCCTACCTTACCTTGCTTGGTTTCGCGGAGTAGCAAGGTAATTTGTTCCAGTTTGCTAAATAATGACAAAACAAAGAAAAATCAGGGTACCTTGTGAATTTTTTAATGTGTTTCGACAACTTATAATTTTCGGATAGATCCAGTTTATTCTAACCCATTATTGATCGTATACGTATCAATAATGGGTTAGAATAAACTGGATCTATCCGAAATATACATATATACGATAGGTATAGGATCAGTAACCAGTTTTTCGATATCTCGTAGTTTAGAAATAGTTGGATCACTTATCGTGTGCCCCCTGTATAGGTAAATAACTATTTTCCGGTATTTAAGGTCTAGTAGTTTCAGAGATAATGGGGAAAAGGCCAAGTTTCATCTACTTTCTTAAAAAACTTCAAAACTATTGAAGTTTTAATTATAAAAAATACATATTTGAGATTCTCAC
The DNA here is from genome assembly GCA_963691745.1 of Ditula angustiorana. Classification (NCBI taxonomy): domain Eukaryota; kingdom Metazoa; phylum Arthropoda; class Insecta; order Lepidoptera; family Tortricidae; genus Ditula; species Ditula angustiorana. The sequence continues at coordinate 10,766,746 of OY829493.1, read as the reverse complement.
AACAAGCCCTTTCAATTGATATGTCACACGATTAGTTTCCAAAACCTTTTTTTATATCTAATCTAGCCCCAAAAGTGGCCCTTATGTTTAAAATTCATTTATTTACATTACACGTTACGTCAGTCTTTCAGTCATCAACTTACAATGTGTACCAAATTTCAAATCAATTGGTCCAATAGGACCAGCGGGCGGCACTAGGAGAGTAGTAGGACCTTGTGCAAGGTCCGTCCGGATAGCTACCACCGCTCGCTAATTCTGCCGCTAAGCGGCATTGCTTTCACTGTTGTATACAAGAGGGATTTCATCTTAGCACTCTGGGTTGACAACGCATCTGCAATATCCTTGGTGTTGCGGATGTCTATACGTGGTAATACAGCAGGAGACCCACTTGCTTGTTTGCTTTCCTATTTCATAAAAGAAATACTCGTAATTTCTAAACAAATTGGCTGTGACAGACAGACGTCGACGTGATGGAAGACCATTGATGAGAGCATGATGTATTATTATTTGTCACAGAGTGACTTAAAGGGCTTGCTATAGACGGCGTGGGTGGGCGGGCGCCCGCGCGGGCCACGCCGCCCCCGTCGAGTGTAAGAAAAACCTTAGAAATAAAGTTGTTACCCAACTGCAGCCAAAAGCAAGAGCTATGTTTTTCGATGTCTATTCCTATGGCACGCTCTGAAGCCTAAACGGTTTGATGGATCAAGCATGTGAAGTGTTGGGTTGGTTTTGATTGTGGCAGTAATATAGGCTTTATTAAATTTCAATATGGCGTCTGCGAATCAAAATGTGGGAGGGTTTTCCAACAACATTAACAATATGGATATCAAAAGAAGCTAGTAAAAGCTCATTCAAAACATATACATATATATTACTAGCCGACGCCCGCGACTTCGTTTACGTGGAATCAGTAGTCTATATTCGTTATGTCCGTCAGGGAGTGTAGCTTTCTATCTATGAAAGATTTTTTGAAATCGGTTCAGTAGTTCCGGGGATTACCCCCTACATACAAACAAACAAAGTTTACCTCTTTATTTTATTAATGTAGACAGCATAGATAACACTTTTGTGCTGACATTTTTGCATTACTTCCTGAAACGTGAACACCATCGGCAACCGAGTAAAAAAAACATTCCTATATCTGCCAATTAGAATTGTATACAAAAATTGATCACATAATAGTGTCTTAAGAATACACACTGAACAACACAGAATGATCTTCAGAAATTGTTATCATAAAATTACGCAATTTAGACAAATTCACATTATGTCCCACAACGAGTGATAATCGTGACGCAGCTGTTCAGAAAGCTGGAACTTTGAAATTTCAAGATTGTTAATGGGTTAAAGTTTATGAATAATAAACTGTTGAAATAATGCTCTGGAACTGATTAGTCAGAACACCCTGTAGGTTAACAATGGACTCCGGGACAAGTTTTACAACAAGCAGATTTAAGCCAACGGTACCATTTGAAACGACTTTGATCGCGTTAAAAAAATATAAAGTAAATAGAGAAAAACAAGGGAGAGATCCCTTAAAAGGATAAGTTCACCTTTTCAAATCTGTTTTGTCCTGTAATCTGTTATTTTTATGTGTTATATACAATAAAGAGTCATTCATACATACAAGCGTGCGGTTCACTCGGTGGAAAGTAATCGCCCATGACGATAGCGCGCGTGAATACCGAGATGGCCGGTTCTAGTCCTGCCAGACACCCAAGATTTTTCTTCGCATTGTCATACATATCATTCAACGATAAATAGATTACGCAAAACCTTCAGTTGACGGTTTAATCTAAACAATGGACCCGCCGAACTCGATCGTGAACGATCGCGTCGTAAACAGCGCCATCCATCATCGCAGTCGGCAAATTGAATGTTTGACTTGAGAACTTCCAGCAACAATCAGGAGCCGATGGAGTGAAATAACAGCTCTACATTGGAACAACTCTACAAACCACCTCTAAGGGTAGTAGTTATAGACCGAACTCAAATCTGACTGCGTTCTCATGATTGTATTCCTATAGAAAGTAAGTCAAAAGCGATCTTAAGTACGCTGCCGGGCAAGTTTAGTTTATCTCAATGTGCGTCCCATTTTACCCGACTACGACAAAGCCAAAAGGAAGAGTTATGTTTTTTTTATGACACTAGTTGGACAGAGACGCAGGGAGGGATAAATTAAACCCGGGCCGGTCATGTTAGGGCCACTGCTGTACTTGAAAAACGAGCTACTTTCACACCTTTGCTAAAGCCAGTATCTATTTATAAGTAGTTATTTTTAATATATTTTATTCTTATATGTGTACGTTTATTTGTAGTATGATTGGTTCCCATTACATTTGCAATACCCAATTGTTCTTTGCCATCACCATACATTTGTCAAAGGTTGCCTGGAAAAAAGTGCTGCTCAGCAATAAAACCGCTTGTTAAATCCAAGCATTGAATATTAAAAAGCTCGAGTGGCCTATTCATACGAAAGATGTTTCAATAATTATCAAATAGAAGTATGTACTGCAATAAACCCTAATGGAACTGACTACTACTATTGGCATTGGCAATATACCGAACTAACTAAAGAGGAGTATGGAGCTAGCTATTTCCGACACACCTCACGTGCCCTATCAAGCTGGTGCAATCTGTTCGGGGAGCAAGTGACATGCGACTAGCGATGAGTTGCTATCTACAGAATATGAGCGAATAGCGACAAAAAATGAGCGATGAGCGTCAAAAATTTAAAGATTAGTGGCACAAGATGAGCCGATGGCGACAAAAGATGAACGAACAGTATCAAATGGTGAGCGATCAGCGGCAAAAGACGAGCGGGCGGTGACAAAAGATGGACGAACAGTATCAAATGGTGAGCGATCAGCGGCAAAAGAAGAGCAAGTGGTGACAAAAATTATTAAATGGGTCAACAATCAAGCGATTAGCCTCATAAGATAAACAGGTAGCGACAAAAGACGACCAATGAGTGGTAAACAAAGAGCGATCAGCAACAGAAGATGGAAAGGTGGCGATAAAAGATGAGCGTTCAGCGACAAAAAACGAGCATATAGGGACAAAAAAATTGCGACCTGTAACAGACGATTAGCGGCGAGCAACCAAAGATGAGCGAATAGCGATAAACATCCTATAAAGTAGCTTTTTTTACGAGTTCGCTGGGCTGTGCGCAGACGAAGTAGAGGTCCATGAATATCTCAAGTCTATCCCTTATGCCGACGACGCGACAGCTCTAATTCCACCAGGCAAGTTAAAACTGGGAAAGTTGCGCAATTTGTCTGAGCTAGTTTTTCCCCGCCCGTTCGGAACGCGGGCGAATTCCTGAGTTAAGTCGCACTTAAAATAAATTACGTGTGTATAATCTTTACAAACGAGATTCAATTTCAACTGATTACTACTTGCATTGTTTGGTTTAAGTAGGTAGTTGAAACGACTTTAAGTTTAAGGACGACGAGCTTTTAATTACCGCCGGCTTTGCCCACACGGTATTATTTATGCATTTTATGGGATAAAAGTGTCCTATGTTTTAATCCAGAGCATGGTCTATCTCTCTACCAAATTTCATTTTGATCCGTCCAGCCGTATGCGCGATTGCGAAACAAACATCCATATCGAAACATTACTTTTGGATTTATAATATTAGTAGGATGTACAGTCGAGCAATAAATGGCTTCACCACTTTACGACCGCAATACGTTAGTAGTATAAAGTAGTATTATTAATTATCTCTTTAGATAAGGGTTAAAAAAGTTAAGCAATTACTTGGCCGACATACGTGATGAAAGTGTGACAGAAAATAACATGTAGATAAACTTAATGTCACAGTTACATTTGTAGATTAAGGGCCTGTTCCACCACTCTCTGATAGTTCGTGTATAATACCAGGAACTTATCAGAGAACTTATCCAACAGATATCCTCATAAAACCTGGAATGATAGTTGCTGCTTGAGAATAAATTAATAAAATAAATCTGTGAAAGCGGTCTCGATTATTCTATGGACACAATCGTAGATGCTTGACGCTTTTTCGTTTTATTTGAAACTACTAAAATCCAAATATTTAAAAAACTATAAAAAAAAAATATCGAAAAAATAAAAATATACAAATCTAGTTCAAAGCAATAATAACACCATTCTAAAAAATCATGGTTATAGATTAAGGTTTAGAAGTTGGAAAACGTTATCGCTGTTTTAATGGAGAGCGCTTTAGAGGCTGGGACGCACTCCTCTTAATGTACTTTAACTTCGCTGTTAATTAATTCAAAAGCCCCTTGGTTCCATAAAAATGCTCATAAGTCCATTTTTCATCTCGGTAACTAAACATTTACTTTAAAACGGCCAAATAAGCGAAAGCATAAAAAATGACTGCGTCGACAGCGTTAGGTTAGGGCGCAATTACACTCGCGCGCTATTTCAGAATTAAGTATTTCAAAGTTTTGCTAAAATCAATTCATTTTAGTTCCAAAAACTGTAAACCTCGAAAAAACTATTGAATATTTCGTAATATTTTTTTTACATAATATTATTTTAATAACTTAAGTATTTTACAATCTCAGGTTTTAGGTTCAGTAAATGAAGTACCCATTTAATAACATATATGTCCACTATGCAGCATTATGCATCAATTGATTTTTTTAATGGGAAAGGAAGATAAATAGGCATACGGGTTAACTGATGGAAAGTAATATCTACCGCCCTTAGCAACAAGCTGGGTACTCCATCGAATCGCTGATTCGTTGCACAGTATAACTTTACAAAATGTATATTTTGTGGGATTTCTCCTTAAAACTTAGTATTTCTGACAAAGATGCCTGTAGCGACCCAATTCTGGCGTAACCGACAGAAAATACAGTGAAAAAAGTTAATAATTACGGCGGATTCACACTCCCGTGTAAGGCTGGAGTTCCATTAAATATGCGCGAAGGAGATAAAGTTTGCAGCGGAAACTGGAGTCCGCCGAGACGGCTGAGTGTTTCAGGTATTTTATCGCAGGCTTTTTGGTAAAAAACACCAAGTTTTCTCTATAACACAACACTGAAAGATAAACCTTAACATAAGTTATAGTGATGAACGTGAAAGTTCATCGGCTTCTCTTGGAGGTTTTTTTGCTTTAAAATGACGTAGGTTTCGATAATAAAGAGATCTTTTTTTATAATGAGACATACGTCAAATAAGTTACGTTCAAATCGCTTACTATAAAAAGGTTCAATGAACCTTCCAATTTTGGTTTCTCGGAGTTTTACTCTTGAATCTGTTTATGTGTGTGTCTCAATGTGTCTACGTAATAGGCGGTGGTGATCACTTACCATCAGTGGCCCGTTTCACGAAGCCACAAGTTACAATTTTACTAGTCTAAACCGGCAACATTGGTCATTATGCCCATTGCGATTGGTCACTATTAACCAATGTTGCAGATTTAGACTTGTAAAATTGTAACTTGTGGCTTCATGAAACGGGTCACAGGTGACCCACTTGCTTGTTTGGCTTCCTATTTCATATAAAAAAAGTTTTTGTTCTTAAGAAGTATTTCAAATATCACAGAATATCTGCGTGAAGTAGTAGCTTTCTATTGCGTACCAGAAGTGCGATTTTGGAATCTCACCTAAATGGCCGTTTTTCTAGAAACTCGGCCATTTTGGTGAGCTTAAGTCACCCAGTGAGATTCAAAAGTCGCACTCCTCACCTATAATCTGAAATATCGTTTTGTATTTTTTAAAAGCTCAAAATCCGTGCCGATGCCTAGCTGTGATAGTACTTTTCATGCCTGTATCACCTCAGTAGCCTTTACGAAACCGGCTAAATTAAGTTCATCTGAGTTTATCTCTATGAACGATAGTGTAACAAAGACGCAGGGTTATAAGGTACTAGTACTAGTTTACGGGTGGTAGGACCTTGTGCAAGGTCCGTCCGGATCGCTACCACCATCTTGCTCGCTAATCCTGCCGCTAAGCAGCAATGCTTGCACTGCTGTGTTCCGTGGTAGAGAGCAAGACAGCCGGTGTAATTACTGGCACAAGAGGTATTACATCTTAGCCCTCTGGGTTGACAACGCATCTGTAATCTTTTTGGTGTTGCGGAAGTCTATAGACCTATTTCATAAAAAAAAGTATATTCGCATTTAAGACTTCGGTTACACGCTAATTCTGGGGTCAGTTCAGTCCATCATTCCGGTATAGTTTTGACTGATGCTAGAATGATGACAAATGGATTCGGTTGCGATCAGTTCAGACTGATACGACCCGAGACAGGTTACACGATAATTCTCTTGTCATTCTGACCAGAATAATGGACTGAACTGACGCTGAATGAGCGTGTAACCGAAGTCTAAAAGTGGTTTGCTGTCGACTTCGCGCACGAGTATGGAAGGCTCTCGCGCATACAATTTCTAACAAGAATTAATGTGTCAAAAGTTAAAACGACAGTTGAATCGTACCTTTTCAAGAACAGCGTCGCAACAAACGTCTTTTCGCCCATTTTAATTACGGCCCGCGGCGCAAAGGATATCCTTTACATTCCGTTCGCCCATTCATTCGCTCAGTCATTCGCTCATTCACTCAACTTGGTAATTGCGTCCTGCCTTTGCAGGGTGTTTTATTTATTTTGCTGCGTAGGCAATTCATTTGAGTACTTTACGGGCTGCGGAATAAAGAGAGGAAGTTTTGAAACTCATATTTTATTATTGTAACGTAATGTAGTATTACACTGCGGTTTTTTGTAACCTCCGACGCACAAAGAGGGCGTTATAATTATGACGCCTTTGTATGTTTGTTTGCGTGTCTGTCGCATCGTAGTTAACAAACCAGTGGAGTGATTTCAATGCGGTTTTTTGATTTGAAAACACATTTAATAAACCAAAAACCATTTTTTGTGAACTAATGCCATGAGTCCGAGTTCTAAGCGTAAATTAATCATATTTATTTCCTTCACAACGGTAGTTTTTTTATGTATTTGTTTAAAAGTTTGTGTTAAAGTAAGGCAAACTAGCACGTGGGTTACCCGTTGGTAAGTAATCACCATCGCCTGTAAGTACCAGTGACCTCAAGAGAAACGTTAGGACTGGGTGTTAAAAAAAACTGGCGAAGTGCGAGTCGGACTCGCGCACGAAGGGTTCCGTACCATTACCTATAAAAACGGCAAAAAAATTACGTTTGTTGTACAGGAGCCCTCTTAACTATTTATTTTATTCTGTTTTTTAGTTTTTGTTATTATAGCGGCAACATAAATACATCATCTGTGAAAATTTCAACTGTCTATCTATGACGGTTCTTGAGATACAGCCTGGTGACAGACGGACGGACTGACGGACGGACAGCGGAGTCTTAGTAATAGGGTCCCGTTTTACCCTTTGGGAACGGAATTCTAAAACGATTTAAAAGAAGCGTTAAAAAACGCTCAAACTTCACTGCTTCCTAAAACCGACGTAATCATGAAGGAATACAAACGGGGCTCAAATTAGTTTCAGCAGCATTAACTAGTGCACTAATTAACTTTATTTAGTGAGCTAATTCCACGTGCTGGAGCCACAGCGCACAGATACATCCGAGTATACAGCGCAGCCACTTTGCTCGGTAACCGCTCACCGCACGCGTAATCTTCTAGCAAATTTATTCACAACTCTGCAGAAATGCGGTGAGAGTTCTGTTGTGATTATTTCAGTTGAAGGTAAAAATTTAATGGCGGGAGTTATTAAAATGGAAAAATATGTATTTATCGCAACTTAAAAACTAGTTTGAAGTCTTGGAACAAAGTATCTTGTTACTTCGCGAAACCGCAATCACGAAGTTTAAAGTCTTTTTAAATACAAATATCGAAATTAAGGTAACCGAACCAGTAGTTGCTTTTACTAGTGGTTATATTATCGTCTATCGTTTGAAACTCGATTGTTCTCGTTAATTATTGGGCCACTGTCAATGATTGAGACTGTTACCTTTTATTGAATGTATTCAATGTCGAATGTTCACAGTGTGGATTCAGACATGTAAAAGAGCCTATATGGCCTACTTGCAAAATATTTTTCTCATTTTTATTCGTTTTCATTTTCACATACGTAACAGTATTTTTAATGATAGATTTGTCAAGATTGCTGTTAAATAAACCAAACCTAACGGGTTCTACGAGTATACGATAACTTTTTAAAAATCGTTCTAACAAATGAACATTAAAATTTGACATTTTAATAATATTCAAGACTCGGGGCCTCGGCTTCGAACGGGTGCAATTAATTATTAAACTTTAATTAAAATAATATATTGTTGTTGTTTAAACCTAATTATCTTAATCACAGTAAAAACTGTACTAAAATAAACTGCGTGGCCTAGCCTAGTATGCGGTGAAACAGACACAGTGGTATTAAGGACAGACAAAAACGGATAGTGAAGAAAATTTCGACAGCAACGAAGTTAACAAAACCCGGCCAGGTTCCAGTCCAACTCGGGCACAAGGGGTTCCATTATCTATAAAAACGACAAAAAAAACATATCTGTTGTATGGGAGCCCCTTAAATGTAAATTTTATTCTGTTTTTTAGTATTTGTGGTTTAAGCGGCAACGGAAATACTCCATCGTTAAAATGTCAACTGTCAAACTATCACGGTTCATGAGATACAGTCTGATGACGGACGGACGGACAGCGGAGTCTTAGTAATAGGGTCCTGTTTTACCCTTTGGGTACAGAGCCCTAAAAACACGTACTAAAAATCATTGAAAACACTAAACAACTATTAATAGAAAATTAGCTGAAAAAAATAAATATCTTGGGACAATTTACACCACTTGACCTAGTTCCAAACTAAGCACAGGTTGATAAAAACCTTTTTATCTACACATATATCATAAATGCTCTATAATGCGTTCAGAAACTGTAGGCAATGACCAGCATTATAACAACCAATATTATTATGAGAATTTTCCTAATTTGTTTGTATATTTGTTCAAATTCATTTTTTATTACATTGTTTTAATGTGTACAGTCTATAGATATTTAATAGGTACCTAGCACTAGTAGCTAGTAGCAATGCAGGTCATTGCCCTATGGCTTCTGAACCCATCATAGAGTACTCATGATATGTGTGTAGATAAAGTATGTATGCAACTGTACATAATTAGGTCTTAAAACACTCGTGTGATCCTTATGAATCTCGCTGACGCTTGTTTCATAAAGCCACATAGTTGCATAAAATACTATTTCTCGTTTCTCGTAACCATCTTAACAAAACCCTACACCGCCATGGCTCGCGTGCCCTTGCTAATTTTTTTTCCCATATTCAAAATGCAAAAAATCGAAAGTAATATTAGATTGTAAATAAAAATCTAATAAAAATGCGTAAAATTGCTTCAAGTCGAAGATGAATGATAAAACTTAATGAAAAACTAAATAAGCAAAAACCAGGTGCCATCTTGCACTTTATGCAGAATATTTTAATAATCTTGGCTTAATGAAAAACATAAATATTTATAAAACCTCCAAGCGTTACAACAAATTAGCTGTCTTCATTCAAATTGAAAATTAAAATTCAGTTAAAGTCACCATCTGAAATATAATGAAACCCGCAGCTAAATGTTTTAGTGCGTTTAAATGGCAAATGGCGAGTCTGTTCTACTCTGTGCGGGGTCAGGACACCCAACTATATTTTAATGAATACAGAATGAACCATAAAGTCTAGAATTAGAAACACCACGTGCATCTAATATTCAATTTTGGTTGAAAAGGAGCATTTTATTTCGGCGTACGCTTTAAAATATCGCAATAATTCATAGAGTCAAAAGGGTTGGCGGAAAAATCAACTTCCATTTTACAACCCAAGATATTAATTAATAGATTTAGGCATTAGTTTACAGAGGACCTTAGCAACAAACTGGGAGAAATTACCTTGCTACTCCGCGAAACCAGTGCCGTGCTCGTGCAAGATAGCTGCGTCTGTGCGACATATATATCTTCATGCAAAAACCCACCCTTCACTATTTAATTGCTGTTACGCCTGCGGGGCGAGAGGAGGACGGGGGAGGGCAACTCTACACCAATAGCTTCCTGCTTCACATAGCTCACTACGCATTACGCTACGCTTGTGCAGGGATCACCAATTAGTTGTATAGGAGGTCCGTTTAAAATATACAAAAAATTGACGCTGTCCGGTTGGTACAGTTACAGTCAAGGAATTTAATTTCCAACCCACCTAAGGTTCAATAGCACATAGAAAACTGTCACCATAAGAGCTATAGAACAAGACGTTAGTTTGACATATCGACCTTAATGCATTGCGAATGTCAGGCGAAATTTTAACGAAATGGGTAGGGAATTAAATTTCTTGACTGTACATATTGTGGATTATTCTGGTAAGGTCCACGGGTAGGTTTGGATTCGGACCATGGTCCGATTTGGTGACTCCTGTCCTAGCGTTACAACCTTAGTTTTTCAAAAGTCGCTAAAAATGTGACCAACAGTCACTTATCCATGTAAAATTGGGCCCCAATGTCGCTATATTGTATGCAACACTGGTCATGAAAGGTCGTTAAAATTCAAACACTTAAAAAAATAATCGCTAACGTAGTTATAAAAAACGGCCAGATCTTAAGTCGAAAAGTGGCAACACTGCCTGCAATCGCTCATGCCGCGAAGGCATTGTACCAATAAAATTGTGGCTCTATAGAAAGTAATATAAGTCAGTTTTATACTGAAAAAAAAGGGAACGTAAACATGCGCGTTGCAAGGAAAAGTAGTTTTTTCTTTATACATGGTCATTAAAGCAGAAGCACCTAGTTCTGCTGTGAAGTTTATAAGTTTAATGGGAAGCAATGCACTATTCCGCGCGTACTGTTACGAACTATAATTGTTAAGAACTGCTTATAATTAATAGTTCAATACCAGAAGTTCAAGTACCTATTTTGATTTCTTAAGCGTATTAAAAAATAAAAAATAAATAATTATCTTGGTACAGTTAACTCGAATTGACTTAGTCCCAAACTAAGCAACTAAAGCTGCTTGTGTTATGGGTACTGGACAACGGATATACATACTTATATAGATAAATATATACTTAAATACATATAACATTTAACAAACATTTTCGTGTCATTTACATTCACTTTTCTCGTAAACGACTATCCCAAAACGGAAACAGGAAAACATAGAGTAGTGTGAAGTAATTAAGAAAGATCACTGTTCTTCGCTTTTTATATAATCTTATTAATTTAACAGAAATATTACTCAGGCCATTATAACGCTATCTTTCATCTAGATATTTGAAAACATTTCAGAATGCTCATTAACGCTTAATAAACGTTTGTTTCGCTTTAAATGATCATTTTATCATCAAACCTTAATTAGAACATATCTTCAAAGCAAATCTTAATGACGCTTTCTTAAAGAAAAACCTTTGATAACTAAATAAAAAGCTTTCCATTACACAATTAAAACCCACTTGTGAACCAATTATGTCGGAAAAATATCATGTTGCGAATGAACCGATCGTTTTGCGCGAATAACACAGTAAGTTTAGTACATTATACCAAGTACCACACAAAAGCTTTTGTGTTTTCACAGATTATTTCCATGGATGCCTTTGATTGATCACCCTGGGGGAGTGGGGAGGGGGAGTGAGGAGCTTTGTTCTTAATACGAGTTGGATATTTTGGTAAAATTCGGGAAAATTCCAAGTTCAACATGAGGTCCCAGAGCGGGGCTTACCTTTTGTGGTTTTGTTGGTATCTTTAATGATATTTGTTTATGAATTATTAATGCCGCGCTCTCTGTGGGATACTTAAGTTTTTAAAATACTTATTAAGTTTCCTTCCACTATTTTAAGCTTAGATTTAAAATCTTTGCATAGTATAAAGTAAAGTCGCTATCCATTCCTGTCTGTCCTAAATCCTTAATAGTGTATGTTCGGCCGCCTTCTCCTCCTAAACCACATAACGGATTTTGATAAGGTTTTAACTATCATTTACAGATTTTTTTAAGGAAGGTATTCCCGATTAAACCCGTGTGAAGCCGGGGCGCAGCGCTAGTATACTATACTCAGAAATTAACTCCAAGCTCGAAAGTTGAGTTTTGAGGGTGAAATTATCTAATGTTCGATGAGGTCGGGCCTTGATTCTGTCTTGTCCAATTTCAAAAAATCCAAGAAATCTAATAGATGATAAGTTGTCAATAGTAACATGAGTAAAGTAGTAGTAGTAGTAAACCAGTTGCTGGTCCCAGTACTGGGGTAGTACCACACTCTCAGAATGCCGGCGTGAAGTAGTAGATGGTTTCTGCATTTCATAATGAAGAGCTCTCGCAAGTGACGTGCTTGCTGGTTTTCCTATGGAACCTTGGTATCTAAAGAAAGAATTTGTACCAGAAACCTAAAAATGCATCTCTAGTAGACATATATTAGTCGACCGTAAGATTTGAAGAAGTGTCTGAAGTTCACAGTTTTTGTTTTACCACATTTCTTGAAGCTATATTCACAACCTAACCACACAGTAATCCTAAAGCGAACGTTTAAATTTCCACCTTAACTCAATATCCTTAAATTGCATTTACCTTCTAAGCCTACAAAATAACCACAAAACTGAGTCATATTAATAAGAACTCTGTTATAACCATCGTAAAATCCGTTTTGAATTGAAGCAAAGTAGAACAATCCTGATGTTGTATTATGAACTGTGTATATGTGGTGATACAGGATGTTTTACTTCGTACGCAGTTTTGGAGGTTTCACATATTTAGATAAAGTGTTGGTAACCGATACGATTGTTCAAATCAAATTATTTTGTATTGTGCGTTTGAATATAACAGGTTATATAATTTACGGTTATTGTTCTTTGGCTCAACAATACCGTTATTAAGTTCATTTTAAGCGCTTTAAAGTATTCAGAACACCCTGTTAAGTACAGTCAGTGCCCCAGCTCAAGTACTCACTTCGCCATACTACCTGTATAGAAAACCAGATACTTATGTTAGTGAAGTCACTTTACCTACGCAGCTACGCAATCCTTAGACCAACCTATTTCATAAATGAAATAAACCTATTGTAAGAGGAGTGTGAACCCAGCCCCAAAAAGCGTTTTCCACCCTCTAAACCTTAACCTATGGCATAATTTTTTGGTATGTTGTCATTATACCTCAGAACTAGGTTTGTATGTTTCGATTTTTTAAATTCTTCATAGACTTGACAATATTTACATTTTAAGAGTTTCATACAAAGCAATAAAGCGTGAATATTTTTGAAACTAATAAGAATATTTTAAAAATCAAAACATCCAAACCTAGTTCTAGGGCATAATGACTTTATACCAAAAAATCGTGGAGATATGTTAAGGTTTAGAGGGTGGAAAACGTTATCGCCGTTTGTACAGTCAAGGAACTTAATTCCCTACCCATTTCGTTGAAATGTCGCCTGACATTCGCAATGCATTAAGGTCGATATGTCAAACTAACATCTTGCTCTATAGCTCTTATGGTGACAGTTTGCTATATGCTATTGAACCTTAGGTGGGTTGGAAATTTAATTCCTTGACTGTATGAAGAGCGCTGGGTTCACACTCCTCTTAAATACAATATTATGTCAGCAAGTAAACACTTCACCAAACTACCCAACTATAATATTAATACGATTCACCGATGACCATTGGGCTGGCTCATTCCTCGGCCAACGTATCGGTATAGCGATACAACGAGGAAACGCAGCCAGACTTATGGGCTGCCTGCGCAATGACAGCGACTTAGGGGATATTTGCAGATTAAAGGCTTCTAGGTTAAGAATATTTTTTTTTATGAAATAGGAAGGCAAACAAGGAAGGGGGTCACCTGATGGTAAGTGATCACCACCCGCAACACCAAGAAGATTGCAGATGCGTTGCCAACCCAGAGGGCTAAGATTGAATACCTCTTGTGCCAGTAATCACCCCGGTTGTCTTGTTCTACACGCCGGAACACAACAGTGCAAGCAATGTTGCTTTGCGGTAGGATTAGCGAGCAAAATAGTTAGTTTATTTTAGTCTTTATATTATCTTGTATACTCTTTTTTCTTTTTTGTGTATAATAAAGTTCAGTATAATATCCAAACTTGTATTATAAATGCGAAAGTCTATATGTCCGTCTGTCCGGCTTTCATGGTTAAGCACATAAACTGATTCGAATGAATTCTGGTACAAGGGTAGTTTGATACTCCGGAATAGACATGAACTACTTTTTTTCCAAAATTGTATCGCTAGAATGCTCATAACATAGAATCGTCAGGTTATAGGGTTCCTTGTGTGACTACGGAACCCAAAAATTAGCGGAAGTGGCCTGACTTATACCAGCATTAATTTGTTATTCATTGATTTGAGGTATTATTTCAACGTCCAATAATATTTAACGTGTTTCCATTAATACCGCTTATTCTTTCCTCCGTTGACGACGTCTCGATTTATTAATGGCTGTTCTTGTGGCGGCTCCATTCATAATAATTAGGGGGATCCCCCTGTCCAAACTTGAACCGTATCGTGTCGGAATAAATTCCCAAATGCAATGCGATTGAAACGACGCTGATCTATGGAGGCGAGATTGGTGAACGCCTTTCTTTTGTTTTCATCCTTCGACGGTCACTGTTCGAGTTCAGGCTTGGGGTTCCAGAATAATAAAAAAATTGGAAAAATGCGAGTTTGGATCGTATCAGGGTTTCGTACATTTGTATGTAGTTAGTTCGTCGGGTTGAAAGACAAACTTAACTTTGTAGTTGAAAATTTTGTTTCCCATACATCGGTATAAGTATGGCTGACTTTCTAACTGCAAATGTAAGTTGGTAATCGCACAAATACTTATTTTTCTGTGATATACATAAGACTAGCTAAAACTTAACAATATTAGTTTTCGTTTACTTGTGCTGTGAGACCTTGCTTCTTGCCAATCTTCATGCATGATTCAAGATCAACGGAATTGATTAGTTATGACTTATTTGCATTTGGCAGACAGACAGACGAACGGACTACAAAGTATCTCTATAAGGGTACTTTCTGAGATACGGAATCCTAGAAATACTTCCTTTTTGGAAGTCTATCATCATTCAATCAAAGTTTCAGAACGACAAGTCATCGCGTTCATAATTACTGCAAAGTTTGAGCCCATGAATATTAAGTGAGCCCGGGGTCACAGTGGGACATAACGATGGGTCACTTTGGGCACACTGGGCCACGTCGGACAGAATTAAACCGTTCAGTATTCATGCGGATGATGTGAGCGTTCAATTTAAAGTAAGCTACTGGGACAATGGTAACGCGTCACTACGCAGGTTGTGTTCTCACTACGTAACGCAGTGCGTCTCGTTCTAACCAGCCGAGTAGGAGAGAGACGCACAGAGTTAACGCATGTTGAGAAGATTCGTGCTAGGTGCACTGGTGACACTAATTCTGCTTAAGAGGACTCAGCCTTAAAAAGCTCGTTCAATACAAACGGCGATTAAGTTTTCTACCTTCTAACTGAGTCTGTGTGATGTATTTTGTTTCGTGTGGAAGCGGAGGAGAGTGGGTTTTGCATGAAAAATGTATATCACACCGACGCAGCTGTATTGCACGTGCTTAGCACTGGTTTAACGGGGTGGCAAGGTAGTTTTGTTCCAGTTTTTTTTTTTTTTTATATTTTTTTATGAAATTAATTATTTTATTTATTTATTTATTTATTTATTTATTCAAGGTTCACCAACGATTATTAACACCATAGATACAAAAAGTTACATGCGTGTACATATAGTATGGGTGTCATAATCACTTATAGGTGAACACCGCGTGCAAAAACTATAGTGAAGCTAAACAAGTAAATTAACAGCAATTGAGGATCACTAATTAACAATAAAAGTAATAATTAAAAGTAAATGAGAGTAAACAGAAGTAAAACTGGACATTAGTTTGCTCATTCTAATGCTCACTGATAGTACTTAGGACAGACGCTACGAACTTACGGGGAGGGTCAAAATGAATATCCGTCATGTCACTGCAGTCATTTGCAGTTCGACACATCCTGCAAATGGGAGAGTTTTTACTCGACACCGATCTTCTGAGTGGTGGACACAGAGGCGTAATGTGATTTCGGGGATAACGAGCTGGAGCCCGAAAATTCAGGAGCGACAACAGCTGAGGGCAGTCTATTTTATGGTTTACTATTTTATACAGAAACAGTGCATCCAACATCGTTCTACGGGTTTCTAACGAGTCGATTTTGAAGAACTTTAACCTGCGTTTATAGGATACCGATCTCTTTGCCATCACTCGTGCATGAAAAGATAAATGACGGATGAACCGCTTTTGTATACGTTCCAGCCGCAGGGAGTGAGTAGCATAATGCGGTCTCCAAACTACGCTGCAGTACTCCATTGTACTGCGCACCAGGCTGTAGTAAAGCATTATTTTCGTTTGGCTGCGTCTGAAAGATCTACCATTTCGAATGACAAAGCCCAACATCTTAGATGCTTTTTTGACGGTATTTTCTATGTGCGGCAAGAAAGTAAGTTTATTATCAAATAACACTCCCAAGTCTCGAATGTTTTCAACCTCATCAAGCTTATGGCCATCGATGTAGTAATCAGATTGTGTTACGTTGTGTTTACGTGTGAATTTGATATAGACACATTTTTTTGGGTTTAAGTGCATTCGATTACTCCGACACCATTTGCTCAGTCTATCAATGTCACCTTGAAGCAACGCGACGTCCTCTAGTGTGTCAACATTACGTGCGAACTTTAAGTCATCTGCATACATAAAAACTCTAGAATGATGGAAGCAGTTGGGAATGTCATTAATAAATAAATTGAAAAGGATCGGAGCCAAGTGCGAGCCCTGTGGTACTCCAGAAGTTATTTCTCGAAAAGTTGATTGGTAGCCATTCATAACTACATAAAAATGTCTTTCCGTTATATATGATTGCAGCCACCCCAACATAGATCCAGACAGTCCGTATGCCGACAGCTTGTATGTTAATATTGTGTGAGATACCTTATCGAAAGCTTTACTAAAATCCGTATAGATCACGTCTGTCCGTCCAGTAGAGTCTATTGAGCCCATTAAGTGCTCAGTAAAAGTAATTAAATTCGTGCATGTCGATCTAGCGCCAACAAAACCATGCTGATGGTCAGTCAGGTAAGGTTTCACGTGCCTCTGGATGTAAGGGCAAACAAGCGACTCGAAAATCTTAGCAAAACAGGATAAAATAGAAATTGGCCTGTAATTAGAAACCAGATGTTCCTTGTCATTTTTATAAATGGGTACTACCTTCGCAGTTTTCCATTCTTTGGGAAAAACACCTGACAACAGAGATTTGTTATATAGTAACCACAAAGGCTCGACGAGCTCCGATGCGCACGAGGCGATGAAAATTGGTGGAATACCGTCCGGTCCCGCGCCCTTACTGCAATCAATGCCTTTTAGCTTTTTGAATAAGGTATCTTTGTCGATTACAAGGGCCGCCAAACATTGACTGTTATCAGCAAGGGATTGTAACAAGGGAGATTTGTGCTCATCGCTGACGTTTTCATCAGGAGTATAAACTGTAGAGAAATACGATGCAAACATGTCGCAGATTTCGGCGTTATCGGAAGTGACTGTCGTCCCGTCAGAGAAAGATGCCGGATACACACTTAACCCGCCCCGCTTAGCCTTAAGATGAGACCAGAATAATTTAGGATTCGCAACGAGCTCGTCTTCCACCTTAGAGATGTAAGCGTTATAACAGGATGTAGCTAAAAGTCCGCAGCGTTTGCCAAGCAACTTCAGTTCAACGGCATCTAAAGGATTTCTGTATTTCTTATAGCGTACTCGTATTTTATTTTTTTCATTAAGTGCTTTTTTTAATCTTTGATCAAACCAAGGAGGGAAACGATTATTTTTTGGCTTGACAAGAGGAACATGCCTACGAACCACCTGTTGAATTGTGTCTGCAAATTTCTGAAGCATATCATTAATATTATTAAGATCCAGAAACAATTCATTCCATCGGCAGTCTTTAAGATCCTGACGTATAAGGTCGTATCGGGCTTTGTAGAAATTAGGTCTATAATTTAAATTATTATAAGGCAAACGAGCTACACTGGACAGAGATAAAACAATGTCTAAAGGAGGGTGGTAAGAGTCAATATTGCTTAAAGGGTTAAAACTCTTCGTTACATTACAAAACGTCATTGTAGACATTACTAAGTCCAAAATGCGGCCGTCGTTGTTGGTTTCAAGATTGAATTGTTTTAGCTTGTTAACATACATAAAATCAAGTAGAATATTAGTAAAGCCCGGTACAACATAATTACTCATTGGTTTTTCGACTAGCTTCCAGTCTATGGTCCCCAAATTGAAATCACCAACTATACAGACATGAAAGTTTTTTTCTTCTAAGAATGCGTTACAGTGGTCTACAAAGTTTTTCAGAATACAACGCCTCACAGGAGGAGGTAGATAAACTGCGCAGAGAGCTATTTGGCTATTTTTATTCCTATCAAGTATTTATGCCAATTGCAATCGAAGCTGGTATCTAAGAGCGGACCAAATAGAGCCGTACAGTTATACAGCTTTTGTAGTGCTTGTGTGCTACTTGGCATAATCATACTAACTTGGATGCCCCAGAACAATTCCAGATCGCAGCCAAGAAACGTCTCGTAAATCACCATTAAGATAATTGAACTTTAATTCTGAAACAGATGGATCTGTTTGTCGTAGGAACTGTAAAAACAATTGCCCAAGTTGCCGGAAGTAGCTTTGTCGTCTTGTCTCTTTCTAAGTAGCCCAATAAAAAAGAGACACCAAGAGAAAACAAGTGCACAAGTCGGGAGTGATTCATTTAAATCCATGTCATTGAAAGAAGGTTGAACTGCACTGTGGAATATGATAAAATGAGGAATGAAAGTTTGGACTTTATACACTTTAGTAAAGTGCAAGTGAGAAAGACTAAATGTATTATGGCAGTTGTATAAGTCAGACAAGGAAAACATTTAACCAGTTTTAAAAGAGCCAGGCCAGTCCAAGTAAGTAAGCATATAAGTATGAAAGTTGGCATTACTTGGACTCTAGTTAGTACAGTGAGTCTCAGAAGTAGATAAACACTTAGAATAGCTCAAATTTGTCATATTACTGACATCGACAAGGTACTAAAATATTCAGCTACTTTCGAGGCTGACCGTGAAGTCAGTTATGTCAAGCAGTGACTTCGGCTGCCAGGAAATGCCATCTTCTTGACGTAGTTCAAAATTAAGTCGCTATTTGTTCCTGCCTATCCTCACAAATAGACCAGCTATATGACATTTGATAGGGCAGATACTGTCATTTAGAGAATATTTCACGGGAGGTTTTAAAAATATTTATTGCCACTACTAAAAAAAAGAACAATTTGGTTATCCACCAAATCTTGTTTGTTTGTTGGTGGTTTTGTTTGGTTTGGTTATACGTAAAATTAAACAGTGCTTAGACCAGAGCCGAGAAAAACAAGATGAAACAAGCTCAAGAAGGTAAAATGCGAAATGAGATGTCCTTTGTACCCTAATTGTATCCATGCGAAGTCGGGGCGGTTTGCATGTTTGTAACAAATAGTTTGTTTATAAGGTGTCGCTTCTCAAAGGAAAAACATAACCTTTCCTTTATTTAGGCTTTGCGGTAGTCGGGTAACAGGAGAAGTCCAACTTTGCTTCACTTTGTCGGGTAAAACTAAGTTCTTAGAATTTTAAAAGTCGGCGCTAATTACGAGCTAAAAGTCCTGAAACTGCTCCGTCTGAAGCCTGGCTGGCAAATGGCGTGCAGTGAAATCAATTAATTAACTTAATTAGAATTTTGTTCAGCTACAAACTTAGGAAAACCATTCATCAAATACTGACACCTAGTCATACTTCACAGATTAAGAAGAAAGGCCTACGGATCGGTAAAAGAGCAAAATGGTCCATTCTGCGTTGTATTGCTGTAGCTTATAACTCTTTTGGGCGGTGGTGGTCACTTTCTATCAAGTGACGCGCGTGCTAGTTTATTCCTTAAAAAATAATTGTGTCTTGAAACCTGAAAATGCATCTCTAGGCGTTGATAAACCTGTGGGGCTGGCTAAAGACTTGTTCAACTCCCTTTAAGAAAAAAAATTGTCAAGTGGATCAGGTCAGTCCAGGTGTCGCCGACGCGCGGTCGCTCGGACAGAGACGCATCGCTGTCATCCATCTCGCTCGTAGCACAGACACAGCTGCCTCACTTACCTCCTTATTCATAAAAACTTAACAATATTTTTAAGCTAACAAATGGATTGTCCCTTTCACAATGACAGATAAAGACATAAAACATGTTAACTAACAAACGTTTCCCAAACGTTTATGATTAAGAAGGTTAGTCATCACGTCATCAGAGTATATCTATTTTAACTACGCTATCAATCACAAAAATGTCAGTAATGCTGACAAGATTTGGATATAACTAACTGCAATCTTCAGCCTTAAAAAATCGATTAAAAAAACATTGTGAACCTGCACATACCTGCAAAGCAATTGAATTGTTTACGTGAAGTTCTAAATCCGCAATAAGTGGGAACAAATGCCCAAACCACTTATTGTAAAAAGAGAGCCCAGCAGATGTATAAAGTCTGGAATTAACTTGTAACGTAAGTGTTACATTAAAGCAACGGTGGCAACGAGACACGAATGTGATACTCATCTCATCCCATCTTATTGGCTGAGATTGACAGCAGAGCATGCAGATTGAACAAGTCATTGTGTATTCGTGACATTTTCTAATATTATTATGCTGACAAATGCATTGTGTCCATTTCATTTACGAATCAAAGGTCGACTACATACAGTAACAAACTGTAACTGGGAAAGGTGAAGGGTGTTTATAGTTTTACCAAACCGCGATTAGAATGGGATTGGAGAGTAACGTCAGCACACTGTAGTTTCATAGACTTGCGTCAAGCTTCATTCGTATATCTATGAAACGACAGTGTGCTGACATTACTCTCCAATCCTATTTTAATCGCGGTTTGATAATACGGATATTATGTAGTGTTGGCGGAATTTTACAAAAGTTGCGAAAATCCAATGTGCTAGTTTTTCTAGAACAACTTTTTTGAACAGTGATCATTCTTAGCCACTACAAAATGAGGCAGCTGCCATCATCTGTGCAGACAGAGGCGTCGTGTCTTATTACACCTCCGGGAGTGTCGTGTTTCCAATAAATTGGAAAAAAGCAACTTCCTCTTGCTTTAGTTTATTTCAAAATCGATGGAGCGTGAAGAAAACAGGACTATTTATTGCCAGAGACAACTACGCTTACTGGTTCCATCTATGGAAGACATTTTGTGGATGAAGCTAATCTTAATAATAATATTAAACCTAGTAGACCAAGACTACTAATATTTGCATACCCATATGCCATTCGTTCAAGAAGCGAACTGACGAACTATTTGATCCCGATAATGCCTCGTATAGACGCGAAACGCGCATAAGTCGTGTATGATCTGTGTGATAGATGTTGTCTCGTGTGGAGGCGGAGGAGGGTGGACCTCCGCAAAGTATAACGCCTGTATTAATCATTTCGAATTCAAGATCTACGAAAAATAATATCACGCGGATGTAAAAATGGGACGAATTCGTTTAAATAGGCACTGACTTGGGGCACAAACTATGCAATCTTACTTTTTACCCGACTACGGCAAAGCCAAAAGGCAGGATTATGTTTTTATCATAATATCTGGTTTCCTCTAAGCCTGTCTTTTTATTACATTCTCATGTAGATGCCGCCTATGACGCCCTTTACGATCCTAACGAAGTACTTATATTTTGTTTGACTTTGAACTGAACTTACCTTCTGAAAGTCAGACAAAATGGCCTGTTTAACCCGCTAATCCTGACTGACGAATGGCGCCATTTGTCAAAATTACGCAAATTTCATCCATTCCGAAAGCTGAGCTGCCGTTAAGTACCTACGATGTTCAAAAATTGCGCTTCCAAATTCCATTGTTCAAATTTACTCAAACAAAATCGTTAGAAATGATTCACATTGCTTCATGCTGTGTATTTAGAAATCTATTTATTGAATAATTTACACAATGTTTTATCTATCTACTACACTTAAAAAGAGTAGTATAGTTATAGTGCCCCAAAATGGGCTTCGCTACAGATACAGTCAAGGAATTTAATTTGCAACCCACCTAAGGTTCAATAGCATACAGCAAACTGTCACCATAAGAGCTGTAGAGCAAGACATTAGTTTGACATATCGATCTTAATACATTGCGAATGTCAGACGACATTTCAACGAAATGGGTAGGGAATTAAATTCCTTGGCTGTACGTCCACTGTTTAAAAAACACTATTTGGGCCACTCCACAGCCCAGAGGATAATATGTAGTGACCCTAAAATGACCGGCCCAGTTTATAGTGTCTTTGTCTGCCTTATTATTTTTAGTATAATATGTTATTATTATTAATATGTATTATTACTATTCTTTTCTAAATTTAATTTCCCCACAGTACGCTGTCCCATACAACCCGCTGGCTCCACTGAAAACCAGCGCTGTTGGCATAGCTGTGCTGACAGCATTGCTGAGTGGAGTGCTGTCGAGTAATTAGGTATCATGTTTGTATTATTTCTGTCTTGTTTTGTATTGTAAGCTGGATAAACGATTTTTCTTTCTTTCTTTCAAGAAAGAGACCCTCATAAAGATACACTTATAAACTAAGCTTGGCTGGTTTATTAAGGCCAGTTTCTGACCTCTACAACTCTGCAGATCTTCTGTAGTGACTTTGATATGCATCCCACCTGACCATTACTCAAGCAATTGAAGCCACCTCAAGGCTTTGTAGACTCCATTAGGCTAACTACGAATAAAACGGCCTTGGGCGGCACTCAGCCAGCACCCCGAAAGCCTTTGCGTCGCGCTAATATTGTGAATACGAAAGTGGGTTTACGTATCCAATATTAACAAGTGACGATGAAACTTGGAAGCAAGTCAAAGGCAAAAAAATACTGCTAAATCCTAAAAAATAACTTCTACAACTTGCATGATTCTTAACTTTTTTTGTATACAACATAGGACGGCAAACAAGCAAGTGGGTCACCTGATGGTAAGTGATCACCACCGCCTATAGACACCTGCAACAACAAAGAGAGTGCAGATGCGTTGCCAATCCAGAGGGCTAAGATGGAATACCTCTTGTGCCAGTAATTACACCGGCTGTCTTGCTCTCCACGCCGGAACACAAAAGTGCAAGCACTGCTGCTTAGCGGCAGGATTAGCGAGCAAGGTGGTGGTAGCGATCCGGACGGACCTTGCACAAGGTCCTGGATTAATCCTACAATATCATAAAGAAGCGACTCACTCGCAAACAGAAAGACTACCTCGTTCAAAGTTTTGTCGCTTCCTTTATTTTTGATGGACTTCAAAAACAAACTGGAACAAATGACCTTGTTACTCCGCGAAACCAGTGCCATGCTCGTGCAAGTTAGCTGCGTCTGTGCGACACATATATGTTCATGCAAAAACCCATCCTCCACCGCTTCCACACAAAACAACATATAGCACACAGACTCAACTACACACCACCACTGAACACAAAACAACACGATCGACGCGCGTTTTAAGAAAGAAGGAGGTTTTCAATTTGACTAGTTTTTATCGTAGTTTAGCTTCAAACGTATCAGTCCCTTCCAGAAGTCAAAACATATTGCTAGCGTTATAACTGCAACGCGACTGCCGGCTGCAGTTGCATTTCAAGCGCAGTTCTGATGCAGTCCTCTCCGATACAACCAACGTGGGTGTAAGACAGCTGTGTGTTGACTGTATTGAACAGCAATTTGAATAATTTAACTGCATATGCAGCTGGTAGAAGCCACGCATTTTACAATCAGCAGCAAAGTTTTAATGAAAATAGAGTCTAGTGTAGTTCATACTGCAGGTTCCACCATTTTACCAACTTTCCGCCGGCAAAAGAAATGAACAAGTTACAGAAAGTTGTTTGAAACTTTTCCAGGTGGTAAGGCCTTGTGTAAGGTCAGTGCTTGCTAATTGAACCGCTACGCAGCAGTGCTTGCACTGTTGTGTTCCGGCGTGGAGAGCAAGATAGCCGGTGTAATTGCTGGCACAAGAGGTTCCATCTTAGCCTTCTGGGTTGGCAACGTCTTCAGTCTCATTGGTGTTACCGGCTTATGGGCTGTGGTAATTACTTAATCATCAGGTGACCCATTTGCTCCTGTGCCTTTTGATTCTTACACATCGAAATTTTCCTTTTTAGGTTCCAAACCCAAAGGGTACCTAAAACGGGATTCTACTAGTAAGACTCCGCTGTCCGTCCGCCCGTTCGCCTGTCACTAGGCTGTATCTCAAGATGATGTATCTCTATTGATGTATTCATTGTTTTGTATTGTATTTTTAGTCTATATATTTTTTATGTATGTTAGTTTGTAAGGTATTTATCTATGGGCCTTGTTGCCTGAAAATAAAGATTTCAACGAATACTAAAAAACAGAATAAAATAAATATTTAGGAGCGCTCCCTTAAAACATACGTGATTTTTTTGCCGTTTTTATACATAATGGTACGGAACCCTTCGTGCGCAGGTCCAACTTGCACTTGGCCGGGTTTTTTTACAAAGTTTCCGTCACCAGTTTAGACAAGACACGAGTGCCCTATAACGGTCGTAACCTATAAAATACTAATTTCCTGAGTTCCTCGAGCAGTGGGTGTGTAGCCAACTATTTGGTGATTGGCGCGGCGTGACTTGCAGAAGCTTTGTGGTCGGACCACGGCGGCCATGTTTGCGGGTAGTTTGGTTAGAGGAGGCCAACGAAAGGTGACGAAAGGTTAATTGATGTCATACATTAAAGTTTGTTTAGATTTCTACGTCATTTTGAGGATGTGAGTTTTACGGAAAAACGGTTTGTATTTTGTGCGTCGCACGCCTTTTGATACTACTAGTGACCCTGCAATAAACGAACGAAAACTTAATTAAGAGGAGTGTGAACCCAGCTCCAAAAAGCGCTTCCCATACAAACGGCGATAACGTTTTCCACCCTCTAAACCCTAACCTATGACAGTGATTTTTGGTATGTTGTCATTATGCCTTAGAACTAGGTTTGTATATTTTGATTTTTTAAATATTCTTTAAATATTTGACAATATTTTCATTTCTTCGTTACCTTAGAATACGAACTATAATTACGAGCAAAGCCAGGAAGCAGCCCTAGCTCGCAGTATAATGGGGTTTTATAACTTTTTTCAGCTGTAATAAATCTTTTCAATTAAAAGTTTACTTCTCTTCTACGGTCTTTACTAAAGAATACTCAAGGTGGCTGCTTAAAAAAGTCTTTACGGGTTCCGTACTCAACTCGTTATGTAAGCTACTCGTTATGTATTTGGTACGACTTAAAAAAAAACAGTTTAGTGTGAGTTTATTTATTTTATTTTAACAAACAAGTGGGTCACCTGATGGTAAGTGTACACCACCGCTTATAGACACCCGCAACCTCGAAGAGATTGCAGATGCGTGGCTAACCCAGAGGGCTAAGATGGAATACCTCTTGTGCCAGTAATTACACCGGCTGTCTTGCTCTCCACGCCGGAACACAACAGTGCAAGCACTGCTGCTCGCTAATCCTACGATTAGCGAGCAATTACTACTTGGTAAAGAATTAATAGACTCAGGGTGGATTAGTTATACATATGCCAAAGTAGGCCGGACTCAACCCAGTACAGCAGTTACCTTGCCAATTGACTTTCGTATATTTTGACAAGCTATTCTAATGTTTATAATTTATATTAAGGTTTCATCATTTTACGGGTAGTAGGACCTTGTGCAAGGTCCGCCCGGATCTCTACCACCACCTCTCTCCACCTACCACCAATCTTGCTCGCTAACCCTGCCGCTAAGCAGCAGTGCTTCCACTGTTGTGTTCCGGCGTGGAGAGCAAGACACCCGGTGCAATTACTGGCACAACAGGTATTCCATCCTACCCCTCTGGGTTGGCAACGTATCTGCAACCTATTGGTATTGTGGATGTCTGTAGGCGATGGTGATTACTTACCGTCACGTGACCATCTTGCTTGTTTTCTTTCCTATTTTATAAATAAAAAATCATTACTAACAAACATATAATGGGGCTTGTGCCTGAAAGTTAAATGATACTTGAATAGATAAAACCCTTCAGAACAATTAATGATTAAGTAAGATCAACAATAAATTAAGAGAAACGTTTATTAGGCACTTCGCCTGGGTCCCTTATATTTCTGTGCGCCGTATTCTCTGCCGATATTAAAATAAAAAATTAAAATTGTAATGACAACACGAAGAAAACTTAGGGCAATGGCAGGACTTGAACCTGCAACATCAGCATTCCGTGCCTTGCGTTTTCCAGTTTCGCCACACTGCCGCTGCCCTACCCTGCGAATTTTTCAATGTGCTTCGTCTTACGGTCATTACATTATTGATTTTAAGGGTACAACTACCCTCGGTGTCATCTATATGAAACTTTTAACAAGTTATCATAAGTGCTGATGTTGCGGGTTCAAGTCCTGCCATTGCCCTAAGTTTTCTTTGTGTTGTCATTACAATTTTAATTTAATAATTTGAATGTTAAAAACATTTAAAAATAAAAATCGAAAGAAATTTCGGTTACAAAAACTTGATATTAAAATAATTTATTGATAAACTGAAAGATTAAAGATCTGTTTTAAAAAGCAACTTACAAATACATTAGGCTGTCGGTTCGCGGCCACGGAACCTCGGGGAGACTTAAAATTTTTACTAAGTCGGGGATTAATTAAAAGTTCTGCGGCGTCTTATCAAATATTAACAAACTACGGATAAGGGGCCCTGGCTTGGCTTAAACGGTTAAGCACTAAAGGTGCTGGTTAGGCTTAGGGAAGAATAAAAACAAATTAAATAAAAACCTTTTTGCCGTAGAGCCACACTGTGTGGGTAACGCAACGAAAGAGAGACGCCAGACAACACAGCGCTATAGAAAACAAAACAATTTTTTTTAAATTCGAACAAAACTCGCCGCCCACGCATGACATGCAGCAGTTGCGTTACCCAAGTCTCGTTGCGTAACCTCCATGCGTGACTATACGAACAAGCAAGTGGATCGCCTTATGGTAAGTGATCATCACCGCCTACAGACACCCGCAATACCAAGGAGATTACAGATGCGTTGCAAACCTAGAGGGCTAAGATGGAATACCTCTTGTGCCAGTAATTGCACCGGCTGTCTTGCTCTCCACTGTAAGCACTGTTGCTTAGCGGCAGGATTAACAAGTAAGATGGTAGTAGCTATCCCGACGGACCTTGCACAAGGTCCTACCACCCGCCACATCCCTATTATAACGTTAAATTCAAATTCAAATTCAAATTCAAATGTATTTATGTAGGATGAGTAGAAAGGAGACGATAGATGACCTACGAAGGTGTGAGAGAGACAGCAAGAAGATTGTATGAACGAGTGTAAAAGAGTAAGAAGATTTGAATAACAGAATTTGTATGTTTGAATTTGGAAGAAATGAGGAATGTCAGTTTAGGCCAAGACGAAGACGTGTAAATTATTAAAGTGGTTTTTATGTTGGGAAAATATATTTCATATTGATTTTCCTGTGGTTTTTCTCATTCAAATTACGTCCCACATTTATTTCGGACAAACAAAGTATCGATAGAGTATTAGTAACAAGGAAAATCTTAATCTAGTGTTAGTATTAACAATTTACTAATAGTATTTTATGCAACTGTTGCATAATGAGGGGTCTTAAAACACGAGTGTGGTTTTATGAAACGAGCATTAGCGAGTTTCATAATAGGATCACACGAGTGTTTTAAGACCTAATTATGTACAGTTGCATACATTACTTTATCTACACACATATCATAAGTACTCTATGATGGGTTCAGAAGCCAAAGGGCAATGACCTGCATTGCTACTAGCTACTAGTGCTAGGTACCTATTAAATATCTATAGACTGTACACATTAAAATAATGTAATAAAAAATGAATTTGAACAAATATAGAAACAAATTAGAAAAATTCTCATAATAATATTGGTTGTTATAATGCTGGTCATTGCCTACGGTTTCTGAACGCATTATAGAGCATTTATGATATATGTGTAGATAAATATGTTTTTGTGCACAACTTGCAATATATTAAATCCATACATTATACGATTTTAGGAAACCCCAAAGTATCAGATAGACCGAAAAACATTTCATCAGAATTAATTTAAAGCCGGGTATATTGATATTACTGAGGTTAACCATACATTAAAAACGTTTAAATCGATTTTAAGTGTGTTCGATGAGCCAAACCAATCATAATGTCCCGGCTTTAAGAGGAAACACAAGGGCCGTTTTTTCATACAAACGTCGTCCCCTTTTCCTCTCTGGATAATGCCAGCAGAGCAATAATATTTTTTTTTCCAAAAAATCGATGGCCGCTATTATGCATGTCCCTGTGTTTTCCTTTTTTTCATAAATTAATTATTAAAACAGATATGAACATTCGAAAACCTAAAAAATTGGCCAGATTTTCGGCTGCGTTCATACATTCAGAAAACAAATTTTACTTGATTATATAAAAAAACAAAAACATAGCAACACTGCCAAAGTCTTTCTTTAATTTTTAATGAAAAAAGTAGTTAAATCGGTTAAGTTTTGGAGAAGGAATCAGGGGTCTACGAATCGTTGATTTTGTGTACTTTACATAGGTATTTTCAGTCCAAGCTGCGGCTGTCTCTATTGCACTCTGCGGGGGGAGGCTTGATAGATGGAGGCAGCAATAGATTTTACAAATACCTATTTTTCAATTCTCTAGGCCTTGGTGTTTCCTCTTAATTTCGAAATGGCTTTCCATATCGTCGTGTGGTACAGTCAGCCTCAGACGTCGGCTAACACTTAAGGGCTTTGTCGTAGTAGACGTATGAAATGAGAGTTGCTCGAATTTATCACGTTACTGACAGCGACAAGGTACTAAAATGTTCAGCTACTTCAGGCTGACCGCAATTTCGCTAGCTCTTTCAACTATTACCTAAAGTCTGTTTTTAGGATTCCGTACCCCAAAGGGTGCCAACGGGACCCCAATACAAGCTCCGCTCTATCCGTCTGTCACAGGGCTGTATCTTTTGAACCGTAATAGAGAAACACCTGAAAATTTCATAAAGTGCGTAAGGTACAGTCAGCCTCAGATGTAGGTAAACCCTTAAGAACTTTGCCGTAGTAATGTTTGAAATGAGAGTTGTTCTAATTTGTCACCGTAAGGACAGCGACAAGGTACTTAAATGTTTAGCTGCTTCTCGAACTGACGGTACTATTGCCACTATAACGAGTAATAAAAATAAAGAGTGTTATTCGTATAATCGTGTTATTTTCGGTGTTTTTGTACGAAACCCTTCGTCTACGACAACGATTCGCACTTGGCCGGTTTTTGGAATCCAGAGATTAACTAGACATTTTATCATTAAGATAGTGTTGATAGACTTGAACTTTTATTTGTAAAAAGTATTCTGACGAATTTTACAAAGCTCTCAAAATGAATAGAAGAAAACAGCGCGCAGGGTGCAAGCGTTTAAAAACCACTATTGTTGATAAATTGTTTTAAACTTTCGCGATTTTCACACAAATTATTTAAACACGGCCGTTGAAACATGGCCGAAACGTCGAGGTAAATTATCAATGTTTTTATCGCGTTTAAGTCCCGATAACTTTATAAATATGACTATTGTTGATTCTTTATACATTTGACATTTTCCATAGAAACCAAATGTCAAATGCGATCGTTAGTTCACTGCTGTACTACAGTGATCTATAACTACAGCCCTAAGAGCGTCCGTGCGCTCGCGCGACGTAGCGGGTGCACGCCGAACATATAGTTTGATCCCGCACCCAAACCCGCGCGAGTTAGCGGACGCTCTGATACTATGTTTCTATAGGCGTGCACCCGCTCCGTGTGCCCGCGCGACTTAGCAGAGACCTTAAGGCTATGAGATGATGATGATAGCATTTTTTTTCTCATCATAGATATAAGTGATATAAGTAGCAACTTACTAACCTATGTTAACGTAACAGCAGTTTAGACTCGCCGCTATTGTCGGGCCTGGCTCATTAGTACTGTAATTACTGGCCGGAGGCACGTGTCCGCCCGGCCTGACCTCGCGCCCCTCTCGTCGTTGCCCCTTTACGTGTTTTTCTTGCAATAAAAGCGTCCATATCTTGGAGAGAGTGCCCGCCCAGGCCCCCAATTCTGGCGCTCATCGAGTTCCATCTGACTTTCGGGATGTGTCAAAATATGACAGATTTTGAAGGGATTTGACAGCTATTTTGGCTTATCCCGAGTGTGACTTCATCTCTACTGACGCGAGAATTTCCCCGCAGGAACCATACGGACCGTTAAGACTATTTTGTACCCCGCCCTCTCCATACAAACGGCGACAACGCTTTCCACCCTCAAAACCTTAACCTATAGCCATATTTTTTTTATATGTTGACACTATGCCCTAAAACTAGGTTTGTATGTGTTGAAATAAATTTAAAATGCTATATAATGAAAACACAAAGAAAAATTAGGGTAATGGCAGGACTCGAACCTGCAACATCATTATTGCGTGCCTTGCGTTTGCCAGTTTCGCCACATTACCCATACCCTGCGAATATTTTAATGTTTCGTTTTTACGGTCATTACATTATTGATTTTTTAGGGTATCATTTATGAGACCTGCGGTGTCATTTATGAGAAACTTACTTAATCAAGTTATCTCATACAACATGGCCATTTATGAATGCCCGTTAGCTGACGAGAGATGACGCCGTTTGACTATCGGGCATAAAAAATAAAAATAGCAAAAATATTAAAATATTTAAAATGTCCAAATGTTACAAGAAAAATATAAAATCACGCAAATAAAAATGTCAAAGCCATAATAAACTCAAAATTAAAGTAAAACCAAACTAAAATAAAAATAAAACTAAAATACTAAGGGCATAAATAGTCATAGAATTCGTTATGAATTGTGTCGTGCTATTTACGTGTACCAATGTTATTTTGTTTTTAAATAACTTTAGTGCATCCTCCTCATGCACGAACAAAAATTTTGCTCAAATAGCAAACATAAGACATTTCTCTTTACAGCCTATAGTTAACACAACAAAATGTCAGCCGAAAATATCAAAAATGGCCAATTAAACACCTGTAAATTAAAATCAGTATAAAATGCATTCATATCGATTGGCTCGTTTAAAAGCTATAATGCTATCGACGGAGAGAGCCATGTAGAGTTCCAACTTATATTATAATACCCTTCTTTTTTTAATAGAAGATAATAGGCGAGCATCATTTGATGGCTGGGTAGGTAACTAGAAAAAAATTAATAACCACAGTTTTTCCATGTATCAGAGCCAATTTTGCCGCTAATTATGGGAATGTTCTGCTGACATTTGTATTTCTGGAAACACAATATTGGTACCTTAAAAGCTAAAATCACCATCTTCTGATTTAATATTTTCCGACTCAGATCTTGTCATCCTCTCTATAATGATACTAAAGTAACAACCAAACACATTATAAGAAAGAACTTGCCAGAATCCCAGCTTTTTTGCACACTGACAATATTTCTTCCAAGGAAAGACTTTTAAAACTTAACTACTTACCTTCACAGTTCTTCAGTAGTGACGCCAACGAAATTCAATCAAAACTTCAACAATTTTATGCACTATTTGATCACACACACAGATTCGCTAGCTATACGCACCACTTCGAACTCTCGGGATAATTCCGCGATGCGAGCGAATACGGGTAAGGCGCTGAGCTGGCGCGTCTGTCCACTCGACCTGCCAAACGCGTACTGACTTCAGGAGAGTAATAAAACGCCTCCACCGCTCACTTCACTGAACAAAAAACAGCACAACTCCAACTATACACTTACCAAAGTCTGCTGTAAAATCTAAGGCTTAGGGTTAGGTTCAGCTTGAATGCGAGACGTTTTTCAGGGTGGTTCGATTCAAAAATGCTAAGCAGGTAACCCATTCCTCCTTGGAATTCAATAAACATATTCCTTATGAAATAATTAATAAGATTTTTAATTATTTATCAATCGTTTAAAAAGGTCGGTTAGCTATCGAACCTTTTGGGGTTTCTGGAGCTCTCCCTTCAATATTTAATCAGGCCCGTTTATTGGCATCTGATACGAGGCGCCGCCTGCGGGTTTGCTCCAGTTTACAGTTTCTGCTGTAACTTTGAAACGAATTGGGAGAAAATGATACAAAAACCAAATGATTCTTCACCTACAAATTTTGTATGGATTGAGCCATCAACATCATCCCTCTACATTTTTTCCCGTTCTATGATCGAGGTACAATCAAAAATAGATAAACATACACAGTCGACAAGGACAAAAAATGCATACCCGAATTCAAGGAGTAAAGACCCTAAGGAGATATTTTTTGAACTCATGAATGTGTTCGATGAAGTCATTACGGTTATCATCCCCCTCTCCTGCACTCCTCTAGCCACTAGGTCTCAGGTCTCAAACGCTCCAGATTGCGCAGATAATGACCGTAGACCAATAATCTGCAATGATTTTTACAACACCAAACCCGACGTTTCGACTGAACTTTGAAAGGTCGTCCCGGCATGAGGAAATGCTTCAAAATGACCCTACGTCTTTATAATTCAAGTTAAACTAGAAATTTCTTTCACAAAACACGTATACCAATTAGTAACTGCGAAGCGAACAGTCCGACACAACACAGTCTTTCTGATTATTTGGGTAAGAAATAAACCAGCTCTCTTCGCTTCGTTTCTTTAATGTTTTTTTTTTACTCAAGACCATATTCGAGTACTATGCTATAAAATGATAACTACTCAATAATTTTATAGATGTAAGTAATGTTCCATAAAATTAACAAGTTACTTCGGCGACATATTATTATGACCTAGATTTTGGCTGTCTAATATCTGCCGACGAAAATGACTGAATGCGACTCCCATCGGCAGAATTTCTACTTTATGGAAGCTGATAGTTCAAACGGTATTCGCTCCACCAACTAAACTACCACTGCTTGCGACGATCATCGCACTACCGTCAAAACGTCCAACTATGTTATTCTTTAGTGAGCACTTAAAGTACAAGGGCCGTCGCACGTCGTCATGTTCGCCGTCAAGGCATTGCAGCCTGGGATTCTACGGCGAACTCAGCGCTGGTAAAAGTTCTCTAACATCCAGCTGCTCGTCATCAATACCTTAGCAACTAGACGTTATTTCTGAAGCGAATTAGCTTATCATATCACGTGTTTCGCAAAAACCTGAATTTTTATTGTTACTTATCTCGACTGAAAGATTCCAAATGATTTTTAATAGTTTCGTCTACATTTATGGGTAAAGTATTTAAAACTAATCAATGTTTTTGTGATACAATTAAATAGTTTATTTTAAAATTAGTTACTAAGCTATACATTTATAATGTAACTTCAGCTCTTGCCTTTCTCCATAGGATGGAAAGATGTAACAGAGTTTTGTTATTTGGCAGTCCGCTCTCTTGTGCAATATAGCGCAGAGTTTGTTTTGGACGTAAATAAATAATGTTTATCTTGACGTGATTAAGCCATGTTTTAGTTTAACGCCATAGAATATAGCAGTGAATCAATTTAGTCTTGAAGAAGGCAATATTGAGCCTTCTAAATTTATTCGCGAGGTGGGTCGGCGGGGGTCGGCGGCTTTGTCAGCTCAATCCGCGAACTTCCTTAAGATTTCCAATTCATTCTTGGGCCGTTTTGTTAAATTCTTCCCAATTAGAAAAGATACTAGGTGGAAATAAAGTACTTTCTTCTTGAAACCGGTGCTTTCATCAAATGCTTTGTAAAAGGTGAATTGGCTGGGCTGGGCCTCTAAACTATTTAGTGGGCCAAAATTCTTTTTGATGCCTGTAAAAACGTCCCTTGTACATTTTAACGCATATTTCTGACTTATTCTGAAATTCTTAAAATAACATTTTATCTTTAAATTCAGAATGACATACGCATACCCCAATGATGACTGTTATATAAATATTTGGGCTCAGAATAAGAAAAAAACTATTATTTGGTAACGCAGTGGACACTATTTTTGAGGGGTCGTGGGGACTGGTAACGCAGTGGTAATTTGGGTACCAAATGAAACTTTTCTGTAATAAAAAACCCAGGATGGTGGGAAAATTCATAATAGAAATTGGGGCCCGGTTGAGAACTAACGTAATATTATTAGGAAAATATTTCGAAACATTTACAATTTTGTAAAAGTGTTTATACATTTTCATCTTTATTTTAGGCACTAAAAAGAATTTTGGCCCTAGTAGTGTAGTAGTAATTATGGTAGGATCTTATACAAGGTCTGTTTGGATCGCTACCATAATTTTACTCGCTAATCCAGCCGCACTGTATTACAAGAGGATGCTCAGTCTTTCAGTATCTTTAACAGTTCAACTCTACCTATAGTTCAAAAGTGGTCAAACTATTACTTGGTTGATATACTTTTGGGATGTTGAATATACTCATTACTAGACTGGACTGTACGCGCGCAGGATTATTAATTGCTTATTACACCATCTGAATCTATTGTGTGAAAAGCAATCATTGGCCGCCGGAGCAGCTGCCCTGGGCTCAGCATCATTTATCATTTCCAGTGCTATTGTAGCAAAAACTTGTCTCAAAGACATATACAGGGTGGAAGAAACGAACGCTACGTGGACGGCTACTACCTCAAATATTGGAAATTGCAAATCCACCCAAAGGAGACTTACTTTAATTTTTGAAAACAGTAAATACTACATTTATTGACTTTTGATAATTTTTAATAGATTCAGGCGTTACTTTGCGGAGGTCTATCAACAAACTGGAACAAATTACCTTGCTACTCCGCGAAACCAGTGCCGGACTCGTGCAAAATAGCTGCGTCTGTGCGACACATATATGTTCATGCAAAAACCCACCCTCCTCCGCTTCCACACGAAACAACATATATCACACAGACTCAACTACACCACCACTAAACACTAAAACTACACGATCGACGCGCGTTTCATCAAGACGCAGCTATTTTG
Organism: Ditula angustiorana; assembly: GCA_963691745.1. NCBI lineage: Eukaryota > Metazoa > Arthropoda > Insecta > Lepidoptera > Tortricidae > Ditula > Ditula angustiorana. Next base: position 10,731,733 of record OY829493.1, on the reverse strand, counting down.
CACGAGCCTGGCACTGGTTTCGCGGAGTAGCAAGGTAATTTGTTCCAGTTTTTTGATAATTCGTCTTCCTTAACCGGAAATCGAACTGGTTGAATGACAAAACAATCTAGGCGTATTATATGATACAGTTAGATAAGGTCATTGATAAAAAACAAATCGAGTCAGTCGAGTAAAAAGGTTTTAGTTCGTCCTGTATCAGACGGTAACGGATGACGCACTCTGTGCAGTTATTTTGGGGATACTCGTACAGTTCCGCAAACTTCTTGTTGTTGGGTAGAACTGTGGCTGCTTAGTTTCCTGTTGGAATTTATCACCTTCCTTGCATTAAATTTTCCTCGTCTTATAAACTATCATTTAGGTAAGTTTTTAGTGGCGGCACTTAAAAGTTTTGCCTTGAGACAAAACTGTTCAAAGCATGATAAAGTGAAGCTTTACTTGGAAGATGTCAAATTAAATATTCTCTAGATAGGCTATAATAAATAACAGTAAGGGAGTCATTACTTTTTTCTATTTTGTCCGTCTTTTTAGGGTATTTTACTAATGACAGCGTGAACTGTATGTGGTATGTGGTCGCACTTTGTATGGAGCGTTTTCGTTAGCCTTGCTTACGAGTACTGTTTTTAACCGATGAAAAAAAACGGAGAAGGTTATCAATTAGATCCATATATTTGTTTTTCATTTGTAAAATTTAAAAAGTAACAATACAATTAGGACTTTCATTTGATACTGTTAGTAATTACAAATGCCCTGTAATGTCCTGCCTTTATCCTAATTTTTCTTTGTGTTGTCATTGCATAGCGTTTTAATTATAAATGCTTATTTCTAGGCTAACTATCTAAGAAAACCCAGAACCCATTTAATTATTGGAATAAATAAAGTTCATGCATATTGTCTATTATTTGCAATGTTAATAAATCAACCCAGTATCATCAATTCCGCTCTCGTCCATGACCCAAAATGATCCTGTTCTCATTATAACATAGTGGTGGATCTCGGTTAGGGCTCCAGACAGCTTTTAACCTAAATATGTAACGTTAGTGCGCCATCTAGCGGTAAAGGAAAGTTGCGCCGCTACCGAGCATACCCGATGGAAGTAGGGGAGGTAGTGAAACTGGACTATTTTATGACCAGGATAGGTTATTTGCAGTAGTTTCTTCAGACGTACCGCCAAAGACTACTACGGATAATCCACAGGACTCTATACCACAAAATCTACAAGTGCTACAATTTCCATCCGCAACACAAAAGATATAGCAGATGCGTTACCAACCCAGAGGACGAAGATGGAATACATCTTGTGCCAGTAATTTCACACGCTATCTTGTTCGCCACGCTGAAACACAACAGTGCAAGCGCTACTGTTTAGTGGCTGGATTAGCGAACAAGATGGTGGTAGCGCTCTGAATGGACCTGTATAAGACAGAATACCGCCGCTGCATTGAGCGCAGCTATGTTACTGTAGTATTATCCATGTGGTTTTGAATAATGAGTACTTGTCTAATTTTGTCTTTAGAGATTACACCTCAGAAATTCACCCTAACATGAACTGCCCTGGGTTATTTAATCTTTCCCCACGTCTCTATCACACTAGTGTCAAAAGAAAGGGACACACATAGACATGAAATCAGATAAACTAATGGCAGACCACGTTAGAGCCACAGGAGTTATTCGGAACTGATGTGGCCATTTGTTTTTGGTCATCTGCTGAATTACTGATTTCACTGCTGATCGAGGCACCGATACGCGTTAGCGTTTAAACTTAAATTAAGTTTCCTGAACATGGATATAGCGTGTTAATGGCCGAGTGCTGGGAACTAACGATACTTGCCTCGTTACTGCTAAAAGACTAACGGCCAAATTTAGCGACCTGATAGCCCAGTGGTTAGCTACGAAAGACTCTAGTGGTTCTGAGTTTGATTCCCCGTAGTGACAAATGTTTGTATGATGAATACGAATGTTTGTACAATAAAAAACTATAGCACTTAACTAAAACTTGCGGGTGGTAAGACCTTGTGCAAGGTCCGTCCGGATCGCTACCACCATCTTGCTCGCTAATCCTGCCGCTAAGCAGCAGTGCTTGCACTGTTGTGTTCCGGCGTGGAGAGCAAGACAGCCGGTGTAATTACTGGCACCAGAGGTATTCCATCTTAGCCCCCTGGGTTGGCAACGCATCTGAAATGTTTTCGATGTTGCGGGTGTCTATAGGCGGTGGTATACACTTACCACCAGGTGACCCACTTGCTTGTTTGCCTTCCTATTTCATTAAAAAAATAAATTAACTAAAAAACTAATAAATGTTAAAGCTAAAATGAGTAGTATGAGGATGTAGCCAGATACACGGTGTAATGTAGTGTAAGTAGTATTAAAGATCTATTTTAAGCATGTTTGCAGTGCCCATAAGTGCAGGGTTTCATGTTGGGAAAATATAATAGATTAAGAACTGTGTACATAGATACCCATGAACGCAATAAACAAATATTAAATGTACATAAGTTAGTGAAACTGATTGGTATAGTCGACCAAGAAATTGCTTGACCACTTTTCGACCGTATCACAAAAGAATAAGGTTGAAAAGTGGTCAAGCAATTACTTGGTCGACTATACATACACGGAGACCGCTGGGCATTGACCACATTTTCTCACGATCACGAGTCTACCGCCCTAGACACTAGGCCACCAATGGTCTTATGGGACTATAGATCAATTGGAATTAATCACCCTAAAGATGTTTATGTAGGTACAGTAAACAGAGCAGAAATGTTTAACAAATTCCCATCGCGGCGGAGTAAACGTTTATTATCAAATTTCATTGAAGTTCCCTCAGAGAGGTTAATTAAAATCGATATATTGTAAAATTAGCATCTCTCTGAAAGTTGAAATAAGTTTGCGGCATTAATCCATTCTTTAAGATCCAATTAAATCTTCAAAGAAACCGATCAGGCGGGACCCGAAGAATTCCATCGATTCACCGTCAAGGTTCTACGGGACACTAACTCTTTTAATATTGAACTCTATGGTTTTAAGCGCAGAGTTGAATTAACATCACTCTAAAACTAAGCGAAGAATTCGGTTGTATTTTTTCAGTGACTTGTTTAGCTTTTAGCCAAAAAATTCATTGGTACAGGGGGATTGCAGGGGATCGAACTTGCTACCTCACAATCAAGAGCCCACCAACAAACTACCACCCACCACCAGGCGTTTGCCTTCTGCAGAGCGTTGGAGCTACTGATTAACAAACCATCAACAAATCAAATCAATAGGATCATAGTGACACATCCATTTAAAGACTGCATGTACTCGAAGGTTTTTTTTTGCTGGTAGTAGATCCGTCCAGGTCGCTACCACTATCTTGATTGCCAATCCAGCCGCAAGGCATCAGTTTATACTGTTGTGTTCCGGCGCAGAGAGCAAGACAGCCGGTGAAATTACTGGCATAAGAGAGATTCCATCTTAGGCCTGTAAGTTCCCAACGCATCTGCAATCTCCTTGGTGGAGCGGGTGTCTATGGGCGGTGGTGATCACTTACCATCAGCTGACCTAGTTGCTCGTTATCCATCCTATTATGTATTTAAAAAAAGTTAGAAATAGTCCATTGATACATGGCAACCGCTGGGAATCGAACTCAGTACTGGCGATCACGGGTCCACCCTTGCTAGTAGGCTGCCAACGCTCTGCTGAAACAAACAACTAGTTATTGACAAATCCTCTTGTTCTTGCCAATGGCTAAAAGCTGCATTTAATGATATAAAGGAGCATCACAAAGGGCTTTGCTATCGCAACAGGCTTAAGACCATCGTGTACCCAGCGCTGTCCATACAAACAACGTTAACGTTTTCCACCCTCTAAATCTTAACCTAGTTTTTGGTATGTTGCCATTATGCCTTAAAACTGGGTTTGCATGTTGTTATTCTTTTAATAATCTTTGTAGTTTTAAAAATATTGACGCTTTTTTGTTTAGTATGAAACTTCTAAAACGTAAATATTGTGAAATCTATTAAGAATGTTTGAAGAATCAAAACATGCAGACCTAAAATAGTTGTAAGGTATAATGATACATACCAGAAAACAATGGCTTTAGGGGAAGGTTTGGAGGGTGGAAAACGTTATTTCCGTTTGTATGGAAAGCGCTTTTTAGGCTGGGTTCGCAGTCCTTATACAATAAATACTAAATAACAGTTGATGCAGCGAGCACCGTCAGATCGTTAGCGGCGGCGTTCGCAAACGTTTGTCCGCAAACAAGTCGTAATTGGACGAGCGCTTCATTTGCTGTTTGGGACCCATCGTAACTACGGATCGGACGCAGCCAATCCAAATCATAGTGTATATCACTCACTCTGAGGGTCGAGCGGCAGTCCCGCCATGACGTGAATTTTAATTCATTTGTGGTGAGAGTTCCGACTGACCAGCCGTCGACCTTCATAAGAGAAGACTTGTGGCCGAAAGGTGTCGCATCGTGACCGGTTAAGTGAAACCGCGAAAATGTTTACGTCACAGACTTCACGTGCTAGTAATTGCTGCTGTGCTATTTATTGTTATCTTTTTTTTGTGTATGTGTGTATGTCATGTACTATTGTGATAATTATGTTTATCTACACATATATCACAAATGCTCCATAATGCGTTCAGAAACCGTAGGCAATGACCAGCATTATAACAACCAATATTATTATGAGAATTTTTCTAATTTTTTTTCTACATTTGTTCAAATTCATTTTTTATTACATTATTTTAATGTGTACAGTCTATAGATATTTCAAAGGTACCTAGCACTAGTAGCTAGTAGCAATGCAAGTCATTACCCTATGGCTTCTGAACCCATCATAGAGTACTTATGATTTGTGTGTAGATAAAGTAATGTATGCAACTGTACATAATTAGGTCTTAAAACAGTCGTGTGATCCTATTATGAAACTCGCTGACGCTCGTTTCATAAAACCACACTCGTGTTTTAAGACCCTTCATTATGCAACAGTTGCATAAAATACTGATATTGCACTGTAATCTGTTTTATAAAGAGAAGAAAAAAATTAAACTGCTGAGATTCTTGCGGCGTTTCTTCTTAGTAGTATCTTCCATTTTCCGAAGCGCTAGTAGATTCAGACATGTAAAAGAGCCTATATATATGGCCTACTTGCAAAATAAATTTTTCATTTTCAATTAAGTTGTTAATTGTCACATATTTGTGTTGTACGTTAGTCTGTAAGGTATTTGACTATGGGCCAGTTGTAGCCTCAGAATAAAAGAAATGAATTTGAATTTCGACACCAGCAATTAACACTACGCTAATTCGAATTTTTACGATTTTGCATTTTTTATGCCAAGTTATTTACTATAATTTAACGCATCTGTTCACCAAATTTCGTCACCAAATTTTCAAAAACAAAAAAGTTTTGAAACTCAGAAAACGCTAAGTAGATATACTTTTTGATATCACCCGGTCTATAGGCCGCTAACTCTTGTTAGCCGAGTACGCGCGGGGACCGGGCGAGGGCATGATTTTTAAAACTACCCTAAGTATCAGTTGCCGTTGTCTAAATCGTCAGCACGCATTTTGTGATTACTGAAAGTTTATTTGCAACGTTTAATTAAAATTTATAGTATTCATTTGTAAAAGCAGTATATTACGCTTGTTACTTATTAAAATAAACAAATATGTCTCGAAAACGAGCTAAATATTTAGTGGAACTACTTAGGTAATGAGAAGCACCGCGGCTACACCCCGGACATAACTACGCTAAGTAATATTTGGCGTTGTTTAATATGATTCAGCATTGTTTATTTTGGAGACAAACACGGCTAATTTGTGCTAAATTCAAAATTAAGAAAACATGTTAAAAAATAATAATCATTTATTATATAATCGATACTGAATAAGTTATAGTAAAATCATCATTAAAATAGGTTTAAAATTTAAAAAGTTATCGTAAGTTTCCCTTTAATTGGCTCTGGTGTAAAGTTACAATTTTTAAGTTAGCTTAGTGTTAATTGCTGGTGTCGATTTGATATCACAAGTTAAAATATAACAGAGATTTGAATAAAAACAATACACAGTAAGGTTGGTCTACTTATGGTAGGACCTTGTGCAAAGTCCGTCCGGATCGCTACCACCATCTTGCTCGCTAATCCTGCCGCTAAGCAGCAGTGCTTGCAGCAACGAACAAGTGGGACACCTGATCGTAAGTGATCACCACCGCACATAAACACCTGCAACACCGAGGGGATTGCAGATGCGTTGCCAACCCAGAGAGCTAAGATGGAATACCTCTTGTGCCAGTAATTGCACTGGCTGTTTGGCTCTCGACGCTGGAATACAACAGCGCAAGCACTATTGCAACAGCAAGATTCGAGCGAGAAGGATCTGCAGTCTCGTTGGTATTGCGGGTGTCTATGGGCGGCGGTGATGGCTAACAATCAGATAACCTACTTGCTGGTTTGCCTTGCTGTTATTTTAAAAACAATACAAGTATTTGTCCCTCGCGGGAATTGAACCCGGAACCGAGCCTCAAGCTACCCAAAAAAGGCTGTCGAAAAATATCAATCGCTCTTGCGAAGGTGAAAGGAACACGAACTAACCAATACTTCACTCCACTACATATTTCACAAGCCACCTAACTTAGAATAGTGATTGATGGGTGGTAGAAAAGGATGTAGCTATACGCGCGAGAGAGACGGCACGAGATTCGTGCAAACACTTAATTAATGTAACATTTAGATTTTGAGTAGGAGCGGGTCGCAGAGTAGAGATAAACAGATGGTTCATTGCTTATCCATAAACGCACAGATTAAAGAACTCACTGTTACTAGTTGTATTTGTTGTTATTTTAAACTGACCATATCTGTATTGACTTGTTGAGATGATTTCTAATTTCTAACCAGAAATGGATTGTCTTAGTTTTTAAGTTTACTAACAATTTATAAGACAAATCCAAATTTTATAACTATTAATCAAAATTTCGCCATAATATTTTCCATTGATACTGAAGATAATATATAGTCATAATAGGTCAAAATTAGGATTAAGTTTGCAAATATTTTTACTATGGATGATAGCTAAGGGTCTATAGTTAAATAATTTTTGATCAATTCTTCGTCCGCTTGTACCGTTCCTAGGTTAGTTTACGCCTATTCAAAGAAAACATTAATTGTATAAACCTAAGTCGTCAACTTTTGACGATAGTGGTTCTAATATGACCGGCATAGGTTCAATTTCCAATCCCTCCCTGCGTCTTTGCAAAACTAGTGTCATAAAAAAGAGAAGAACAGAGATAAACTCAGATAAACTAAATTTGAAAGGTCATGTAAGGGCAAAGAAGAAACAATTTTTGGTTTTCTTGTGATTTAGACCCTATTATTACTAATGCATTTTGTACTCATGGGCACATCAGTAAAAATAGCACTTAGTGTTTAAATTCCAATGAATGCGCTGAACAGTACTCTGTGGCGGAGGCAATCAGCGTAGGCGGTGTACGCGTGATATGTTGCGAGTGGGTAGGGCGGCGATCACTTGGAAGCTAAAAACGCTGCGTTTAAAAAACTGCTAACGTGGTATACGTTAGCAGTTACTTGACAACCTTACTACATAACACCGCTATGTTGAACTTCGGCTCGACTATCTAGCACATTATACTATCCGACTGCGACATATACACTCTGCAAAAACAAATCCTTTCTTCTGTCTTTTGCTCAAAGGTTAGCTGAAAGAGATTTCTTTAATTGATAGATTCGTCTTCGTCTTGTAAGTGTATTTTGAATTGAGCATGTACAATAAAGACGTTTGTTTTTATTAAACTGTCTTCATCAGCAGGGCTTTCTCGGATCCATTCTTGAATACACTCTTCTTTTCTTCTCCGTTCACAGCTTCTTGTAGCTGTTCCATTCAAATACTTTCGCGTTGTCGGATATCATGCACCCAGCGCCGCGCTGGTCTGTCAGTCTGCCACATTTTAGGGTGCCACCTTTGGACCGCCATTCCAGAATAGTTTGGTCCATTGGCTCACATCCCTACAAGCAAGTTGTCATGCCTCGACTGTGTTAATAAAAAACCGGATAATTTAGCGGCGTTTTCCATCTTATTATGGATGCGTCCTAAGCTCTCAACCAGGCGGGAAGTGCCTTTCCCTTCCTCGCGGGAATAATTCTATCGAATTACTTCGCATTTAAATAGGGCCCGCACCGACTACCCCAAAGGCTGCATATGTTTGCTATTCATATATGAAGCTTCACTGGAGCGTGGCAATATGTGTATTAACCCTTTTCTTTGCAATACAATAGAATACAAATTCCCCATCATTGCATTTACGCCGTGTACTCCTCCGGAGGTTTGTACCTCAATTAACACGGCAGGTGGAAACTTCTGTCACTGTGCAAACAATGAACTAAATAAACGGGAAATTTCGGGAACGATGTTGCCAAAACGGTTAGTTTGATTTTTATTTGTTGTGATTATACCATTATACACACACTATTAAGCACTTAAATTATCAAAATGCTATTGGGCAATGGACAGAACTTATCTCGGAATTCGTCTACGAGATCAAATCAGAATTGAGACGATCCGCAGAAAAACCAATGCAATGTCATCGCGATAGTTCAGAGAAACGCAGATCTGATGACCGGTAAAGCAGAAAGGTTCTCGGGTTGACACTAGATGTCATGGTAAGCTTTCCAAAAGGTGGACCACCCTTGGCACTTGGTGGCAACCCTGAGGACTGCATGACACCGATGGCTGTGAGCCGCATAATACCGACCGTCGTGGAACACCTTGGGAAATACCTATGCCTAGCAGCAGGGGTCTTACGACTGATATGGTGATGATGATAAAAAATATTATTGTGAGTTTTTTTTTTATTCAATTTAAATTTAAAATTTATTGTTATTTAAAGCTAAAGTTCGGAAACCAAAAGGGTCACTATAACTTAGTCACTTATTTGTAGAGATCTGACTTAGAAACAAGGTAACGTTACTAAAACAATTAAGTGGCAACATCAGTTTCGTAACGGTTTTGTAACGACTCATTACTAAACTTTTATAAAACATTACCAAACCGATTCGATGCTGATTTTAAACATTTTAGTAACCGTTAAATGTTGCTTCTACCCCTAGCGTAAGCGTTTGCTGTTTTTTTTTCAACTGATCTATTTAATATTGCTCTCTAGGCAAATAAACTTTTATTTGTCCTAGGTCCTAGGTCCTCATAATCGAGAAAGCGCTTACTTGCTGAAGGTTATCCCAGAATTCCCCAGGGACGGTAGTAGGCGTTACCGGACGGAAGCGACAAATGCCGAGACCTAGAAGATAACAGCGCTTAGGCAAATAACTGGCTTGCTGAGAGACCGGAAAGAGGGTGCTAAGTACCAGTTTTGGCTGGTCAGGTTATTGCTTTGGAGCAACTGCCATCTGAGCTCCGTTACGAATACGCGGATGTCCTGACAATGTTTTCCCTTAGCTTAAGTTAGTTGATTATAACAGCATTTTGGTAATATAGATACGTTACTGAAAAACTCATTATTACATGGTGACTGCTGGAGATCGAACTCGGCACCTCACGACCACGAGTCCACCGCCTAGCCACTGGGCCACCATCTTACTAATATCCTTGAAGTATAAACAAACTTCTACGACATTTACAATGTTAATGTGGCATTAGTAAAGGGTGTCCTAAGTCACAGTCCGCTGAGAGCCCTGGCGCTAGTTAGCCCAGAAACTCGCGCTGGGGGGCGAGTGAAGCGATGCGCTGCATAATGGACGCCTCGTCAAAATTCCGCCAACAGCCGTCAGGGCTGGACTTATTATAGATTTATTCGTGCGGCCCAAGTAACAAACGATTGATCAGACACGGGTTTTTTTCCGTATTGCCAAGATAAAGCTACTCACGCCTTAAGTGTATCAACCTCATGCAAGGCAGGTCACACAACTACAGTTCCACCAGTTGTGGGTGGTTAATTACAAATTCCATTGGTTATAACGCTTTACGTACGTTATGCGTAGGGCAGACAGTTGTCGTTCTAATGTTATAATCCTACCTGTCAAATCTGGGACTGATCCCATCGCCATTAGATCAAAACGTACCTTGAATAAAGAAACAGGAAAAACCAATCAAGTGCATACCGGACCACGCACAATGTAGGATTCCGTAGTTGCGCGAACGTTGTTCGAACATGGATACATTTTATTTTCAAATATTCATTATTTATTATTCAATGCGATCTTATTAACTCATACTAGTTTAATTTTAATAATAAGTTATTTGTTACTGCGCTTTCAGCTCATCCCCTGCTGACTGCGTCACTGAGCGGAGCAAGTTAAAGTGGACCGGTAAATAATACATCCTGTAGCTCTGACGTCGTGTCGGAGTCGTCAGCTCCCGTAACGGGGTCGTGACGGGGTCGTGATGGTGTCGTGACAAAATCGTGAAGGGGTCAAAGCAAACGACTAAGTTTAAAGTCGTTTTACGCACTTCAACTCTTTGTAGCCATTTTCTGGACTCCTTCAATTGAAAATTGTTTTAAAGAGATGCACCGCTCGTCAAAGTGAGTCATAGCCACTCGTGCTAGCCGCTCACTCCATTAGTAGTCATATCACAATCACCCCCACAATCTTCTACATAAAGTTGACAATAGTCAAGGGCAAAACGCTTTTTGGTGGTGGTCCTTATGCGTATACGGAACCACTCCTGTGTACGCGTAAAGTTCTCTCCGACCCACGATAGGCATGCCTTTTGACTATTGCTAAATCACCTATCTGTGTCGAAATAAATTGTTATTTGAGACTAAGTACGATCAGCAAAAATAAAGGTCATTAAAAAAAACTCTAGTCTAGTAGAAGAGTGACGCATTGAGTGATGTAGCGAGTTACGATATATATATATATATATATATATATATTATGAAATAGGAAGGTAAACAAGCAAGTGGGTCACCTGATGGTAAGTGATCACCGTCGCCTCTAGACACCTGCAACAACAAAGACAGTGCAGATGCGTTGCCAACCCAGAGGGCTAAGATGGAATACCTTTTGTGCCAGTATTTACACCAGCTGTCTTGCTCTCCACGCCGGAACATAACAGTGCAAGCACTGCTGCTTAGTGGTAGGATTGGCGAGCAAATGATTGGTGACCACTTGTTTGTTCAATCTTGCTGCGTTATATATAAATTAGCAAAATCATACCGCTTAAATAACCTGTACATACACAGTCAAAGCTATATATTATAAACTATTTTAGTGACTCTGCTCGTCGGCGCGTTCCTAATGAGACGGAATACGAAATTAACCGAGGCGCCATGTCACCTTCCAAACCTTAATTATTCACACGCACACATACGGGCCTTAGATAAAACGCGCCAACAGGAGAACAGCGACGCTCAGCGGAACAGCGACGAGCTCGACAGCTGTCTTGCTCTAACCCGCTAGCTCGAGTGAGCAAGACAGGGCGATACCTCGACGTTGAGTGCAACACTGACACACTTAGAGAGTAACAGTGCTGCTAATCGAGGAGTTGTAGAACATTTTACTGGCTTGAAGAAATATAATTTGCGGCTGACTAAATATTTGTGGAAAGGATTACGAACAGAAGACGATTTTTTTTTTCTCAAACTAGAAGGCTGTCCCCTATTTCGGACTACTTAATTAGTAAATTGTTCTAAACTTTCGTTCAAAAACCATAGAAAATGACCAGCATTATTACAACCAATGTTATTATAAGAGTTGTCTTGTCTGTGGTAGTAGGTAAATCTGTTCTTTATTGGGTAGTATCTCTTAGTAGTCTGTGTTTATTGGTGATCACATTACCGATATCTCGTGACGTTATGAATTTAAATTTGGAACAGCTGTCAAAATTCAAGTTGGTCTCTATTCTAGTATCCACAGATATTAAAACAGTTATCGATACGAAACGTCAACTCAGTATGATTTTTTAATTTAAACGCACGACATTTGATCTCGAGTGACATGACAATAAGGACTTCATTCGTTTGTCTATGATTTAAAAAAAACGTTCGTCTTGACGGATAGATCGAATTGCCGCCATACTTGTTTGTTGGTTTTTTGCTGTTACGGTTTTTTGCAGTTATGATATGTGTGTAGATAAAGTAATGTATGCAACTGTATATAATTAGGCCTTAAAACACGAGTGTGATCCTATTATGAAACTCGCTGACGCTCGTTTCATAAAACCACACTCGTGTTTTAAGGCCTCTCATTATATAGCAGTTGCATAATAGAATTTTATCTACACATATATCATAAATGCTCTATAATGCGTTCAGAAACCGTGGGTAATGACCAGCATTATAACAACCAATATTATTATGAGAATTTTTCTAATTTGTTTCTGTACTTGTTCAAATTCATTTTTTATTACATTATTTTAATGTGTACGGTCTATAGATATTTAATAGGTACCTAGCACTAGTAGCTAGTAGCAATTCAGGTCATTGCCCTATGGCTTCTGAACTCATCATAGAGTACTTATGATATATGTGTAGATAAAGTAATGTATGCAACTGTACATAATTACGTCTTAAAACACGAGTGTGGTTTTATGAAACGAGCGTCAGCGAGTTTCATAATAGGATCACACTCGTGTTTTAAGGCCTAATTATGTACAGTTGCATACATTACTTTATCTACACACATATCATAACTGCAAAAAACCGTAACAGCAAAAAACCAACAAACAAATATAGCGGCAATTCGATCTATCCGTCAAGACGAACCTTTTTTTTTAAATCATAGACAAAAGAATGAAGTCCCTATTGTCATGTCACTCGAGATCAAATGTCGTGCGTTTAAATTAAAAAATCACAGTGAATTGACGTTTCGTATCGAAAACTGTTTTAATATCTGTGGATACTAGAATAGAGACCAACTTGAATTTTGACAGCTGTTCCAAATTTAAATTCATAACGTCACGAGATATCGGTAATGTAATCACCAATAAACACAGACTACTAAGAGATACTACTCAATAAAGAAAGATTTACCTACTACCACAGACAAGAAAATTCTTAAAATAACATTGGTTGTAATAATGCTGGTCATTTTCTATGGTTTTTGAACGCGTTATTGAGAAATTATGATATGTGTGTAGATAAAATACTATTATAAGTTTTCATTTAAAGCTCGGCTTGACACATACACGTAATTTCTTCGATTACCAAGTTCAGTGCTGTAATCAATGCTCGAAACCTTGAACTATCGAGCAAATTACCGCCGAATAATTAATGTAATTAATCAATTAAATCATGATCACACCATCGGAAAAGGAACATCACTCCTTGACGTAATTTGAGGCTAAATTACTATACTTTGTAGTTAATAATTATACGGGATAACTTAGCATTAAGGATCATACAACACGAGATAATATCAAACCGCGATTAAAATGGGATTGGAGAGTGACGTCAGGTCTGCACACTGTCATATAGACTTGCTTCAAGCTTCATTCCTATACCTATGAAATGACAGTGTGCTGACGTTACTGTCCAATCCTACTATAATTAATATTATAAATGTGAAAGTTTGTATGTTTGGATGTTTGTTACTCAATCACGCAAAAACATCTGAATGGATTTGGATGAAATTTGGCTCAAATATAGTTTATAACTTGGATTAACACATAGGATACTTTTTATCCCGTAAAAATGCATAGTTCCCACGGGATAGCGATAAGTGAGTTATACGCCGCAGTGACGTCATGAGCAGCAAAGCAACTAATTCTCATTAATTTGTCCAGGAAATATTGCAGATTGTATATTGGGTGCAAGTTTGCTTGATTCAATTAGACAAGTCTACGCGAACGAAGTCGCGGGTAAAAGCTAGTGTGATAATAAGGAACCTCGATACTGGGTGAAAACAAAGGCATTGTACCTGCAGTTAGTGAAATAGTTATCTTATAGTTTAACAATTATTCATGTTATCGTTACTAAACTCACATTATTTAATTTTGTAACGGTTTTGAAACCTGTACCATTACCATGAGTTTCTATCGAAAATTCGTATTACGTTACTACAGTCGATAGCGGTTAAACTCGCTCCCATTTGTCAGTGAAACAGTTAACCATAGTCGATACGGTATTTTTCGATGACATGTGTCAAATTTGTGACTCATGGTACCAATATTCTACGGCAACAGCTACAAAACGTTAGACACTGACGTTCAGATTTCGATAGGTAATTTACCGTTGGACTCATATTAGCGATCTTTAGTCATCTAAGTGAGCGCTAGAGGCGCTGTGCAATTTCCCATACGAATCGTTTTACCTTGTCGCTAGCGAGTATGGTTACGGCTAGGTGCACTGTACTCATGGTAAGGGTACTGACATTGCGTGACAAACACTCACATGAAGACTTAGCGATCATTAAAGACATTTTGTAAGAAAATGACGACGAAGTGAGAAACTTTGACTTTGAAACTAATGACATGCTTTCTTATTCCGTTGCAAAGTTTCGCCCATTTTGTTTTTAAACACATCTTCACCTCCGCAATGAACGTAGTTTACTCGGCTAATTTAGCAATCCAGCTAAAGGGCTCACGATGAAAAGTGATTTCGCTCTGCTATTTTATTTAAACGGGGACAACGCGGGCCGGGACAATCCTGTTCTGTTCCACTTCCCAGAATTCCCTGGAAGAGTCCTGCAAACGAATTACTTTTTAATTTGACAACGAGACGTTAGCTTTCTTTGCATTAAGTAAACAAGGAGGGTAGTGAAAACTGGGATTACAACGTTAGGTTCTGCAGTTAATTCATTTGTTTTAATAAAAAACTATTTAACGTTTAACTTTTTCCGACTAATAAAAAGAAAAAGATATAAAACACGTCATTGTCATGTTATCGTAAAAAAGCCAGTTTTGTCACGCAATTCAAGCACTAATATAATAATATAAGGAGGTAAACTGTGTTTGTTTCTATTTAGGGGGTAATTTGCGGGTGGTAGGACCTTGTGCAAGGTCCGCCCGGATCGCTACCACCATCTTGCTCGCTAATCCTGCCGCTAAGCAGCAGTGCTTGCAGCAAGACAGCCGGTGTAATTACTGGCACAAGAGGTATTCCATCTTAGCCCTCTGGGTTGGCAACGCATCTGCACTCTTTTTGTTGTTGCAGGTGTCTATAGGCGGTGGTGATCACTTACCATCAGGTGACCCACTTGCTTGTTTGCCTTCTTATGTTGTATAAAAAAAAACTCTGGACCTACTGAACCGATTTCAAAAATTATTTCACAGATAGAAAGCTACGACATAGGCTACTAATTGTAAACGAACTAAGTCGCGTGCGTCCGCTAGTCTACACTAATATAATAAAGAGGTAAACTTTGTTTATTTGTTTGCATGTAGGGGGTAATCTCTGGAACTACTGAACCGATTCCGAAAATTCTTTCACAGATAGGAAGCTACACTATCCCTGACGGACATAGGCTTCTAATTTTACGCGAACGAAGTCGCGCGCGTCCGCTAGTAGACTATAAGTAGGTTACTGTAACCACTGGACCCCTTGAGTCAGGGTTAGCCTAGTGCTCGTCATGGGTAATCTGTACCACAGACTTTATTTTATTTTATTTTTATTTCCCTTTGTACCTTTTTTAGCAAAAATAAACTAGAAAAATAGTAAAAAAAAAGCGTTTCATACGGAATTAATAAGAAACTCTCTTGCCCGATATCAGTAGAATATGTGATAATCAAACATAACTAAGAATTATTAAAATATTATTAAAAAGTTCATCCATTTGGACTCTGCTACCCACAAAGCCAAACTGACAAACAAAAACATCAACCTTACAACGCCCCTTTTGACTCAGTTAAAAAATACTTTGTAAAAGCAACCCTTCACCCCACTTTTATTTCCACTGAACTCCGTAATAATGTTATTTTCGTGTTTATTTCGGAGGTATCCGAGGCACTTAGTGACGGGGGGGGGGGGGGGATGGGGAATTAACTTCCAAGTTCCCCCACAATGGAAAGTTTTAATACAGCGGAGAAGGGCGCAGGACAAATAGGTCACAGTAAAATAAAATAAATAAATATCCTTCAGAATTTACACAAACTGACCTCGTCTTAACAAATTAAACAATTAAACCGAGTGAAACTGGGTACCTCATAATAAAGGAAGGAGTTTAAGAGTGTTTTCATATTTCATGCACGAAATACCGAACACGTAATTTCAGGTGTTAAACATCAGAAAATTTTTCAGGCGTTACTTTGGGAAGGTCCATTTCAACAAACTGGACCGATTACCTTGCTACTCTGCGAAACCATTGCCGTGCTCGTGCAAGTTCGCTGCGTCTGTGCTTCATTCAATCTTTCATTGGGATTATATTTTAGAAGTACATATTTATTCTCATACATTATGCCAAATATGAATATGATACTTAAGCTAATGCACGAAGGTCGCTATTGCACTGCGTAGCTGGACTACTATAATTATATTTTTAACACTAATGTTTTTTTATGACTGTGTTCTATTTATAACTGACTTCAAAAACATAACCCTTCATTTTGGCTTTGCCGTAGTCGGGTAAAAATGAGAAGGTTTTCAATTTAGCTGTTTTTTTTTGTGCGTATGTTACAAAATATTTCCTTCAATTGTGCACCGATTTCAATGATTCTTTTTTTAAGCTGAATTGATTATACTCGAGGTTGATTCTATTTCAATTTGGAGAAAATATTCCACCTCTAAGAGTACAAAATGAAGTGATAACACGGTTTTTTTTTTAAAAGTTGTACATTTACCAATATCAAATTAATTCTGGCACAGGGCAGTTTTAAGATACAGTAAGTTAAGAAAGTTTTGTTTAAAAGCAAGAAATGCGATAATAAACAAACTCTACTTTAGTATTTATTAAAAAGCTCTCTGCAAGAGCTTAACCCCCGCGAGTTAGTTCCCAACTTGTCCTGGAGCTAGCAAATAAATAATTTCATAACGCGCCCGCCCGCGGACGTAAAAACAAACAGACAAACATGCAAACAGACGTCGGGTGCAATTACAACAAGAACTTCGGACTTGCCAAGACTTCGGAGATTATATAACTTTATCAAAATTAATAACAGAACTAAACTTAGATCTTAGTAAATAACTTAACTAGACTTACTTAAATTAAAATTGTAATGACAACACAAAGAAAAATTAGGGCAATGGCAGGACTTGAACCTGCAACATCAGCATTCCTTGCCTTGCGTTTGCCAGTTTCGCCACACTGCCTCTGCCATACCCTGCGAATTTTTCAATGTGCTTCGTCTTACGGTCATTACATTATTGATTTTAAGGGTACAACTACCCTCGGTGTCATCTATATGAAACTTTTTATGAAGTCCTGCCATTGCCCTAATTTTTCTTTGTGTTGTCATTACAATTTTAATTTAATAATTTGAATGTAATAACATTTAAAAATTAAATCGAAAGAAATTTCGGTTACAAATATTTAGACTTACTTACTTAACCATATTGATAACTGTAATAAACCTACGAGTTACCTAGCTTTTATCCGGTTTAGCAGTCTATTTGTTAAGGAATGATGTATGGAAATGGAAATAAAAAATAGATACCTATTGCAAAAATGCAAAACATTGAGTACCAATATGTTTTCGAAGCAGTTTTAATTAAGTCGGTAAACAGGGTGAAATAGATGACCTTACCTAGCAAGAAAGTGTCCAAAATCCATGTAATCCTATCCTGTGTTATTCAATCCGATTAAAAACTCCGTATTTCCCTTTCCGTTTTCTCTCGTTTCCCTACCTTTACCGTCTGTGGCACATACGCAATCCGCGTGAGCCAAAAAAAAAAAGTGTCCAAAATATCAAAGATAGCAAATTTTACTCGAAATATTCCTATGTTTTTAGACATAACAAAACTGTGTCCACAAAAATGAAGTACACTTCACGCCGGTATTTAGTGAAAGTGTGGTACGGTCAGCCTCAGAAATACCTGAACATTTTAACACATTGTCGCTGTCAGCAATGCGACGAATTAGAGCAACTCTCATTTCATACGTTACTTTAAAAAATATTTATAAATAAAACAAAAAATTTCACATAGTTACATTAAAGTTCAGATTACCCATGACCGCCACACTAGGCTAAGTCTGTCTCGTGGGGTCCAGTGGTTACAGTTGCCTACTTATGGTTTAAAATGTCTCACGATGACAAAATTTACGTACTACTACCACTAACTGGTCACAGTTTGGCTCTTCCAACAGAACATGTAAGAGGGAAATAACGCCCCCTGCAGCAGAGATGTAGGTATTTCAAAATGTATAAGCATCTAACCTGTTCGATATCTGTAGACGATGCAATTAAGCCACAGCTTTTTAATTAAATTCGCAGGTGAAATAAACTTGTTTTGCTCAACTCTGAATACTATTACCAATTTCCTGTATGAAATTTGGGTCCGATAAAAGTTGAACGTGTTTGGCAGCGGACGCTCGCCCGCGGCGTGCGCAGTCGGAAAAAAAAAACAGTACGAATACTTAGTTGTTATAGAAAGTATTGACAAAACTGCATGTGGGTAATTTAATTTCACAAAGTAGAAAAAAAACCACAAGATGCCACAAGATGGTCCCATGATCTCACACAGGTGGCAGGACGGCGCTAATTGCATGCCACTTCCAACCGGTCACTTTGGAAATCCATGGAGGAGGCCTATGTTCAACAGTAGACTTCTTGTGGCTGAGATGATGATGTTGATGATGAGAAATAAATAGTGTTATTTAATTATGGCATTTAAAATCGATATATTGCACAATTTTAAACTTGCACATTTATAAACTTACTAGTGTGGGTATTTTTTTCATTATGGGAGTGATATATTATACATTTAATGCAGTGCATATTATGTCTTGTGCAAGTATAACCTTACGAGTATATCTGGCTTATGTCAATACAAAAAAAGTCAGATTACATCTACAAGAAGCACTTATGAACGTCAGAAAGCTTACCATCCCTGAGGCTCGCACTGTTATTCCACAGTTCACTGTGACCGATTTCACAAAATTCACAAATATGTTCGTAATATCGAGCTCGCTGTTTGCCCGGCGAGGCGAGCTGCATCAATACGCTTCCATCACGAAATGCATCCGTACACAAATGTGTGCCCTAATTTAGGCCAGTCGGTGAAAAAGTGTGTTCATTGAGATGAACAAAAGGTGAGAACTAAGATTTTTAAGGCATTTTATAGGGTATTGACGCTTCTACCATTCAGTCCTTTTTCTGTTTGTAGCCTAGTATCTCTGGCATATGGGCGTATTGCAATAGCCATGGTACCAATACCAGTGTTTTTCTCTTATGAGAGCAGTGTTGTCCACTGAGCCGTGGCCCTTTTGTACTGCTGCAGCGCACACAGACTATAGGTACTCATCTAATTTGTTACCTTTTTTCTAAATTATAATTTGTGACGACCGGATAGCCTAGTGGTTAATTAATAGATTCAGGCGTTACTTTGCGGAGGTCCATATCAACAAACTGGAACAAATTACCTTGCTACTCCGCGAAACCAGTGCCGGGCTCGTGCTTAAATTCTGTCTTTAACAATGGGGGTAGCTGAGATTGAGATAAATTATGTGGGTAGTTTGTGATAACATACGGGGGTACTTTTGTTTTATTTTTAAATTTTGAGGGTAGGCTTTGAGAGAAATAATAAGGGTAGTTGTGCAAAAATGTTGGCGGTAGGCGGGATTAAAGAAAATTGTTTTAGTTTGTCAGTACGCCATTCGTTCAAGTAGCGAACGGTCGTACGGGTCGATCTTGATAATGCCTCGTATAGAGGCGAAACGCGCGTCGATCGTGTAGTTTTAGTGTTTAGTGGTGGTGGTGTGTAGTTGAGTCTGTGTGATATATGTTGTTTAGTGTGGAAGCGGAGGAGGGTGGGTTTTTGCATGAACATATGTGTGTCGCACAGACGCAGCTATTTTGCACGAGCCCGGCACTGGTTTCGCGGAGTAGCAAGGTAATTTGTTCCAGTTTGTTTAGCCTAGTGGTTAGTGACCCTGACTATGAAGCTAGAGGTTCCGGGTTCGATTCCCGGGAAGGGCAAATGTTTGAATGATGAATATGAATATTTGCACCTGAGTCTTGGATGTTATATGTATTTAAGTATGTATATCCGTTGTCTAGTACCCATAACCAAGGTTTACTTAGCTTGGGACTATGTCAATTGGTGTGAATTTTATTGTCCTGAGATATTTATTTATTATTTATTTATTTACTTTGATTGTGTGTGCTTGCAGTAACAAATAAACGTTTTATTTATCTTCTATCTATCTATATGGTACAGTACAATAATTTTAAGAATGAACTTCGGCTGTCATCTAAAATCATAGTAAATAAAATTAAGGAAACTGCATTGCTGTCTTTAGACAGAAAGGCAAATATAATTTAATTATCCAAAGAGGCAATTGAAATAAAACAATTTAAACGGTTTATATTTTTGTTATTTAATTTTAAACTTCATGTAACTTCTTGTTTGTAAAAAAAATATATTTTAATTATTTGGTTGAAAAAGGCTTAATGCTGAGTTTCTTGAGGCGCATTCTTCTTAGCAGATGCAACTTCCGAAGCGCTGGTAGAGTCTGTAGTCTTATTGCGTTAATTGGAACCATTACATATTTAGTTTTTTAAATTTTTTCAATTATTTTTCAAAATAGGGTAGTTAGTATTCTAAGTTAAAATGTTTTATTTCAATGTCTACAAGTCGCGAAAACATAAGAGAATACAAAGAGGCAATATCAATTAAAAATTGTTTTTTTTTTGACTCATGCAAAACGGGAAAATTTAAGTAATCGTACTGTCACCTCGATATTTATGAAGTAAAGCTTAGTTCTTTTTATTTTTTACCCTTAACCAATAGAGCTCAGCCTGCAAATTAATAAAGCCTCCCTCTCTTTCCCGTTATATTAGACACAGCAACTGTATAAAAACCCGCAGTATTAATAGATTCCGTACGCGCAGCCACAGAAAAAACACATACTGCCATTTTAAAGTCAAACAAAATTGAACCACCGTCCCTCTAGGCCCCTGCTCAAATTGGACTGCAATAAATATGGCGTATATAATCT
This sequence comes from Ditula angustiorana, assembly GCA_963691745.1. Taxonomy (NCBI): domain Eukaryota; kingdom Metazoa; phylum Arthropoda; class Insecta; order Lepidoptera; family Tortricidae; genus Ditula; species Ditula angustiorana. The sequence continues at coordinate 10,710,694 of OY829493.1, read as the reverse complement.
TGTTATAGTGAATACGCAATCGGATATCCCCCTATCAGAAATACAGATAATAAACTGTCAGACTAAGGGAAAACTATGTATATTGCAAGTAATCTTAGATAAGTGAAATTGAGTGCGATTGAGTTAGGATTGCGATTCAGCTCATTAATTCGGTAATAACATGCCGAGGCGTGCTCCTGCCTATATTTCAGGGAGAATTGAGCTTTTATATCTGCATGCCGTTACTATATGTATAGACGCTACAGTCCATGCATACCTATAGTTGACCAAGAAATTGCTTGACCACTCTTCGACCGTATAACAAAAGGATAAGGTTCAAAAGTGATCAAGCAATTACTTGATCGACTTGCTATTTCATGTAAACAAAATTCTAAGCAAAAATTTCAGTTGATGTCATCTGAACATTGTTATAACAATAAACAGTATAATGGTAACAAAAACTAAATATTTTGGTTACAATGTTGTTAACAAATGTTTCAGAATGTTTTATTTCAGGATGAAGTACTACGAACTTTTGTGTGAATCAATAAAGAGAAGAAAAAATAAACTGCTGATATTCTTACGGCGTTTCTTCTCAGCAGAATCTTCCATTTTCCGAAGCGCTGGTAGACTCAGGCATGTAAAAGAGCCTATATGGCCTACTTGCAAAATATTTTTTTCATTATCTTTTTAAAGTTGGGATTCGTTTAATCGCTGTCGTAAAAGAGAAATTTCTGTACGTTAGTACTATTATTCTGTCCCATACAAATAGCAATGATTTTTTAGTATGTTGTCATTATGCCTTAAAACTAGATTTGTATGTTTTGTTTTTTTATATTCTTCATAGATTTGACAATATTTGCATTTTAGGAGTTTCATACAAAACACAAAAGCGTCAATATTTTTAAAACTATTAAAACTATTAAAAAAATCAAAACATACAAACCTAGATCAAGGGCATAATGACAACATATTTAAAAAAACATGGCTATAGGTTAAGATTTAGAGGTTGTAGAACGTTATCGCTGTTTGTATGAAGAGCGCTGGGTTCACACTCCTCTGAAGCTGACAGTCGGGACATTTTTTTGGGGTTTTTGTATGGTTATAACCTGTCTATTATAGCAAGTCACTGGGGTCGGGGTCGTGACGTATGTGCCCTCGTAAATTGACAGCAAATCCCCGGAGCCGCGCTGAGACGCAATCCCCCGCGTGTATGTAAATCACTGGGAGCCGATAAGGCGTTACTGTCTCAGGCGGATTGAATTACGTCTGTACGTGCACGAATGGTGTATGTTTTTGACCTTCTTGACAAACTCTTGAAGATTCAAGGTTTATACATAGAAGGATTGATAACGTTATCAGGACTTGAACGCGATAAAAACATTGTTAATTTACCTCGAAGTATCGGCTATGTTTCAACGGCCGTAGTCACGTCATGGTTGACGTAAATTAAAAATATTTTTATCGCGTTAAAGTCCCGATAACGTTATAAAAATGTGTGAAAATCGCGAAAGTTTAAAACAATTTATAGAAGGTTTTATTGGTTTTTTTAAGGAACTGGTGTACGAACATGCGTGTTACCTGATGGTAAGTTGTTCTCGTTGCCCATGGGAATCAGCGATGTCAAGAGAATCGCTGATCCGTTGCCCGACTTGTTTTGGTTATTAAAAATTCCGATTATAATACAGGGTATTTGGTAATAATTTGCTCACTTTGGGACTAGGTCAATTGGTTTACATTGTAACAAGATATATTTAATCAATAAAGAGTATTTGTTGTTGTTGGTGTTGTTGTTGTTATTTATATTTGAATTTTACAAAGACCTACTATGTTTACAACAAACACACTGAGATACGGTACATGGCCCGCAACTCATGGGAGCAGACGCTTTAATGCACCTGCCACACTTAATCAAATTATGTGAAAATTCTTCCTCCTTCCTTCTAATTTGAACCCGCAAATGCTGTGTTGAATTGCTCACCATGTACTGGCATGTACCGTAACTCAGTGTGACAATTTTTATGCTCCGTACAGCGTGTCTAGTGTATACATAGAACTCTTTGACAGTTTCGATATATTTCATTTAGTTTCTTGCCGGTATCTTTTCATAAAGGTTTTTTCCGAACCGATGGTAATTCCCTTACATTCATAAATATTGTGAGCCTTATCTGAATAAAGATATTTTGATTTTGACTTCGCTTTATTTTATTTTGCCTCGTAGCCCGCTACGGCGTAGTTGTGCTACGCCGTAGGCATGCTACGACAAGTTCGCCCCAAAGTTGCGCACAACCGTGTCGGACGTAAAGTTTTAACAATAAATGTTCCCGCGGGACTTTTGAGAACTTTAACACATTCATCTTCGATTTTTTTATTGCAAAAGTGAGAAAAACGAGCGTGCAGGCTGCCTGATGGAAAGTAATCGCCGTTGTCCATAGGAATTAGGGGCCCCAAGAGATTCGCTGATCTGTTGCCATCCTAGTGGATATTCGGGCTTCTCACGTTAATTATTTTATTACAATGTTATATTTTGTGAATTTGTTCTTAATAAGTGGTGGTACTTAATAAAAAGAAATAAAATTACATTTTCTTTCTTTTCTTTAAATTACTTTATATTAAACTAGTAAAACAAGGCAAGAGAAAGTAAAAATATGAAAGTTCCATTTGTTCCGGGCCAGGGCTGCGGGCCGAGGGCTGCTAACTTTTCCAATCTCTGCCCCACTTGTATCGTAAATACAGGATAACAATATTTAACGCTTACTGGCCGCAGTGGCCCTAATACGGCCAAGAGAATATAAATATTCTTTCGTGGAAACCATAAAACACACGATCATTTCTAAGGTTCCGTACCTTAAAAGAAAAAGGAACCCTTCATGGATCACTGTTGTCCATCTGTCTGTCAAGACTTTTTCTCAGGAACGCGCGGATGTATCATGTTGGAATTAATATTGAATACTCAAATCTGTAGTTTCTTAGAGCTGTGAAAAAATCAAACTTCTAAATCAACGCAATCAACAGATACTGCCGTTTATGCCTCAAATTTTATACACTCGCAAGGGGTTCAAAAACCTATAGGGTACTTTCCGATGACCTGGAACTACAACATTTGGCAAGAAGCAAGGTCTTACACCATAAATAATGGAAAAAATCCAAAAACTGTAAATTTGTAGTAACGAACATAACAAAAAATTGGTTTTTTGCATCTACTAACTTATATTTGCATTCAGTATGTTTGGAGCAAGATTTTTCCAATGGCAAATTTAAATTCAATTCAGTTTATCGTTTCGTTAGAGCAATGTTCGATGCTTATTAAGTTTGTACGGCTCGGTGCACGGGTTAGACTCGCACTTGGCCGGGTTGTTTTTCTGGTAATATGTACAGGAGCTTAATTTTTGCTATTCCTTGTAAGGGATACGGTGGCCATTCTATCAGAGGTTTATGATTCCAGTGGCTCTAACATGATCGGCCTAGGTTTCATATACCCCTCCTTGCGTCTCTGGCAGGTTTTTGACAAAAGAAAGGGACAAAATAAAGATAAACTCAGATAAACTTGATAAACAAAGAGCCTTGTAGTACAGCTCAAATTTGTCAAATAACTGACAGCGCCGATGTTCTAAAGTGTTTAGATACTTCTGAAGTTGAGGCTGACAGTAGAAGGTCTTCTTAGTTTCTTACTTTCTTCGTATTGATGAGCCGAACATTCGTACGCACAACGTAACACAAAATGCGTCCGTGACAGGTTTGAAGACTCCTACTATTTACTGGTAATTCCAAACTTATGTCTTATTTTTCTGATATTATCCCTCCCTTACTTAAGGACCATGCTCTTGTCGGTGGAGTAGTCGCCACTGCGCCAGCCATTCCTGTCCTCCCACAACTAATACGAGTACAATAAAAATAAATTCCTTTAATAATAAAATGAGAACCGGGTATATTGATTCCTGTTTACCTCAGTTGCCGGTTCAAGTGAGTTATGAACATAGTTCTCGAACCTATTTCCATGACAAGCGGCTGGGAACCTTCGAAAAACTCGATAAACCTCTAACTTATATTAGTTTTCAACACAAATACGGAGTGCCCTGTAAAGATGTTAGTAGTTCCGAGACAGATACGAAAAGTTGTACTTCGCTTTTCGACTAAAATTAAACATGACTTGAAAAAAAAGGCAAAATTTATGTAACTAAATGGTTCGTTAGCTTTATGAAAATGTGTAGTGATATGCCGGTTGAAAATAAACAAGACCAAGTGCGGGTAGTTCGTAAAACTCACGCGGCTAAACAACAGTAATACCCTCGACTTCAGTCTTCTCGTGACCACGGCCGCTGCAACACGGTCAAACATCGAAGTAAATTAACAATGTGTTTGTCGCATTAAAGTCCTATTTGACGTTATCTACACTAATAGAATAAAGAAGTAAGTTTTTTTTATTTGTTTGTATGTAGGTACTAATCTCTGGAACTACTGAACAGATTCCAAAAATTCTTTCACTAATAGAAAGCTACACTGATCCCTGATGGACGTAGACTACTAATGTCACGCGAGCGAAGTCACGGGCGTCCACTTTATCGAGGTCCATCAAAGGGGGAAGGACAGCAGCGTTAAAAATGCAACCGACAGCGCTGAGCTGCTCGCTACGCAGCGCACGGTCGTCAGCAGGCTCATTGTTAATTAAATCCCAATGAGACTGTAAAAAAATTTAGCCACTTTTGACCACGTCGTAATAAACTGACAAAGATTTAACTCTGACTGACAAGCCTTCGCTCGTTGATGTGTGCAATGACTACGTTTTTTTTATGCTTAACATATTTATAGGTCCATTGTACATCTGTTACATTTAGTTCGGTCAGTGACATTTATGCTACTACCAGACACACTGTACGAAATAGAAACGTCGTCACACGTAAGTACGCAACCGGTAACGCAACTCGTTTAATTGCTTGTTAGCGCACAAGAAGCAGACGCAGTCCTTTCAACTCGCGAAAGCTGTGTTGTGTGTTGTTAAAGAATGTCCACGTAATTTGGTTAAGTGTGATACATAAGAAAGATTAATAATTGCATGCGCACATGATAGATGGGATCTGAGGTTTATTTTACGTAAGCAATTAATTTATTTGCTATTTTTCAACGAAACAAAATTCGCCGTCCATAAATACGCTACATAGTCTTGTTGATATTGCTATCTCGCTCACTCTTAGTATAATTCGGCGCCGGCTCTCCCCACCACCGCACCTAGCGCGCTCTCGAAAGGTAACGTTCCTTTTATAGTGAAGACCTTGTCTAGTGTAACGTAAATGTCATTAGTGCCAATGCCACATGTTTTTCTTCCCTTTAAGTATTCAAATTTACAATAATTTTACGATTTCCTTAGGAGACGCGAGTAAAAGCGCTCCTCGTGAAAGCATAAACACGTCAGTTGTTTTCAAACTTCTGGTGATGTAATATTAAAAAGCCAGCGCGGTGATTTCCCCTGAGCCGTTTGCTTAACATGTGCTTTAGGAAATTACTCGCGACGAGTTAACTATTCTGTTGGTACAAGTAGTCATGAACTGAGTCGGCCTGTCACTGAACAATCAATAAGTTCAGTGACCTTAACATGCTGGCCAAGGTTTATGTTATCCCTCCCTGCGTCTCTGTCAAACTAGTGTTTTTTTATACAACATAGGAAGGCAAACGAGCAAGTGGGTCACCTGATGGTAAGTAATCAGAACCGCAACACCAAAGTGATTGCAGATGCGTTGCCAACCCAGAGGACTAAGATGGAATACCTCTTGTGCCGGTAATTGCACCAGCTGTCTTGCTCTCCATGCCGTAACACAACAATGCAAGCACGGCTGCTTAGCGCCAGAATTGGCGAGCAAGATGGTGGTAGCGCTCCGGACGGACCTTGCAAAAGGTCCTAGCACCCGCAAAACGTGTCTTACGAAAGTAAGGCATATAGAGATAACCTTAGATAAACTAAACTATTTGTCGGTCCTATTTGAGCCACTGGCGGTATTGTTCGGAGGTCCATATCAATGATGTTGCCTCGTATAGAGGCGAAACACGCCTAGATCGTGTAGTGTTTAGTGATTAATAGTTGAGTCTGTGCTTCTATCGTTAAATAATGGTAATAAAATAATGCTGATGGGTGCTACATTTTCAAATTACAGTATTACCAAAAATATATTGTGGCACGATGTACCTGCGCAGTAGACCAATTTTAGTAGCGCGGAAAATTTCTACCAATGATAAAGAAGAATTTTACGCGCGCTAAACTCTTGCGCTTTTATTGGTCTATCGATTTCGGAGCAACCACAGTGTACGAATTGTGTAAGCGGGACAAAGCTAAGAATGCATAGCAAGCAATACTCTGCCAGTTGCGCTTGCAAATAAAGTACAATATGGATTATTCACACGTTCGGCTACTGTCGGAAACCGGTCTGCGCTTCTCTGCGCAAACGAATACTGCCGATGTACAATATATTTTTGGTAAAACTGTAAGAAGCGATCTTATACCATAACAACACTCACGGTGTTCGCAAGTGACTCCCTACCGGCCAAAACGCCGGGCCGGGTGGTAGGACCTTTTGCAAGGTCCGCCCGGATCGCTACCAACATCTTGCTCGCTAATCCTGCCACTGAGCAGTGCTTGCACTGTTGTGTTCCGGCGTGGAGAGCAAGACAGCCGGTGTAATTACTGGCACAAGAGGTATTCCATCTTAGCCCTCTGGGTTGGCAACGCATCTGCACTCTCTTTGTTGTTGCAGGTGTCTATAGGCGGTGGTGGTCACTTACAATCAGGTGACCCACTTGCTTGTTTGCCTTCCTATGATGTATAAAAAAAAACGAAATACGTTTCACGTCCAAGAAATCATAGCATAATTTGACAGAATTTCCTATTAGCAAAAATTACAGGCTTAAAATGATTTATCCTCCGAACAAACTCATCACGTTGTTGTAATAAAATCCATAATGCATGACAGTGTGACACGCGGCCGGCGCGCGGTATGTAATTTTGCACCAAAGCTCTTGAAAGCACGTGCAAGCGCCGATAGCTGGACCTTGTGTCACACCGTCGCTTTGACGTAACCAGTGCACCTAGCAGAAATCTTCTCGATACGGGTTAACTCGCTACGTAACTCAGTGCATCTCTTTCTAACCTGCCCAGTAAGAGAGAGACGCACTGAGTTACCTAGCGAGTTAACGCGTATCGAGAAGATTCGTGCTAGGTGCACTGATTTGTCAAACCTGGAATCGTGAGAAGCGTGCTTAGAAGTAGGTTACCAGAAACATAGACCACTGAGACTTACGCCAGGCTCCTATTTTACCAAGCTGACAAGTGAAAGGTGACAACGACAATTTGACATACATGGCTAACTCGAACAGTTTTTGCATTACCGGGTTCAATACGGAACACGTTGTGTAGTTACTCTGAACTGTCGTCGTCACCTTGCATAATGTTAGTTTGATAAAATAGGAGCCAGAATGTTTTTTTTGCCCTAGTATGAGTCGCCAGCCACTGCTGCTTCGTAGCTGGATTAGCGAGCAAGATGACGGTAGCGAACCAAACAGACATTGCACAACATTCTACCACTCATAAAATCTAGCAAATCTCCACCTTAGAGCGTTAACTAGGCGAACATTTCGGACGGACGCCACGCGGCAGTTTTTGTCTAGTCGTGACGCGCCCTTACGCTTCGGTGTGTAAGGCGGTATTCATATAGACCATTAGGGGTGAGGATATACGGCGCAAATAAGTATTTTTCTTTAATAAACTGCGTCTCCTGCGCAAGGCGATTGAACGGAATGATATTAAGCCAAATAGCACCAGTAAAATTAATAAATTGAATTATTTGAAACTAGCGACCCGGCCAGGCATCGCACAGGTACAGTCAGCCTCAGGAATAGCTAAACACTTAAGAACCTTGTCGTAGTAACGTATGAAATGTGAGTTGCTCGAATTTGTCACATCACTGACAGCGACAAGGTACTAAAATGTTCAGCTACTGCTGAGGCTGACTGTACATTCGAAATGTAATGTTCATAAAAACTTTCCGTGAAAAAATCTCAAAATCCGTTGTGTGGTTTAGAAGAAGACGGCGACCGATACACTTAGAATTTAGGACAGACAGGAAAGGACAGCGACTTTACTTTATACTATGTAAAAAAAAGATAAAAAAAGACGGAGATTATGATGACTGTACTTTTTGTATGGTTTTTGAAATCAAACAACGAATTTATAAAATCAGTTTAGTAACCGAAAATGTGAAGATTTAACTAACAATCAGACGAATTTAGCTGCATTTTAAACTTAATTAAGCGGTGAATAGCGTGCCACATACATTTTCTACCTTTCTATATCTTTCATAATTAATTAAAACGTTTTTTTAAGTAAAAAGGATAGGATCAAATAAAGTAATCAAATTAAATTCCAAGTAATCATTTAACGGTATGTAGTACTTTTAAAAGGTCCCAACGGAAAAAACATTTAGAATTGAACCTCGTGCGCACCCTTTCAACTAATTACACTACATATTACTTAAACGAGTGGATTCAATTTCGCCCACTGACCCATATCCTAAGCCTCTATGGGGTTGTTTTTCATCCCCCGGACTAAGGGATTCATTGGATTAATAGTCTTGGTTCCCTTCCGCATGCAGCCGTCCCGGCGAGGCGGGGCAGGAATAAGCGGGAGCGATTTTTTCAAATTAAAAATTATTAAATTGGCCATGAGATAATGAATTTGTAAAAATTAAAGAGTATAAAAGCAAGCCCTAAAATCTGAAATATTTTTATTTTGACCAATGTAGCAAATGCAAAAGATATTGCAAACTAAAACCTTGTCCCCCTGTTGTTTTTTTATTTGTAGGTAATATTATTTAAAAGTTTATAGCTTATGTCGCTTATGTAACTACTCAATTTAAGCAAAATCTATCGACATTTCAAATACCAAGTCAGGCTACAAAGCGTGTCAAAAATATAGACATACATACATGGATACAAAAAATCATCAACATAAACATCAAGAAACCAACATGCAGAGCGCAGTTTTTTTTTTACGCCACCCAAACCCTGCCCAGACCAAAACGAATATAACCACTTCGTTGAAAGGTGGATGGCTTCGTATGAGGCGGGTTATTCGAATATCTCGCAGTTATATGTGTATACGTCTATTTTTAGCACGCTTCGTAGTCTAAACGATTGGACATCTGAGGTATCAATAGACTTATCTTAAGAGGAGTGTGAACCCAGCCCCAAAAAGCGCTCCCCATACAAACGGCGATAACGTTTTCCACCCAGTAAACCTTAATCTATGGCGATGATTTTTTGGTATGTTGTCATTATGCATTAGAACGAGGTTTTTATGTTTTGATTTTTTTTTGTTCTTCATAGATTTGACAATACTTGCATTTTAGGGGTTTCATACAAAACAAAAAGCGTCAATATTTTTGAAACTATTAGGAACTAATAAAAACCAAAACATATAAACCTAGTCCTAGGGCAAAATGGCAACATACAAGAAAATCATAGCTGTAGGTTAAGGTTTAGAGGGTGCAAAACGTTATCGCCGTTTGTATGGAGAGCGGTGGGTTCACATTTCTCTTAAATATAGGACATATAGTGACATAAGCCAGCCACCTTAACCTTTTCACCGCCAACAACGCAAACTAAAGTTGCCACGTTGCCACCGACAAGCTAGATCGCCATAATCTCAAACGCGAATTTGAAGTATAAAGATATAGACGTAGGTCGCTTGATGCGCTGTGTCATCAGTCAACTATATATGTCGGCGGCGTGATGAGCACGACAGCTCGCGACACCTTTAAGCTTTCTTGGCGTTTAAATAGTTAAAGCACGACTTAAAAGACGACGCCGTCCGCTCCCTCTCGTGTCTTGTCGGCCTGTTAATTCAGATCGTAAGCAGATCGCTGCGGGCAACGAGGTGAGGCCTCGTTTCGGGTGTTACACTGACATAAGCTCCGACACGGATCCTCGCATACGCATTATAACTTGTACTAAACAATATTAGGTTCAAGTGATACACTTAATGACAACATGATTTTGTCCTCCTGAAATAAATCCTGTATGTTTACACTTTCAGAAGAAAGTGTATTTTGCCAAATGACAAGTTTGAAATAAAATGAATCAGTTTGTGAAGCGTTTTTTATGAAATGATTAATCATGGAAGTGGACACAGAGAATGTAAAAACAATAACATGACATCAACAATTATTTATGCTTAGTCTTATTATCACTACAATTGAATTATAAATGGGCTGGATTTACTAAAACCTAAGGAGCCGTTGTTTAATCCGTAATTAACTCAACTAATAGTTAAGAGTATGTCTTCCGTGAAGACCACCCTATGGGCTATGAAGATGATATCATTGATTACGTGGCTACCATGGTTACCGGCTATTAGTTAAGTTAATTGATTATAGATCAAACAATGGAACCTAAACATACCTTAAATCATGAGTTTGTAACCCGTACCCTATTACAAATCTAGACAGTAGAGCCAAAAGTTCGGATGTTAAATTTTTAACATAGTCTTTTTAAAGCATATTCAATTTTCTATTTTTTTTCAGACCACCTAATCATTATGTAGCTCTATATCTTTTACTAACTAAGTTATATTAACTAAAAAGATAATAGGATTTAAGAGTAACTAAAAAACGTTTCTGTGTTTTTAAATAAAGTGAAAAAAGTGATTTTGGTAAAGATCTACGTCTGATCTGTAGGTTCAGTGCACCTAGCACGATTCTTCTCGATACGCGTTAACACGCTACGTAACTCAGTGTGTCTCTTTTTAACCAGCCCAGTAGGAGAGAGATGCACTGAGTTACGTAGCGAGTAAACGCGTATCCAAAGATTCGTGCTGGATACACTGTTGTCAAAAACTACAGTTCAGCTCAGAACTACATTTAAGAGCTTATTCACATCTCTTAGAAGGCACATCTTAAGTTTTTAAACTATACTCTAAAATGCAGCTGCAACTTGTACCGAACCATTGCCTAAGGCGTAGCATGCAGTTCGTAGCATCGTAGGACGTCTACGAACCCGTAGCACGCCTACGGCGTAGCAGCTCGTAGCGAATTGTTTACAACAAAATGTATTTTATAACATTTTTAAACCCTGGCGGAAAAGCAGAAAAGTTGTGATCAACTCTCTCTGGCTGTGTGTTTGTATATGGCACCATAGGGACTAAACGAATGCACCGACTTTAGTGTAATAGACTTTTTGGTTGAAAGTTGTATGGTTATTTACTGTGGCGTTTCATACAGTTGTAGGGTAAACACTCATATTACTTAGGAAAGGTTCAAATTTAATATAAGTCACTATTGATGATAGTCATATTTATTTTTAACTACTTACCCGTTAGGGGTTGACCCCTTGAAATTCAAAAATACCATTGATAAAATGATTTTCGGGTTTCATTGAATTTCATTGTCAGTTTGTAGACTTTTCTAGATATTGTATTTTATCATTTTGTTGCTCTTTAAAGTTGACGATTCTTTTGTGATTTTTTACATTCTGACATTTATATTTAATTTAATTTTAAATGAGATATCAATCAATCTATCTATCAATCTTACAATACCGAGCTGCCAATAACTAGTATTGTAGATGCCAATAATAGTATTTTATGCAACTGCTATATAATGAGAGGCCTTAAAACACGAGTGTGGTTTTATGAAACGAGCGTCAGCGAGTTTCATAATAGGATCACACGAGTGTTTTAAGGCCTAATTATATACAGTTGCATACATTACTTTATCTACACACATATCATAACTACAAAAAATCGTAACAGCAAAAAACCTAAAAAGAATGACAACTAATGGCGGCCATGTATATTAAAAAAGTACTCTGTGATTCGATCTATCTGTCAGGACGAACATTTTTTTTAAACCATAGACGAACGAATGAAGTTGCTATTTTCATGTCACTCGAGATCAAATGTCGTGCGTTTAAATTAAAAAATCATACTGAGTTGACGTTTCGTATCGATAACTGTTTTAATATCTGTGGATACTAGAATAGAGACCAACTTGAATTTTGACAGCTGTTCCAGATTTAAATTCATAACGTCACGAGCAGTCACGAGATATCGGTAATGTGATGACCAATAAAGAACAGATTTACCTACTACCACAGATAAGAAAATCCTTATAATAACATTGGTTGTAATAATGCTGGTCATTTCCTAGGGTTTTTGAACGCGTCATTTAGCCTTTATGATATGTGTGTAGATAAAGGTATGTTTCGCCTGTATTACGAGTACTTACAAATAATTATACAATATAATAATTCCAAAACACTTCCGTTGTTAAGTTACGTGAAGAGGTTGTTACGAAAACCTTTAGCCTCAATTTTCTACGAAAATATATTTAATTGGACGACCTTTCCAATTAATGTTATATTTCCTCATCCATGAACTTGGAAATAATAATATGTCCATCGGCTAATTGCCACCTAAAATACTCCGACATCCATTCATACTCAGGAGATTAAAATTATGATCTAAAGATAATAAATAGCTTGGGATAAATTAGATTAATGAATGATATTTAAATTAAAAAATTTAGAACTAAAATAAAAACTAAACTAAAACTACATATATCCTAAAATTAAAATAAAACATATAAGTCTAAAACTAAAATAATATCATAAGAATAAGTAAACCCCTTTGATATGGTGCCAAAGATGCTGGTGGCACTCTTTGGCCGAGAAAACTGCCAGCTGTTTGGTCACCGGTGACGTCGACTACCCTTGTGGATCACTATTTGTACAGACTCAAAGGGCTAGGATCCCAACCCAATGACCCAGGGTCTCATAAATAGTCTATGTCTGACTATATAGTCCAGTCATAATTTTAGCCAAAATAAATTGTTACTGATTTTTTTTCAAATTCCAACGTCAATCGAAGCGATCTCCTTAAGCTTGCTTAAAGCTTTGACGCTACTGAGATTTCGGATTGATATTATATTATATTACTAGCTGACCCGGCGAACTTCGTACCGCCTAATTATTGGAGGCATATTTGCTCACCGTTTAGACCTACCCTGGACTACGACAAACATTTTAAAACCAAAATCAGCTCAATCGGCCCAGCCGTTCTCGAGTTTTAATCAGACTAACGAACAACAATTCATTTTTATTTATATAGATTATACACGTGTGAATGTGGCAAAAGTTTAATAAATTCAACATAAACCCACCCCGGCCCCACTATGAAATAAATAACCCTTTTCAGCTGTCATTTTATTCCGCTGTGAAAGAGGTGGTGAATTTGCGATGTTTGCGAACATATACAATCGGGCACACGTCGAGTTCAGGGACATATCGTCTACGATGCTCGCCGACGAAAGCCGCAGAGCTGGAAATATAAAGTTTAGGTTAGAGCCATTACAGATGGACTGCAATTGACCCGCAAGCTACCTGCCAAATTGCAGTTTTGATTCAGTGTTTACGCGGTTGCAACGACTGCATCGACACTGCAAACGAACTATGCAGTTTGCTTGCAATCGGCGTGCAGTTCTCATAGCTACAGGTGTGCAGTCAGTGTTTTTAAAAATCTTCAATGAAGTATGAGTGAATCTTAAAATTGACACCCTGGTACTACCACGGAACAAACATCCCTGTCTTTTATAGTTTCGAGTTTTTTCACACTGACCCATTTGAATTGATCACCTGTATTCTAAATTCATGAAATACCATTTTCGCAATCACAACATTCATAACATCAGAAGGACTGAAAAAGACAAGCTTTCAGAAACTATTTTTCATCCACACTTTGCCTACTGCTGAGTTGCCTGGGCCGATTGAGCCTAAAATTGGAAACGTCATGTTCGATTGATCGCAAGCGCAACATTTGCAGCCGTTTGTCTTGTAATTGCGCTGTCGAAATCATTTTTAGAGAAATATTCGGTACTACAATTGTGTAAAATCCGTTCATACGTACTTGTAACATAAAATTACACCTTTTGTCACCTTAACATCGTTTATCGCCTAAACAAAACAAATCAAGACTGTAAATAGAAGAGATGACGGTGTGATTTAAAACATGTTGCACTACAATGTTTAATTTAAACAATAAACACTATTATGATGGTAAAACTGAAATTTTAGGTTAAAATATTGCTTACAACTTATATTATAGAGTTCTATAATATAGTTCTCGTTATATCGTGTTATAACGAAAACTATATAGCAAAACACTCAAGGAAGTCATAATGATCTGCATAAGCTCTTATTCTCTTGACATTTTTATTGTTGTGCCCCCCGAGAGGTGCCACAGCAGACCTCCGTCGAGATAGTTAACCGTGCCTCGGTATTATGCTGAGTGGATGTATTTTCGATGTCTCCGTTTCAAGTTTCATTCTATATTTTTCTGGATGTCGAAATAACTATTCTTTTGAGATCTATTTGACCCTTTGATTATTTAACTAAAGGAGATGGCAAGCAGTTTTATCATCTAACGATTTTTTCTGCCAATTTTAGCGGGGGAGACGGGTCCAGTGCTGCCGGATGGATGGGAAATCCGGGATTATCCTGGAATTACGCGTCTTGTTCTGTGTCCAGGAATTACACTTTATGGTCCCGGACTTCGAGTATTACTATATTTTTCAGAGTTCCTTACTTCAAAAGGAAAAATCCGAAAACCGTAAACGGTACCGGAACTTTTCAGATGAGATATCCGAATAAATCACAACATGCTGTCGGCAACGCTATGAATGCCATGATGTCAAATTTTGAGATATTAACATTATTAACGTTATGTCTGTCAAAAAGTTTGTTTATTTAAAATGTTTTTGGTGTTGAAAATAATGAACAAATTGAGAAGAAAATTACTTACGTGTGACAAGAAAAAACCGTCTTTAGTGAAATTTGAAGTTTCTGATAGCCGTTTGAAGGTAAATACAGTACGATTAACCATTTTTGCAGAGATCGCTTTTGCGATACGGACTTAAGCAAAATGACACACGATATCGCGGCGAACTGGTTTTTATAAACCGTTATGACCAAAACTCACGGTTTTGATCATGTGCATTGGCAGAGGGGAATGCGTGCGCTTGCCAGGTCCCTTGGTTTAATTGTCAAAGATTTGACCCCTTTGACAGCATAACTAAATCGGCTACTATAGCTCTAACATGAACAGCCCAGGTTTATTTTATCCCTCCTTCCGTGACAACTAGTGTCTTAATAAAGAAACGCACAAACACATGCATTTATGGTGCAAAAGTATGTGTGTATGTATGTAAACTCTGTATTGTGCATTATCAGTTGCAATAATAATAATAATATAACACTTTATTTCAGACATTGTCCATAAGGTTAGTTACAATACAGACTTAAAAACTAATGTTAGTAGGTAGGTAAGGCAACAAATACTTAATAATAAATTACGGATCACTGTTCCGTAATAACTAATTATTCCAATGGTTGGACAGTAGCTGAACTGAATGTTAACAACCTGCCCGATTTTAAACACGAACGCTAAATTCAAATTACAGCATTGAATAATTCAGCTAACGTTTTTGAAATTATAACAAAATACTTCTGATTTTAAAATGTGACTGTATGTTTTTACATGTATACAATCAGGATTAATGTACAGTCAAAGAATCTAATTCCCTACCCATTTCTTTGAAATATCTTCTGACATTCGCAATGCATTAAGGTCGATATGTCAAACCAACGCCTTGCTCTATTAGCTCTTATGGTGACAGTTTGCTATAAGATATTGGACCTTAGGTGGGTTGGAAATTAAATTCCTTGACTGTACCTTTTGTAAAATATCTCTAAATGTCAGTGTAAACCGTATCAAATTCCGTTGCGTTGTTTAAAAGGAGTAAGCGGCCGATGATATAAGGACAGACAAAAAAGACGGCGACTTCGTTTTATACTTTGTAAGAGTACTGAAACGAGGTAAAATATCATATGTGATTTAGTTCGATGTTCGTTGGTATGCCTTGGGATTGATTAACTATAGTAAAATGTAATTATTCAGGGTATCCAATTTACTAATATAATTGAATCATTTATATGGGTTCAGTGATTAATACGGCCTACGGTACGAGTACGCTTAATAATTAAGTGATTAAAAGTGTAAAATTTTTGTAGATCTTCATTGTAAATATTTATGTTGAAAGACGGACACTAAATGCGAAATTGTCGAAAGTCTAGGCATATGGAGTTACAAAAATAATAAAGAAACAGCAGTTCTTTTTTTTTCAAAATATTTTCATTAAAAAATCCAGTTTTATTTATAACATTATCGGGACTTTAGCGCGATAAAAATATATTGTTGATTTACCTCGATGTTTCGGCCATGGTTCAATGGCCGTGGTCACGAGTAGACTCGTCGAGGTAAATCAACAATATATTTTTATCGCGCTAAAGTCCCGATAATGTTATAAATATGTGTGAAAGTCTCGAAAGTTTAAAACAATTAATCCAGTTTAAGTTTTGAAAAAATTTGTTACAAGTGTTATTTTTTAAAAGCTGACAGTAAGGCGGTTGATTGTTGGTAACATACATTATTTTATTGCAATAGTGACGATACTTGTGTGTATTTTATTGATCTTTGACTCTTAGACTTCCATTTTACTATTACAG
This sequence comes from Ditula angustiorana, assembly GCA_963691745.1. Classification (NCBI taxonomy): domain Eukaryota; kingdom Metazoa; phylum Arthropoda; class Insecta; order Lepidoptera; family Tortricidae; genus Ditula; species Ditula angustiorana. The sequence goes on along the minus strand of OY829493.1, from coordinate 10,694,116 downwards.
AAAAAGTCGTAGAAAAAAATTAAAACTAAAAAGCTTAACATTATAAAACCGTATCGTATCACAGAAGATTTTAAAGTATGATACAATGACAAAAAAACATAATTTCAAGATGATTGACCCTGTGGGCCACCCATGTGCCCAATTTTAATTACGTCTACTCTCTACGTGTCCCTTTCTCTCGCCTCTAGTTAGACAGAGCCGTACGGAGGGATAAATTAAACCTAAGTGGTCATGTTAGGGCGGCTGTTGTAATAAAGAGTACCAAAACTACACGTACCGGTTGCTCCAGGCAATGTCACAGTGTACCGCGGTCAGCAGGAGCGCTTGCGCATGAGTTGCTGTAATTTGTTCACGCTGCCGCCCTGCTGTGGACAAACATGCACTGTTACATCTAGGAACTATTTAGATGATAAACCAAGTCAATCTGGCCACTGCAAGTAGGTGAAAAAGGTCGTACAAGAGTTTACAAAGTAACTATTAAAAGTTCGCTCTGTAACATCTGAAATATTTAAAAAAAAACTAAATTGAGCGGTTTGGATAGCCGTAAAAATATAACGTTATATGTTGGTAGCAAAAGTCTGTTTATCGTAATTAATGTACCGCAACAAAAAGTGAAGTCGTACCGTTTATTAAAGGTACCCTTTTTTCGGGTATTCAGTCCCTGGTGAAATGAATAAACATTTAGGGCCGTATTCATACAAACTTATCAGAGGTGTATGAACTCCCTGTAGGCATATTTAACAAAAACATTATTCATTTATAAACGCTTGTTAGCGCTAACAAGTTGATTAAGTATTTGCTAACAACTGGAGAAGTTAGTTCGTCGGACCCTACTTTAACGTCTTGTTAAACGTTTTTCAGTTGTTCAAAAGACTTGCAGGTGCAAAAGTATAGTTCGCAGGTGTTTTTCTTTAGTCCCATTAGTTTAGAAATTTGTGACAGGATTCTTTTGTTTTTTTTTTACCCGTTTTCTCCAAAAATGTTCATTCTCACATGAATTTTGTTTTTTGTGTTTCATTCTAACATTATAAGGATTACTAGCGACCCGGCCTGGCCTTGCACGGGTGATATAACTAACGGAAGCTTAATTTAAAATGTAATGTATAGTTGACCAAGGAGTACAGAAAGAGGCGAATAGTCACTTTGTTTTATCTACACTAATTATACTGAAGAGGTAAACTTTGTTTGTTTGTTTGTATGTAGAGGGTAATCTTTGGAACTACTGAACCGATTCCAAAACTTCTTTCACTAATAGAAAGCTACGCTATCCTTGACGGACATAGGCTGCTAATTCCACGCGAACCAAGTCGAAGGCGTTCACTAGTACTATGTAAAGGTAAAGAACATGTACAGTATGTACATACCTAACATTTATGCCTAACAATATATGATTTCAAAAACAACACCTCGTGTAATGAGGGTTAGTTACTATGAGGGTTATTTTAAATAAAAAAAGATAACGAACAACACGATTTCCTTCGTTGTTATCAAACAGTGTTCGTTGTTATCAAATAATATTCTTATCAGAATATTATTTTCCCTCCAAATTGTCGAGGGGCTGGCCCACGATAACCGCACTCCGGCAAATGTAAAGCGGCTCATTTGCTAAAGGAAACTCTTTACGTGTGCTTATGGGATCGCCCGTTTACACGGCGCGGGAACGATACGACTACGCTACGCCTACGGTTGCAAAGTTACAGTTAGTTATGTAATATTACCAAAAAGGCGCATAAAATACCAATAGTTTTCAGTAATCTACGGTAAAATTACCGCCGAGTTTGGGCGGACGAAATTTATCTAACTCATACTGGACCCCAATTCTCGGTTCACACGAGATAATGTCACACATGAGTTAATCTCACATCATACATCTTGGTTGAAAAATCTCACAAAAAGTAGAAAACCGTATTCTCAGTGCTAATCGAGATAATGCCGTGAGATAACTTTTAGATTGTAGTAGTCTATGTTGAGTCTATGGAATATTGCGTTTTGTTTTTTCATTAGTGAGAAGTTAGTCAGTTTATTAGCATTTAAACCAAATTTAAACGATTAAAATAGGAAAAAATATTTTTTTATTCTTTTTTCTTTCATTTAATAATAAATAAATAACGCCTATAATAAATAGAACCCCAAAAAACTATTTATTGACTTTACTTGTTGAAAGGTCTGTTAACGTAACGAAACGTAAGTTTTAAATCAAACATATATTTAAAAAATTTGGTAATTCTAAACTTTTAAAATTATTACTTTCCCTGATTAATACACTGGTTGGCTTTCGACAACCTAAAGTTTTTAAGAAAGCCGGTATCTCGCGTTGTATTGGTGTTTTGGGCTGCCCATTCCTCAGCCACTTCCACAATATCATTAACAAATGGTGCCATAAATTCGTAAGACATTTTATTCACAATTAAAGTGGAGGATGGCTTGAATTGAATGACATTAACAGTATTAATACACGGATTAATACTAAGACATGACACGCAAGACCAATTAAAGTCGCGTGAGATGCGGTCTCGGTTGCTCATGACCACCCGTTGTATGTCGGATGGCTGGGAGTCGAGATGGCTCACCCGTGAGACGACGAGAATACGAAAAACCGATTTCATTCGAGATCCGCCATGTTTTTTTAGAAATGTCGGACATGACATCGTCTCGCATGGAACGAGAATTGGGGTCCTGTTTGCGTGTTGCCAGTCAGTCGCAATGAGTGGCTGGCTCCATCTGTTGCACGGACTCGGAACTTTTCTTAGTAGTAGGGTAGTATTATCTTTTACCCAATCTTACCGTATTTTACCGTAAAATATAATATTTTACGTAAAATATCGTATTTCACCGAATTTTAAGAAAGTAATTTTACCACTTTACATCCTTAGCTACGCCTAACAATAGAAACACCAGTTTCAAACATAGGCTCAAATAAGAGATGTCGCTAATTTTCGGAACTGAGTTTTGTGATAAGACGAGACACATACTTTTTATTGAAAACCATATAAAAATAGTTTACAAAAACCGTAAACGATTTATGATCTTATCGCTGAAGAGCGATCTCTTCCAGACAGCCATTTGGTATCAGAGACAAGAAAAATATCAAAATTAAGCAGGTTGGTATGCTTATCAATTAAGTGTTTTAAACCGTTTGAAAATTAAAATTAAAATGAAAAATTTATTTTGCATGTAGGCCATAATTATAGGCTCTTTTACATGTCTGAAACTACTAGCGTTTCGGAAAATGGAAGATTCTGCTGAGAAGAAACTCCGAAAGAAACTCAGCAGTTTAAATCCAGTGTAACAGTAGTTTATCGATTAGGTGTTTGCATTGTGAGCATTGTGTGTCGGTGGAAAATAAACATGATAAAGTGCGGGTAGTTCGAAAACTCGCGCGGCTACGACCACGGCCGGTGCAACATGGCCGAAACGTCGAGGTAAATTAACAATGATTTTATCGCGTTCAAGTCCCGTTAACGTTGTAAATATGTGTGAAAATCGCGAACGGTTGAAACAAAGGTATTTGAAATCGTTTAAAAAGTGATTATTCTCCATTGCTCACTAGTCAATATACAACTGCCCAAGTGAATGTGTGGTAGGTAAGGTGCCGGGACTGCAGATTCGTAAACTATAGTGTTGGTTTAGTACACTCAATCTAAGGCCTACTGTCCACGTAGCTGCACGTCAAACGCACGCTTTCGTCATTTTACGCTTGCGTGCCGACTGCATGCATCTTGCATAGAAAGGAACGCAACTGTGTCCACGCAGCGTCAACGTCGCATTTGCGTATCGCCAGACGTTCGTCATGTAACTCGTGCAGCGGCATGTCATTACTCAAGCTACATTACGAGACGCAAACACGTGGTTTTTTTTTTGCAAAATGGCGGCTTCAGCAGCCAATTTTGTTCACAGAATTGAACAGTATCCTTGTCTGTATAATAACAAGTTACAAGAATTCTCGAGAAAAGATATAACGGATAATCTACAATTAATATTTTTTTCAATGTAAGGATGAAGCCAATACAATCTACGCCGTCATCGTCTTCTAATAAAGTTGTATGCTATAGTCACATCTTCATCATCACTTGACATTTTCACAATGAAAACCCATGCTTTCGCGATGCTAAACTTGGAAGAACTAACCGTTTTGTAGCTTGGATGACGATTGCATGACGATTACGTGGACACACCTAGGACAAATGACGCCACCGTGGACAGTAAGCCTAAGAAGCACATGTATGTAGTCAAGCTATACCTTTATTTATCAAGTTTAAAAACACGCTCATAACTCCTCGGAACTGTATCAATAAGCGACAGTGATCCCATAAAACGTTCGCGTCGATGAGCGCAAATGGTCGCCGCGGGGTTTGAACCTGCGCCGGCATTGCTCCCCGGGGAGCCGTCAGCCGAGAACTGCCGAACTATCGCGACAAGAGCCGAGCTACAAGAAAAATTGCCGCGACGAATAATAGATTGTGATGTGTGAGCATGGCAACATGCGTCCGAGTGCCTCAGTGATATCCGAAAATCCGAAAGTTTACTGTAGTTTCCAAATGTGTTGTTTGCTAAACATTTATCTGTCAAAGTGTACTGTAACATTTCAATTGATATGAAAGTTCAGCGTAATTTCATACTAACGCGGGCTGACTTTACTTTATCAGTTCATAACAAGTTACACTGCAGTTACGTTAGTCTCTTTTTGACTTGTGCAACTGCCATAATCTATTACTTTCTCACTTTCACACGGAAGATGTTTACCATAATAGAATAAGTTTATAGCCATGGCAATGTACCTATAGTACAATTATTCGAAGAAATGACTTCGGCTGTAAATTGAAATGTACGCGAAGTACATTGCTGCCTTTAGGTATAATGTCAAGTTTAGTATCATATGTATAATGGTCCAATGAAGCAATGTAAACCAAAAAAGATCTTTGTCCACTAATCCCGAGACTCAATAAAGGTTGAGTAGTAATGACGTGTCTGTATAGACAAATTGACGCTCCATACTCGAAAAATGACATCAGTTCCACATCAGTTTTGTGCACTACTACATCAAAGAAGGGTTTCACTTAAGTTTTTAGGGTTCCGTACCTCAAAAGGAAAAACGGAACCCGTATAGGATCACTTTGTTGTCCGTCTGTCTGTCTGTCTGTGTGTCAAAACCATTTTTCTCAAGAACGCGTGGAGGTATTGAGTTGAAATTAATATCAAATACTCAAGTCTGCAGTTCCTTGTACCGTGAAAAAAATCAAACTTCTAAGTCAACGCAATTACAAGATACGGCCGTTTATGCTGCATGTTTCATACATTCGCAAGGCACTCAAAAACCTATGGGGTAGGTACCTCCCGTTGACCTAGACCTATGAAATTTGGTAAGAAGCAAGTTCTCACAGCACAAAAAAAAATCCAAATATCGTAAATTTGTAGTTTATACACACAAAAAAATATATTTTGGTCTTACAAAGAAAAAATGCAATACTAGATGTTGTTGATGACGGAACCCTCGGTGCGCGAGTCCGACTCGCACTTGGCCGGTTTTTACCTATACTCTTACTGTAGTGAGCGTTTAGATCGGACGTCTCACCTTACCCGGGCAGCCGGATCATACGTGCACGGCATACCCGGCCCGGCACGCGCCGGACACCCGGACACCCGGGCATATCGATATCCGCATCGAAGGGCCATCAGGTTTATGGTCACGTGCGAGGTGCGAACTGCTCGGGAGATTAACGCCTTTTCATGGACCCGGATATTAAAAATGAGGTTAGACGGAGAGGATGAAATAGAGCAAACCATTCATCCTTGCTTGTGTTGAGTAGTAAACTACTTTCTAACCTTTTTCGGTTTGCCATCAAAATATGGTACATCATTCAAAAGAAACAAGTTACAAATCATCTCTTCTATTACAGCCTTGATTTGTTTTATTTAGGCAATAAACGATGTTTAGGTAAAATTTTAGGTTAGAATGTTGTTTCCATAATAAGACAAGTATGTACGAACAGGCTTTATCTATAGTTTATTTCTTTAGGTACTGAAAATAAGGTAAACAAAATAGTCACGTGACTCAGCAAATCAACCAATCAAATCAATCTTCTGGGTCTCCACAGATCCAAAAGATTGACTTGTTTTGTTTAAATTATTTCAAGTACCTAAATAAATAAAGTATGGTCATGGTGTGAAATAATAATCATATTCCGAATACATTAACATACCTGTTTTTTTTTTGTACTACCTACAAAATAAATCCTACTTAAGCAATTATCAGTTTAATTAAAAAACAAAAACATTATTTCGGATTAGGTTGGGTGAAACTAAATTAATTAGTTTTAGAAACATGTATGTACTCTATTTCCAAGAGAGCAAACCCGTGTTTAGATATCATTGATCTCTTTTCCTGTGTTGATATTATTATATTATTTGGGGTAAACTTTAACCATGATCCCAAATTTTAACATAAAGTACAAAGAGAAAATAAAAGCAGTACTTTATTGGGCCTCCGAACGGTGAGCGAGACTCCGGCGCCGCGCCGCGGCACGCGCCCGATCAAGCAGCGCGTGCGCGCCTCCCGCCCGCCCGGCTCGCTCGCCTCGCTGGCCGCGCCCGCCATCTTGCTGCCCAGAGCTGAAAGCACACTCACTACCCCACAAGGGTGAGCCGCGTTTAGGTCGTTTTTAAATAACTGACATGAATGGAATTAGGGTCAAATTTAAAAATCGTTGTACGGTTACTAAAATAATTATTATCCGTTTTGTAACGAGCTCATTACTAAACTGCTATGAATCGTTACAAAGCCGTTCTTTTTGATTTTGACCCTTTAATAAGTGAATGAAAACAGTGCAAGCACTAGCTTACACTTAGCCGCTGAATCAGCGAGCAAGATGGTAGAAGCGATCCGGACGGACCCTGCGCGAGGTCCTACCACCCGCAAAGTTGGATCTTTACTTTAATCAAAGTTCACTTCACGCAATCTCTGTAAATGTACAAGGAAGAACTAACAGCAATCTAGAACAAACGAACTAGCTACTCCGCGAAACCAGTGTTGGTGCACCAAACACGAATAAATAAGAGGAAGAGGGTGAGTTTTTGCAATAAAACATAACAATATGTATTTCCCACAAACGCAGCTATCTTGCCCGTGCACAACACATGGTTTCGCGGAATAGCAAGTAATTTGTTCCAGTTTGTTGTTATGGACCTCCGCAGAGTGACGCCTGAATCTATTAATTATCTTGAAACTAACCGCGTTTATCGGAGCTGCGGCGGAGGATCCCACGGAAGCCGACGCTCTTGACCGGCGCGGGCGCAGGGCTCGGCGCCACGTCGTCCTCCGACGCCGACGTGGCGCCCTCCTCCGGCGGCCGGAAGTGCGCGCGGCACTTGCGCATCACGCAGTTCTTCGTGTGCTTCAGGATGCTGGAATACCGTGAGGAGTCACCATCGTGCGCATGACTTGAGGGTTCAAGCGTTGAAACGTTCTCTTCACTCCCTGAACACCAGACTGCGAGTCTTTTTCTAAACAGCCCGACACGAAAGGGATGCACTGAGCAGCGAGAAACATCATAGCAACCGTTTTGATCCTTGAAATAACAAATACCCAAGTACTACATTATTTAAAGAGGAAATTACGAAGATCTAACTTCCCTCTGTACCTTGATAATGACGTTAGGGTCAGGATTTTGAATGATACGGAGTCTGTTCTAAAAAGACTGCTCAAGTTAAACGTATTCCTCTCTCAGTTTAACTTGTGTCATATCATAAGAAAGCGACGCAGAGGGAGACTTAAACTCCGAGGGATTGGTAGGCCTGCTAGCACAACAACCACAACAATTAGAAAGCACTGTGTTTTTAATAGCTAAGAGCAAAAGATATCCGTGGTGCTACCAGTAGAACCACCAGTAGTTCCGTGGATAAGAATGGAAGACAAAACCCAAGTTAAAAAATAAGAAGAGAAAATACTGGGTATCAGTTATTTCAGGATGCGGTCTGGTATTTAGGGAACGAAGAAAAAATTTCACACTCACGATCGTATTACTACTGATTCCCATAGTACATGGCCGATCGAGAGAGGGTTCACAAAGCCGACGGTCCTCTCCACAGAGGGAAAGGAGACTGTGTGCCATCGGGCACAGGCTGAATCAATTCTGTACATTTTAAGAAGGATGAGTCACTTTTAATTGCAAGACTTTATTTAACTTTATTACTGCTGTTACTGTAGCGGACTCCTCAGAGCTGTTGGCGATTTCTTTTAATTTTGAATACTTACGAGCATGTTTTCTTTTTGAGAGAATCTTCTGTGGCACTTGGAGTATCTTTGACGACGGTTTCGTCATCCATACCCAGGATTTAGTTCGTTTTGTCTAATCTAGGTGTTATTTAAACTGAGGAGGGAAGGAGAGGACCGGGGCGAGGGATCACATTGTTTGTTTATAAACTTTTAGTAACGTTTTGGTTTTGGTTTTGTTGGTTGCTTTTGGGTGGACATTTTGATATTTAAAGATATGTCAATGTGATAGATGATGTCAGTGTTTATTGCTTATTTTTCTGCCATTTTGTTCATAGTTTGCGTGGTTTACAACAAGAAGATTGGTAGTATAAAGAGGATGACAGGCAAAACTGAAGTAAGGTTATACATAGTATTACACTATTTACTATTACCACCTATTTCGTAATACTTAATCCTAATGTCACCCAAGTTTTCTTCAATTACATATTATATTTATCTAATTAACTGATATCCTAATAGTTATGAATTAATTACATTGAAAATTAAAAGACAAACGATGTATAAAACCATGAATAGTCCGTGCTGCGGTTAAATACTAATTGCAACGGAATTATCTTTATGAAATACGTCCATGACGGTAAACGGTTTTAATACTTAAGTTAACTATGGATGAAAAAAGGAGTCCTTATGCTACGATCCTATATTCAAAAACAATAGATCCTTTGTGTCTAGGCGTTAAATTTTAACAAGTTTTTAATAGAAAATTGTGTCAAAATTTTACCGTTCGTAGGCAAAACGACCCTTTGTTTCAATATAGGAACCGGCTACTAGTCAACCAATACTACTGTGGCTATTACCATCGATGGGATCGGCCCAGGTTTAACTTATCCCACGCTGCGTCTCTCTCAGACTAGCATCACAAGAAAGTGACGCACAATAAGATAAACTAAATTAAGCCGGGCATGTTACGGCCAATGGGATGGCTCCAAACTTGTTACTCTATTAAAGGCCCCTAAAGTTGCTGTATACAGCCTCTAGTGTCGGTCGGAACAGAGGGTAGTTGACGAAGTAGACGCCGGCATGCGGGCCGCTGGCCGCAGTTCGTGAACTGATAACAGCCGACAAAGGGCACGGGGTTGAGAAAGATTGCAAACGAGTTTAAAGTTTTGGTACGAAACAGCTTTTACTGAATTTTATCGCGGGTTACTATTATTTGAATCACCGAGGTTTGATGTTGGGACGAGGTTTCATGTTCTTTGATCGTCATAAGTTCAAAAAGACTTTGAAGCTGTAGAAAGAGTCAACACACATTTAATGGATATTATGACATGACGTTGTTCCATTCGGCGTCAAGACCCTTGGTTCCTGGAGTCCTAGCGCTCTGAGCTTCTTTAAACAACTCGCCAAGAAGCACGTCGAAGTTACAGGTATAATAATAAGTATAGTAATCCAGACAGGGAATGCTACCAGAGTCTTCGGTGCCATGCTTAAGGCATCTACTTTTCAGAAGCCGGATTGCATAGCTAAACGTGCAGAGCGTAGATCAAAACGTTACGGCTGGCTGTCAACTAGGCAGCTAAAACAGCCGTTTTCTATTTCAGTTAAGCTGAATTCTGTAGCCCTGCAAAGCGAGTAATAGTCATTAATTCATTAAATACATCAAAGAGACGGCATGCCGTGTAATACCACCTACGAGTATTACGTATTTAACAATTTTATCATGAACAAACTGGAACAAATTACCTTGCTACTCCGCGAAACTAGAGCCGGGCTCGTGCAAAATAGCTGCGTCTGTGCGACATATGTATATATATATATATATATATATATATATATATATATATATATATATATATATTCATGCAAAAACCCACCCTCCGCCGCTTCCACACGAAACAACATATATCACACAGACTCAACTACACACCACCCCCACTAAACACTAAAACCACACGATCGACGCGCGTTTCGCCTCTGTACGAGGCATCATCCGGACCTAATAGTACGACCGTTCGCTATTTGGTTTCGTGGAGTAGGAAGGTAATTTGTTCCAGTTTGTTGATATGGACCTCCGCAAAGTAACGCCTGAATCTATTAATTATTTTATCATGGAATGTGTCGTTTTCGTAAAAAGTCCTACAGTGGCCTAGAATTCAGTCTGGCTGACTGTACGTTGAATATCAGCCCGAAAGCTTTGTTCCTTGCACAAAGACGATATTATCTAGACGTTCACTAATTAAAGCCCGCATGTGTCGTCGCATCACGGATCAAGCCTCGACGTTCACACGCTGTATAACCTCTACGTATACAAATTAATATTTTTCTTAACATTGTTATTGAAAATCATTCAAATTTAACTTTTATACATCTGCATTCTTCATTATCCATGCGGGTGGTAGGACCTAGCTAATCCTGCCGCTAAGTAGCAGTCCTTGCACTGTTGTGTTCCGGCGTGGAGAGCAAGACAGCCGGTGTAATTACTGGCACAAGAGGTATTCCATCTTAGCCCTCTGGGTTGGCAACGCATCTGCAATCTCTTCGATGTTACGGGTGTCAATAGGCGGTGACGTTCACTTACCATCAGGTGACCCACTTGCTTGTTTGCGTTCCTATTTCATAAAAAAAACCTATGCCCTAACATGACCGGCCGAGGTACAATTTAAACCCTCAATGCGTCTCTGTCAAACTATTGTCATAAGAAAGGGACGCACATAGCGATAAATTAAACTTGGCCGGTCATGTCGGAGCCACAATAGAAGCCGAGGGCAGGGACAGTTAATGTTTTCTTAATTCCAAAAGAAATGTAAATCAGGCTCCTGAACATTCCAAAATGTAAATTCAATTTCTTTCAATACCGAACACAGTTTGTACATAAAAGAAATAAATGAAATTGCTACATCTTGCGAATTTATCGACTGCCCGCTCTGACCCCGAATTTTGTAAATCGTGTAATGGAATCACCCGGTTCTTAGGCAAAGGAAACCAAACCTTATGTTTGTAAAAATTAAGCTAAGATTCAAGTGTGGCGGAAGATAATCTAGGCATCTAAAGTCATTACTCGGAAAACGTGTCAGGAATGAATGCCGTGATCTCGATAATGCGAGATTGTTGAGGGGAGGCGAGGCAAATTAATCAATTCAGTGTACTTACCCAATTACATGGACCTAACTATGAATAAACAGTGGCCCTAGCCCTAACATCACCAGCCCAGGTTTGACTTATCGCTCCCTGCGTCTCTGTCTTATTATTATCAAACCACGATTAGAATTATTCGGGTGGTAGGACCATGTGCTACCTCTTGCTCGCTAATCCAGCCGCTAAGAAGCAGTACATACCCCTGTTGTGTTCCGGCTTGAAAAGCAAGACAGCTGGTGGAATTACTCACAGAAGAGGTATTCTATCTTAGTCCTCTGGGACGCATCTACAATATCTTTGGCGTTGCCGGTGTCTATGGGCGGTTGTGATAGCTTACCATCAGGTGATCCACTTGAACGTTTGTCTTCCTATGTTGTATAAAAAAAGGAATATCATTAGAAAATAACGTCAGCACACTTTCATTTCCTAGATATAGGAATGAAGCTAGACGCAAGTCTATGAAATGACGCACTGAGTTACATAGCGAGTTAACGCATATTGAGAAGTCATGCTAGATGCACTGGGCGGTCTTGTTGTGGTCACTGGACGATAGATCATGACGAGAGCACCCTTTGAATCCAGCATCCGGCTCCACTTAATCAACAGTCGCTCATTACACATTAACGGAACATCCGCGGGTTAATGGATCTATTAGCACGTTCCTCGCGGTTACTCTGTCGATCGAACTTGTGTATGAGTGCGGTTTGTCTTGCTGGGTATCTTTTATTTTCACACAGTATTAGTAAAATGTATCTATTAATAGATTATTTAGTTGACAATTATAACAGATTATTAAGTGACGGAACTTGGCAGTAAAAAACTGTAATATATCAGTTAAATCTAATATTGTAAACAATATATCAATACTGACAAAGAGATATGTTGTAGATGATCAAGAGATTTGTATGTGTTGTTACTGATTCTATCATTTAATTTGAAATTAACAGTTATACCTCTTGGAACAATAAAGCCATCTCCAACAGCTCGGCTAACCGCACTTAATGAATATTAAATTCAATCCAGCATCGCTAATGAATCCTGCGTCGCCAAATTATTATTTTAAATCTAACTGGCATAAAATAACGGTTCCCGCCGAAACTAATTGCGGCCAATTAAAACGAACACTTTGTTCCAATTACAAAATGGTCGTTCCTTTTTCAAATTCAATTCCCATCTCGCGAAGTTTGAATGTTTGATGAGGTGCATTCATTAATTTGGGGTATTGAAGTAGGCACATTTTAAATTGGTGTTTTGTTTCGTTTAGCCAATTGTGTTGTTGGAAAGTTTTGATTCGTTGGTTTCGGCTGTAGTTAGGGTAAATTAGAAGGTATTCAGCCGCCTCGTTCCTAACAGATTTTTGGGAGAAACGTTGTCGTAGCATCATCCTATTTAAATTCTGGGCCACTAAACATATACCTCTGATGTATGCCACCTTAGCCTTCTGTGTTGGCAACGTATCTGCAGCCTACTTGGTGTTGTGGGTCATCAGGTGACCCACTTGTTTGTTTGTCTTCCTCTTTAACATAAAAAAGCTCATTTGCCACTGATAATAAATTAAAATTAAAACAATGCAGTAATAGATTTCCATGCAAGTTTATTGGTATAAACTCTAAAACAATAAATGTCCGGTTTAATGCGGTATGCGGAATGTATGGATGAAATAATTAAGTAGCTGAGAGAAAAAAGTTCTTGGTAAATGTATGGAAACTCTGACATTTCTGACGAGCCTTCAACTGTTTGAGACGAGTACGATATAACAACGTTCATCATACAACGTTTATTGATTCATTTTCGAAGAAAATTTGCTCTTTACTGATATACTTTATGTATGCGCTACATGTTTGTATGTAGTATTCTACAAAATTTGTAGGTATGTATGTTGTTGTACCTATTTAATATGTAGGACATTTTCTGGTTTTGTCGGATGCTCAGTAGGTCATGCTCGCAGCAAGTCACGACTTTAGCCTCTGCTCGTCGCGACACTAAACTTCTTCCCAAGATCCCGGCTTACTAATGTTCTTAAACCCTTTATCTTTTAACTAGTTCGTATATCTACCGTTAAGCTACAACCACATGAGTTAAAAACTTACAGAAACAAAGCTTCATACAACCGTGTAGCGATAGGGACAAAGACTAAGTGATAAGTAGGTACCTACCTACCTATTTATTTGCTGTAATGTTCAAAATTATTGACACTGTTGAGATTCTTTTTACTAAACTAAAATATTCAGTTTAGTATTTATCTAACTTGATTATGTACGCAGCACCACAGAATAAATAAGTGTACAAGTACAGAAGTCTTACTTCGAACAAAAACGGCGTTTAGGTATGAGAAGCTACCTACTGTTTGCTTCTTTGTCTAAAGTATAACTCATATACATTTGCGCTTACAGCAATTCAATTGCGCCGGCTCCAGTGCAGTGGTGCACCGATGTGTGTGTAGCTCTGCCATACGGGGGCAGAACATTGAGGCAGTAGAACAACACTAATACAATTTGAACGCGTAGCCGAGACAGAACAGTATTGTCAAGACAGCAATCAAGGTAGGACAATTAATAGCCAGTCGATCTATTTTCCGGGGCAATTGGCTCCCCCTACCACCTTTTTTAATCGACTGTCCTGTGGCTGTCATATGAACGCGAAAGCAGTGCAGTGCGGTGAGCAGTACCGTGCTGCTCGCCGTTTGTACAGTCAAGGAATTTAAGTTCCAACCCATCTAAGGTTCAATATCATATAGCAAACTGTCACCATAAGAGCTAACTACAGCAAGACGTTGGTTTGACATATCGACCTTAATGCATTGCGAATGTCAGACGACATTTCAACGAAATGGATAGAGAATTAAATTCCTTGACTGTACTTGTTGACTGATCTATATTTGGACGCCAACTGTCTTCCTACCTATTCAATTCGACTATTATGCCTTAGTGTGCTGCTGTCATGTCAAATTAGCATAACGGCTATGCCTCTGTCATGTCTCACGGAGTGTGCCGCCGCCACTTAGCTTCGCCGCAGTACTTTAGGCGGCAACTTCGATAGTTAAAACTTTGCGCCAGAGGTTCCCTGGGCGCTGTAGCCATACTAATTCGGCGCATTCTTTCATTAAGACTATCGCGTACTCAGCGCTCTCCATACAAACGTCGAGAACGTTTTCCACCCTCTAAATCTTAAGCAGCTATGCTTTTAGGGTTACGTAACCAAAGGGTAAAACGAGACTATTACTAAGACTCCGCTGTCCGTCCATCTGTCCGTCTGTCACCAGGCTGTATCTCATGAACCGTGATTGTTAGACAGTTGAAATTTTCACAAATGATGTATTTTTGTTGCTGACAACAAGAAATACTAAAAAACAGAATAAAATAAATATTTAAAGGGGCTCCCATACCACAGACAAGTTTTTTTGTCGTTTATATTTTATTAGTAATAACAGTAACAGGTTACACAAACCCGTGTGGAATGCCACATATTAAATTATTTGTTTGTTCATTGAAATATTATTAAGTCGTGTTACAGTGCCAACGACAGAATTCTTACAGGTACAATTTTTACAAAAAGGGTGGCAATTGATTCACACAAGTTAACAAAAAAAAGAACACACAGGGAAATTTTACATGGAATTGAATCCATCGGGCTGTCTTATCGCTAAGAAGCGATCTCTTCCAGACAACCTTTGAAGTGCGTGCGGTAGTTGCAGGCAAACAACTGCGGGTGGTAGGACCTTGTGCAAGGTCCGCCCGGATCGCTACCACCATCTTGCTCGCTAATCCTGCCGCTAAGCAGCAGTGCTTGCACTGTTGTGTTCTGGCGTAGAGAGTAAGACAACCGGTGTAATTACTGGCACAAGAGGTATTCCATCTTAGGTACCCACTTGCTTGTTTGCCTTCCTATGTTGTATAAAAAAAAAAGTCCAGTAGCCAGTTGTTTTTTTTTTGGTTGAAAAAGTCAAAAGTCAAAGTCAAAATGTTTTTTTCAGATTAGGCTTACAGGTAGCACTTATGAATGTCAAAAAATTGTGTAGTTCTGGTTTTTTAGTATGTTGTTTAGGTTTAGGCAGTACTAAAAAATTCAAATTTTCGACCTTAGAGAGGGTGATTGCTCCTTATCAGGGGGTTATAAAGGTACCAAAGAATTGATACATAGTAAAAAATTTTAACTGCACCACCATTTGCAACGAAAAGGTCTGTTTTGCCACCTGGATCTTGGTCTATAACCAAAATAATGTAAAAAATAAATAACTCAGTTCTAGTGACTTTTGTTCTTACGAACTTTTATAAAACTGTACGTACATACTTAATGGTTATTGAGAGGTACAGTCAGCGTCAAATATACCAGAGCGGGCAAGGTGGTCAAAAACATCTGAACACGCCCGAGCGTATTTGACAATAGAGTCGAGTTCAGATATTTTTGACACGTTCCCCGCTCTGGTATATTTGACTCTGACTGTACAGTCAAGGAATTTAATTCCCTACCCATTTCGTTGAAATGTCGTCTGACATTCGCAATGCATTAAGGTCGATATGTCAAACTAACGTCTTGCTCTATAGCTCTTATGGTGACAGTTTGCTATATGCTATTGAACCTTAGGTGGGTTGGAAATTTAATTCCTTGACTGTACAAGCAGTAAGCAGTGTACCGCGCCAGGCATGCCGAGCATTTCATATGGCCCCCCGAGACGCAGCTACAGAACCTAGCTGCAATGTCGCTACTCATTCTTTTTGGTTTATCATCATTTCATTTTCAGGGACTATATCATTTCACAAAGTGATCGTTTAGCAGAATGCTTTTATTTCCGAAACTGTAAATGCTTCAGGATTTTTATAAAACAAACCTAACCTAACCTATAGGAATTTACAGGATACTCCCGTAGTACAAATAATGTAATCTTAGTAGCCGTAGTCTTTGACCACAGTTTCGTTCCAAGTAGTAGCTTGCTGCTGCGTTGCGTACGGTAACGGTAGTGAGATTTGGAGACCCGTGGGGCGACCTAGAAGCCAGCTAAGCATCAGTGACTTTCTTAGGGTTACTCATTTCCATAGGCGGTTGTGATGATACCACCAGGTGATTACATGCTCGCCTTCCTTGTCGAGGCACGCGCAATGTAGGCTTGTCGGTTCAGTAGTTCAATATTTCTAGTACTAAGAGTCTTAAAGCTAAGCTGTGGACAAACGGGTAGACAGACATGGTGAAACTATAAGGATTCCTTGTAAAGACTACGAAACCCTAAAAACAGTCAGTCTATGATAGCAAAATGCTTGGCAAACTCCCTTCTACGTCATCAAATTTGAGTGAGAGCTATGCGACTGCGTGTGATAAAACATAATTGTTCTCATCATATCCGGAGCAATTTAAATTTGCAAATGTGTCAGGATTAGCGGATTAGGCCAGGGCTGGTGACCGCAGCCGGGGTTTGTTTATTCGTAATTTATTTATCGTAAAATTACGCAGTTATAATACGCATTGCGACAAACGCTGATCTGAAAACTAAATACGTTAATTTAAGTTTCAAAGACAAAATCGTTGTATTATTATTTGAAAACATTTTGCTAGTAAACACAATCTTACTTATAATTTGTATACCATTTGGCAGCTGTAACATATTTTTGGCGAGGCAAACCACCCCCCTATATCTGCTCTAAAGTCCATCTGGGCCTTTTCAGCACAAGTCAAGACTATAGACCTTAGCATTCACTTGTAATGAGTATTACGAATGTTACAAAGCTTAATTTTTAAACATGCATTGTTAGAAACGCATACTTATTTTCATATTTTCATTTTACAGAATTAAGCCAAGTGTTTTAAACTTTCTCGATCTTTACACATATTTATAACTATATCGGGACTTTAACGCGATAAAAGTATATTGTTAATTTACCTCGACGTTTCAGCCATGTTTCAACGTACAGTCAGCAACGAAAGTCCATGAACACATCCTAATTTCCAAAACACCTGCACACTATAAAGTTCCATATGTTACTGAACAGGATAATGTACAAATGTCTGTGGACATTTGAGAATGACAAAAGTCAATAAACAACGATTTTTCAATAGTTGCTGAACATGTCTGGCTACATAATTAGCTGATATGTACAATATCAATAGTCGCTGAACATGTCTGACTGCAGAATTAGCTGATCTATAAATTATCAATAGTTGCTGAACATGTCCGATTGATTAAATAGTTTAAGGTTACACCCCAAATGAAAGAGATGAAACGCTCACTGACAAGTGAGTACTCTTCTCAGTGATTGTCAAAATTCAAAATTCGAAGAGATGAGCCTATCCCAGTGATAAAAAATACGTCAGGCTAAATTGAATTGAATCGCTTATCGTCAATGTCACACTGGTTCTATTATGTCAATATCTCACTTTACCTGTAGTAAGTAACATATTCATTAACCCGAGATAAAATAAAATAAAATCTTATGTCATTTAAAATAAAGCTCAGTTTACCTTAATACCTTTAAAATCAAAAATGTAATGACCGTAAAGACAAAGCACATTGAGAAATTTGCAGGGTATGGTAGTGGCAATGTGTCGAAACTAGCAAACGCAAGGCACGGAATGCTTAGGTTTCAGGTTCGAGTCCTGCCATTACCCTAATTTTTCTTTGTGTGTGTGCGTAATTATACACATACTATTCAGCGACTATTCCAAATATTTAAACAATGGCAGTGTTCAGCGACTTTTGTAATTAAGCTGTTCAGCAATTTTTGGAATTATGCTGTCCCGTAATTTTTGAAATTACGCTATTCAGCGACTTTTGTAATTAGGCTGTTCAGCAATTTTTGGAATTATGCTGTCCTGTAATTTTTGGAATAAAGCTGTTCAGCGACTTTTGGTATTTCATGGTGTCAATGCAATTTTGCTCTTAACGCAGTTCAACGACTTATGAACAAATGACCTGCTTAGTGACTTTTGTAACGTTATTATGTTCGGCGACTTTCGTTGCTGACTGTACGTGGTCACAAGTAGACTCCACCACTACTAGTCTACTGGTGACCACGGCCGTTGAAACATGGCCAAAACGTCGAGGTAAATTAACAATATATTTTTATGGCATTAAAGTCCCGATAACGTTCTAAATAAAAGCCAAGTGATCCCTATTTTGTATTGAGTAGTTTATTTAAGACAAGTGAGTGAACATTTTTCCTCGATGTTGCCAGCCCTGAGGACATAATTAAGAGGCGGCTTGAGCAATCATTAGAACAATACGGCCGCGCCGGCGCCGCCGCCGACGCGCTTTACGGACGGCGGAATGTAACAAGGTTGTTTTATTCGGGAGCACCTATTTGCTGACACTAAATATTTTCAAGGAAAGAAAACACATTTTTTTAGTATCATCACATCACATCAGTCGGAAGACGCCCACTGCTGGGCATAGGCCTTCCCCAAGCATCTCCACGACGGTCGGTCTTGTGCTGCTCGCATCCACAGGTTTCCAGCGATCTTCACCAGGTCGTCCGTCCACCTTGTGGGAGGCCTGCCAACACTTCGTCGTCCGGCACGTGGTCTCCACTAGAGAACCTTTCTGCCCCAATGACCATCGGTTCTACGAGCAATGTGCCCCGCCCACTGCCACTTAAGGTTTGCAACTCGTAGCGCTTTGTCGGTGACTTTGGTTCTTCTGCGGATCTCCTCATTCCTGATTCGATCACGCAGAGAAATTCCGAGGATAGCTCTTTCCATTGCCCTTTGGGTGACCTTGAGTCCGTGTTTAGTATAATTGGAACAAATTAGTTAAGCATTCGGCGAACCCAGTGCTGGTTAAATCGTGCTAAATAAATAAATATCTCGGGACTTCACACCAATTGACTTAGTCCTAAACTAGGCAAAGTTTGTAGACAACGGATATTCATACTTATACATAAATACATACTTAGATATATAAAATATCCAAGACTCGAATCGGGTCCAAACATTTATATTAATCATATAAACATTTGCCCCTCCCGGGAATCGAACCCGAAACCACTAACCACTAGGCTATCCGGTCGTCTAAAAAAGGACACCTATGTTGAATGGGCACTACTAGGTAGTTATATTCATTATGTTACTTAGAGTGCCACTACGGGTTTATAAGGGAGTCGATGTCTATGGGGTGGTGATTTACGATCACGTCGTCAGTCGTTTCACGAAGCTACAAGTTACAATTTTACAAGTCTAAACCGGCAACATTGATCATTATGCCCATTGCCATTGGTCATTATTGGCCTATGTTGCCGGTTTAGACTTGTAAAATTGTAACTTGTAGCTTAGTAAAACGGGCCACAGGTGACCCATTTTGTTTTTCTATTTGCACCCCATAGACACCCAGAACACCAAGGAAACTTCAGATACGTTGCCAACCCAGAAGGCTAAGATAGAATACCTCTTGTGCCAGTAGTTTCACCGGCTGTCTTGCCCTCCATGCCGGAACACAACAAGCACTTCTAGCGGTTGGATTAGCGAGCAAGATGTAACGATCCGGACGGACCCTGCGCTAGTCCTACCTCTCCTAAACTCAACTTACGAATACCTTAACTGACGACTAACTCCAGATCTAAATTGAGCTCAATTTATCTAGCTCAGCCGGACTTGAAATTCCCAACAGTTTCAAGTATTACAACTCTGCCGCCAATTGGGAGCCTTTGTCCCGTGGGTGGCTGGGCTATATTTCTAGGCACGCTCGGTGGGGGGATCGGGGTTTGGTACAGGGTCCGTTGGGAAACTTCGAATTTGAAATGGGTAGTTGTCCAGCCTGTTCCTTCCAATTACGATACTATGAACGCTAAACCAGACTGGCCTAGTACCTAGGGGGTAGCCTTTGATCGTGAGGTACCTAGTTTGTTTCGAAATGTGGCGAAACTAGCAAACGCAAGGCACGGAATGCTGATATTGCAGGTTCGAGTTTAGCCATTATTTTAATTAATCTTTGTGTTGTCATTATCATTTAAATTTATTTGAATGTAAAATAAAATCGATAGTAAATTTCGATTAAAAACAATTTTCACTATCATTTAGAGTTTCTTTTACGTTTTTTATCGACCCATACATACAAGTTGCATCCGTGTGAAGCCAGGCCGGGTAGCTTTATAGTTTTACAATAAATATTTATACATCCAATCCACTTAAATTACCCGAAAAGCTTTAAATGTAAACCGATAGACGCGGGTTGATTTGTACGGGTAACAAGACGGACGGTCCGTGCGG
The DNA here is from genome assembly GCA_963691745.1 of Ditula angustiorana. Taxonomy (NCBI): domain Eukaryota; kingdom Metazoa; phylum Arthropoda; class Insecta; order Lepidoptera; family Tortricidae; genus Ditula; species Ditula angustiorana. Next base: position 10,673,580 of record OY829493.1, on the reverse strand, counting down.
TGTGTAAATCTGCGAAGCGTCGGTCGGGAATTTGTGGCCCAAGCGCTTGTTTACGTCTATTAATTACAGCTATTCTAGCTTATTGTACCACACAAACACTTGTGCGGGTGGTAGGACCCTGTGCAAGGTCCGTCCGGATCGCTACCACCATCTTGCTCGCTAATCCTGCCGCTAAGCAGCAGTGCTTGCACTGTTGTGTTCTGGCGTGGAGAGCAAGACAGCCGGTGTAATTACTGGCACAAGAGGTATTCCATCTTAGCCCTCTGGGTTGGCAACGTATCTGCAATCCCTTTGGTGTTGCGGGTATCTATAGGCGATGGTGATCACTTACCATCAGGTGACTCACTTGCTTGTTTGCCTTCCTATTTCATAAAATAAATAAATAATAAATAAACACACACACACACGGAAAATACCGCCGTGAAGTGGTTTCTACTGCGTTTCGTACGGTATAAGAGAGAGAACGAGAGATTACAATGTGTACGAGAGGGTGGGGTTTAAAGGCTGGGGGTTAAGGTTCTTGGCTCTCTTGGGTTCGCTGGTTTCTATAAGCGGCGGTGATTGCTTCTTATCTAATGATATGCAATCCCGTGTTCCACCCCTCAAAAAAAAAAAAGATTTTTTCTTTTCGTGTTTTTGGGTGTTACTTTACAAACCTTCACAAAATAACCCCTACAGCCCTAACATGACAGCCCAGGTTTAGTTTAACCCCTCCCTGTGTCTCTGTCTAACTAGTGTCATAAGAGATGTATCTCTATCTGCGTCACTTTCTTATGGCTCTATGGGTTTACCTCGACGTTTCGGCCGCATTGCAGCGGCCGTGGCCGTGGTCACGAGCAGACTCCGAGGTAACGTCAAGGTAAATAAATAAACAGCATATTTTCGCGTTTAAGTCTTGATATACAAAATAAGTAGGCATGTGTGGAAATCGTGAAAGTTTAAAATAATCGATACTTATGTAAACCCCTCTTTCTTCGCTTATCTCTTAAAAACTAAGAATAAGAATAAGAATCGTTTATTTGTAAAACATAGGTAAGTGTGCAAAGGTCGTATAATTGTAAAAGTTTCACTATGTTTTGCCTAGTGGCATACAAATAGGGTGGAGTATGGCATGCAGCATGCTAATTAGGCATGCTAATACATAATACATTATTACATAACTGCTCTGCTTTAATATCTTCACAATACTCTAGTCTAGTACACAGTTGACGATGCAAATTAGTCCGGACAACGTGTACCGAAGACAATACAACTGTGCACCTAGCCGTACCATCTCAACTCGCGTTAACTCGCTATCTACCTCAGTGGGTCACGTTCTAACCAGCCCAGCATGAGAGAGACGTAGCGAGTCAACACGTGTCGCGACGTCTACCGAGCACCGCAGTACCTGGGCGCACTGCGGAGCCCTAATTAAGGGATTATCCCACCCTCCATTGTTTCAACAGCGTTTGTTGGTACAAGATATATCAGTAAAACTCTGTGACAACTTTATATTACATAAAAAATGACTGATTTTTTATTTATGTTTCGACATAAATAACTAAATTATTCGTTATTTGTAACGAATTTATCTATTTACAAATAACCGGGAAGAAAACGAAATTATTCGTTACAAATAACGAATATATTACCGGTTATTTGTAAATACTTAGATACATTTTGCTCAACTCTGCTATCCGATCGTCAGGGTCTATTATGTTTTCATTGTGATAGATAGATAGATAGATGCATTTACAACTAATTAAAAATTACATTAAATTTAGAACGTCAAAACTTAGCAAATTCACAATAAAATCGTAAAAAAGATAAACAAAATATTAAAATAAAAATATTTCAAAATTTAGTGTTGAAGCAAGTGACCTCTCTTCTCACAAATACGCTGCGCAGTGACAGACAGAACGAATTGAATAGTGCTCGGCCAACTAGTTGCGCGGGGACAAGGTAATCCAGCCAACCGCATTAGCCGACGGGACGAGCTACACGAATAGCTAGCTTTGCCCCGCGGCTTCGTCTGAAAAGGCTTTCATTTACATAATAACTTCCACCCCCCTTTTAAGCCCCTTAATGGTGGAATTTCCTGAAAATATTTTTTTAGTGCATTTTTACAATAACTAAGGAACATCCAAATTTTGAGTTCCTATTTTCAGCAGTTTAGGCTGTATCGCATCTGTAAGTCAGTCAATAACGAAATTCTTTTTTATGTAAAGGTAGAATAGAGCAAACTGTTTTATCGATAGCGGACATTATAACAGATTGTTAAGAAGAAGAAAAAATTGCAGCAGATATAATTTTTTTTAATACAATTTATTAGCAATAAATAATCTGGTACATTAATAAGAGTAACGTCATGAAAGACAAAAAAATACAGTGCAAAATTGTTGTGTTGTGTCGAACCAACCAGCGATTCTGCTCTGTCTGTCTGTGTGTCTGATAAGATAAGTTTTTTTTGTTGTGTTGATAATCTGTAATGTCTTGTTTTAGATAATAATTGTTTTTTTTCTGAAATAGGAAGCAAACAAACAAGTGGGTCACCTGATCGTACGTGATCACCACCGCCTAAAGACATCCGCAACAACAAAGAGATTGCAGATGCATTGCCAACCCAGAGGGCTAAGATGGAATACCTCTTGTGCCAGTAATTACACCGGCAGTCTTGCTCTCCACGCCGGAATACAACAGTGCAAGCTCTGCTGCTTAGTGGCAGGATTAGCGAGCAAAATGGTGGCAGCGATCCGGACGGACCTTGCACAAGGTTCTACTACCAAAAGGTTTCCTAATGGGGCTGACATGTTCAGTTTTAAGCCTCTAAAATTTTTTTTTAACTTCTTTGTTTTAGCTGCACTGTACACACACATCCATGCATAGTGCTTATCGAACTAGTTACCCAACAACGTCGTTGCGGCGAACACGAGGCTGTCAGCTCGCCGCCGGCAACGTTGCCGACGGCGTTTCGGCGTATCGTACTGCGTTGCCACGGGTACAGTCAGCAAAGCAAAAAGGCTACGACTGTTCTGTATTAATACCCTTGCATGTACAGACTACCACCTCTATACTTAACATCTGTAAACTGTAATGAACATGACTAAAAATTTATAAATGAATTGAATTGAAACGAATAGTAGTGTAAACATTTTTTTTTATACAACATAGGAAGGCAAACAAGCAAGTGGGTCACCTGATGGTAAGTGATCACCACCGCCTATAGACACCTGCAACAACAAAGAGAGTGCAGATGCGTTGCCAACCCAGAGGGCTAAGATGGAATACCTCTTGTGCCAGTAATTACACCGGCTGTCTTGCTCATGTCTTATACAATTTATGTCATGTCTTGACATGTACGAATATTTCCCTTAAGAGAAGAGATCCCTTCAAAAATGTAAGTTCGCGTTTAGTGGTAGCGATCCGGACTGACCTTATGCAATGTCCTACCATTCGCAAAAAACTTCAAAAAATAGCCATCTTCAAAAAAATCGTCTTTTAAATAATTGCCTCCCTGTTTTGCTTACGTTACCTACCAAACTCAATTCCGATCTGGAGACCAAACGATTTGTTTTTCTGTTGTGTTTATCTCTATAAACTTCTAGTTTTCTTCGTATTTTCTACGTCTTACGTTAGCCGCTGTAATACTAACAATGAAAAACCCTGCCAGCGTGTTTGTTTACAATTCCAAGCAACTGTCTTACTATGACAAAGTTCCACGTAGGCTCAACAAAAAAAAATGGTTGTAGCAGATAAATGGGAAATAACGGTAAAATAACTGGTTTCGAATCGAGACTTATTACATTTAAATAGTTTTTACGCTAAACTAGTGCTTTATAAAATTATCCCCAATTTAATAGCGAAACTTAATAGAAAATCCTCTAGTTTATCCTTTACAAATCAAATATCCTCTGGAAACCAAACTCTAAGCCAGTTATCCTGTCTAAACTGTCAAATTAAACTATAACTAGAATATTTAACTTTAGTTAGAGATTTAACTTTTGTATATCTGCCATATTAACTGGCGCGTGGCTGCTAAACCGCCAAAAGCCTCGTGCGTGAGGGCTACCTGAAACTCGACTCTAATTGTACGGGATAGTGCGATTATGGACGCATTGTTAAAAGGACTATAATTGACACGAGATGGCAAGGGGCATTTGGAAAGGTATGTTTTTGCGAAGTGAATAATTTCCTTGTATATCTATTTTGTATTAAATGCAATAAGGATTGCTTTGCTTTGGATTGAAAAACCTGTGCGCCAGCATTAGAAGCAGACGCCATTCTTTGAACCCAGAAAACCTACGGGATTATTATTACAGGATATGAAGGTTATTTTAGGTTATGTTTGATATTTTCCAAAGGACCAAATTTTGTTGTAAATTAATAGGTACGCACCATCGCCATATTGATATTGGCATCTCGGTTGCTCTTTACCATAAATGTGTTAGAGTGAGCAGGATAATCAATAGGTACCAGAGGATACCCAGCACGCTTCCAAGGTGTGACACAGTTTCCATTTTGGAAGTCTGGGCTAATATCTATAAAGTCTGTTTATTTATACATATTTGTGTTATCACGTAAACTAAATTTAAACCTAAAAATTCACTTTTTGTCACCTAAACAGCGTTTATCTACACACATATCATAAATGCTCAATAACGCGTTCATAAACCATAGAAAATGACCAGCATTATTACAACCATGTTATTATAAGAATTATCTTGTCTGTGAGAGTAGGTAAATCTGTTCCTTATTGGGTAGTATCTCTTAGTAGTCTGTGTTTATTGGTGATCACATTACCGATATCTCTGACGTTATGAATTTAAATTTGGGACAGCTGTCAAAATTCAAGTTGGTCTCTATTCTAGTATCCATAGGTATTAAAACAGTTATCGATACAAAACGTCAACTCAGTATGATTTTTTAATTTAAACACACGACATTTGATCTCGATTTACATAACAATAGGGACTTCATTCGTTTGACTATGATTTGAAAAAACCGTTCGTCTTGACGGAAAGATCGAATTGCCGCCATTACTTGTTGTCACTAATTTGTTGGTTTTTTGCTGTTACGGTTTTTTACAGTTATGATATGTGTGTAGATAAAGTAATGTATGCAACTGTATATAATTAGGCCTTAAAACACTCGTGTGGTCCTATTATACAACTCGCTGACGCTCGTTTCATAAAACCACACTCGTGTTTTAAGGCCTCTCATTATATAGCAGTTACATAAAATACTATTATCCCCTAAATAAAATAAATCGAGGTTGTAAAAAGAAGAGGTGATGTATAACTTGTTGCTTTACAATGACTCATTTAAACAATTAACAATAATTTAATGGCAACAACTAAAGTTTTAGGTTAGAATGTTCTTTACTACCTATTTGAAATAAGTGAGGATGAATGTTTTTTTTATAAAAAAAAAAAAACAAGCAAGTGGGTCACCTGAGGGGAAGTGATCACTACCGCCTATAGCCATCCGCAACACCAAGGAAATTGCAGATGCATTGCCAACCTAGAGGGCTAAGATGGCATTTAATACCTCTTGTGCCAGTAATCGCACCGGCTGTCTTGCTCTCCACGCTGGAACACAACAGACGTACAAACACATAGAAGTCTTTGTTTGAAATTGCAACACAATAATTTAAGCCTCTTTTATCCCGAAACCCATCGCCGGCCATCACAGTTGCACGGGACTCGCCAGGCCGAGCCGGAAGCTGTTGAATTCCAGATTCGGCTGCACTTTCCGCCATTTGAGGAGTATTCCGATGAATTCTATGCGATGAGAGAACCGATGCGATAGAGACATAGACACAGTTTTGATTGGAACTGTGTACTTTAAGTTTGGCGACCGTATAGCCTAGTGGTTAGTGACCCTGACTAGCAGCCGGGTGGTCAGACGATTAAAAAACGGCCTTTCAAAATGATATGAGAAACCTAAATATGATTTTCTAATACCTGGCCAATGATATCCCAATATAGTTCGTCGACTCTCATTTTTTTCTTTTTCACAATATGGAGGCTGGTGGTCGCCATATTGAATTTTAATTATTGTCATGTCTTTAGTGACTCTAGATCGCCACAAAGGAACATACATGCATACCTACATATATAGGCTGATAAACACATTACCCTCCTTCGCGTTGCGCATTTGGGTAAAAAGATGGCAGGGCCGACCTGGACCAGAACCGCCGTATCGAGAACTAAACGGAAATACTTGCTTGAGGCATATGTTTAGCCATGGACGTCTATATGCTAAGGGAGAGAATCAAAAAAACAGTTTATATTGATAAAAGTTTAATGAACTCAAATTCAGAATAAGACCTGCCCGTAAACCGATGCGTTTGCTACCCTTGCCTACTGCGCAGGCAGCGGACGGCTTCCGGCAAAACTATTTGGATTTGGCTCCACTAGAATGGACGTTTTTCTCATCCAATAAAGTCATAGACAAAATATCTATATTCAGATCAGCACTTATGAATGTCAGAAAATTTACCGCCGGTTCGGAAAAACCTCTGATGCTCGCTAATCCAGCTGTTAAGCAGCAGCTTGCACTGTTGTGTTCCGGCGTGAAGAGCAGACTGCCGATAATTTTACCGGCATAAGAGGTATTCCATCTTAGCTTATAGCCCTCTGAGTTGGCAACGCATCTGCAATCTCCTTAGTATTGCGGGTGTCTATAGACGGTGGTGACAATTGGGAGTAATATAAATTCAAAAATCATATTCAGTATACTATATTTTATTTAGGTAACTTTGTGGTAATAACATTTGAGAAATTACATCTAGTATGTTTAATTCTAATAAAAACATTTAATAAATAGGTAATGAATTATTTACAGCAGACAATGTTTTTTAAACCAAAAGCCTGACAAACCAATTCTACGACGTAACTGCAATACCCATTTGTATCAACAAGTTTACAGACGCAATTTTGATGAAAATGGACATTATTTATAAATGTATCAAGCATTCACAAAATCATAATGCTCACTCAAAAGTTCAACTCTTAGCTACAGCTTGTTCACACCTCAAACACTTATCGCTGTTATCTAGAGCATTATATTTCCGACACCTCAGACACTGCTCTCGGCGACTCTCCACGACACTGACCTCCCACTTGCCAACATCATCGTCTTTACTCAAAGACACATCCGACACTTCCAAAATCTCACCCAAGACACTTTCATTTAATTCATCAACACTGTTCAATTCGTCCAAAACCCGAAATAAACCAGGATTCAACTTAACGTTCACAGCAAACCTTTTTAAATTTTCATTCTTAGCTATAGCACAGATATCGCGTTTTAAATCTAAAATTACCTCCATTTTTGACGTATCAACTCTTTCTTCATTTAAAATGGGTATGTTATGCGTAAAAAAGTAAGGCTTTTCATACAGCGGGTGGTACTGCCACACCTCTTCAACCAAATGGGGCAAAATGGGACCTATCGTTTTACACAGACTGACCAAAATCGTGTGCGCGACCAACTGAGCTGATAACCTGGATGGAGAATCTTTGGGCGCACAATACAGCCTGTCTTTCACACAATGGCAATATAAAGCAGATACCTTATTACTAACAAAGTATAAAATAGATTGCACAGCATTATTAAATCTTAATTCCTTCAGACTTTCATTGACTTCTCTTCGAAACTTGGAAGTTTCTGCAACCATGTATTTGTCGAAATAGTTCAGTGGTGGTTGTTCGTGGAACTTTTGTGGGGGAAGGGCGATGACGCCGAGGAGGTATTTGAGGATGGCTCGCAGCCTGATGACTTCGGACTGACAGTCGTCGAGCAGCTGCTTGCTGACGATGATCTGGGTGTGCTGGGTGCCGTGACTCGCGACCCACCATCTGCGGAATGAGGATGTAGTTAAATTGTAATGCTTAAAGAAGACTACAGGGTAACGGATAGCAAACACAAAATAGCATAGAGGTAAAACAAAAACGTCACTTATTTTTTAATTAATGTGATACAAAGGTACCAAACAAAACGAAGACAAAAGTTGAATATGATAACTTGTTAAAAAGTTTCAAATAGATGACACCGAGGGTAGTTGTACCCTTAAAATCAATAATGTAATGACCGTAAGACGAAGCACATTGAAAAATTCGCAGGGTAGGGCAGCGGCAGTGTGGCGAAACTGGAAAACGCAAGGCACGGAATGCTGATGTTGCAGGTTCAAGTCCTGCCATTGCCCTAATTTTTCTTTGTGTTGTCATTACAATTTTAATTTAAAGACAAAAGTTCGATTTCTAAAATGCAACACCCTGTCACAAAGTTTAGAAAGCTTCACCATTGGAGTCATGATTTAAAGATCTGTAAGAATTAAAATTATTGAGATTTAGACACTCTACACATTTTCTATGAAACTACTAGCATAATATGACGTCAGTTGCAGGTAGTCTTTTTTGTATAGAGCGTTTTCGCTAGGCTTAACGAATGTCATTTTCTACTTTCTAAAAAAAGACCACTAACTAATACAGGCAAACAACTTGTGCAATAGTTTTGATGCTGATAACAATTTCCTTTAATTAAATGTCCTTTAAATGCGGTCGCCTATTCCAGAGTCGGGACACCTGGTCGCGCCATCGGCTGAGCTACATCAACAACATATTATGTAACATATATGATTCTGTAGAACATTGTTACCTGAGCGTATCGATCCCATACGCGGGCTGTTTCTTGTCGCCTAGGATGATGGCGGCCGGAGCCACCACGTTCCCTAAAGACTTGGACATCTTGCGCTTCTGCGCGTCCACTACGAAGCCGTGCACGAAAATACACCTGCAAAGAACCGACACTAAAGTTAAAAAGCTCCAGCCATTAAGCTCATCTGACAGAAGGCCAGTCTTGAGAAACGTCGTGGCCTGACAATAGACAAGTCCATCTAATAAGTAACCATGTCCTCACACAGAGTTGATATTTCTTACAAACCTTCAATTATGCGTCTAATTAGAGGTAGAATGTAAAGGTTAGGTCTAAGGGATATTTTGAAAGTGTGTACAATCGAATGTTACGTGTCTTATGAATGGCTTTTATAAATGCTTTTTTTATTTTACTTGCTGTTTCGCTTGCGTGATATTATTTTTCTGCATTTTACGGGATATAACTATCCTATGGTTTACGATAGGGCATGATTTATCTGTCTGCTAAATTTTAAATAAATCGGTGCAGTCCTTAATGCGTGATTAAAAAACAAACGTGCAAATGTCCATATATCCAAATATCATTATGACTAGTAGAGCGCATAATCCGAGCACCATTGATGACGCCATAAGGTGCATTTCAACCATGCACCAATGGCAGCCGTCAACTGATTTCTAGAACACACAGGTACGTTTGACCCAGACAGCGATGCTGACGATACTGACTCGTAAGGCGCGCGGCCGCTGACAGCAACGGACGTGAGCAGCGAGCTCTGGAACCAGCCCGTCAGCTGGTCCACGCCCTCGCAGTACAGCGCGGCCGGCGCGCGCCGCCCCGCGCCCGGCAGCGTGCGCCACGAGGACCCGGAGTCCAGCCAGATGTCCATGATGTCCTGACAGACTCCCACAATACATACTCGACTAGTGGAAGATCAATAAATGTCTCCTTATTGATCACCTCACAAAACAACACGAAAAAGGTACGATCGTTCGGCGGATCGTTAATGTAAGTGAGAAATAAAGGATGGCCTAGGACGCTCCCTTGTGACAAATATTTTTATCCAATACAGCATTTCCAGATTTCAGAAACTTAATGAGCGCAGTATGAAACGTTATTTTATAGCAAAGTGATATTTTGTCGACCCGCAAATTACGGGACTTTGGTAAGAAGAGTTCACGTATGCGTGACCTAGTAATAAAAATACAATGCTTGCATCTACAAGTTTTCTGTATCAACACATAAATAACGATTTGTTAGACCATAATAAAAGTTAAAGAGCCCTGTACTGTACCTGTCCTTTCGTGACCTCCTCCACGTTGACCCCTAGTTCCTCGGCCACTTCTGGGGGCAGCAGGTCTTTAACGCTACTGGTCCACCATGCGTCCGGCCCGCGCGTTTCCAGGAGAGAGCACAGACGTTCGATTATACGCCTGGACAATGAGCCTCAGTTAGTAGGAGAGCGACCTTACTTAGCGACATTTGATCATCTGATATCAAATAGAATGAATTTATAAATTTATTTAAGTTCTGTTTTAATACGCAAAACATTGTGGTTGTCGAATATTTCATTTGTCATAATTTTGATTTACCATTTATGAACTATTTTGGACTTTAAATACACTTTGGAAAACTAAATATTACGATAGGGGAAACATTCCGGGAAATGAAGAGATAAAATATATATATAAATAAAAATGATCCAATATAGAACCCCACCTGTCCACGATGGGTTCCTCGGCGTGGAACAGGCTCGGCACGGGCACGCCCCAGGCGCGCTGGCGCGACACGCACCAGTAGGGCCGCGCGCCCACCCGCGCCGCGAAGCCCTGCCGGGACTGCGGCGCCGTCGCCGCCGGCAGCAGCCGCACAGCCTCCAGGGCCTCCTGGCGGGGGAAACGGAATCGTGCTGAGCAGAAACATCTCCATTCTTGGGTTTTTGAGATAGAAGACATTTCGTAGCTCTGGGTCTCCTTTATCGGATATCGGCGGTAAAGCGGAAGAAGACTTTCAGACTCAACTTATAATCTCTCTCCTCCTCGACCATTATCCACTCAATGCTGCCGAGTATGCGTCTCTTCTAATGCACACCATACACCATACACCATACATTAATTTAGGAATTCCACAAGGATCGGCCCTTGGAAATTCATTATTTTTGTTATTTGTAAATGACCTACCGTCGAATATAACTACCGGCCTTACTGTGCTGTTCGCGGACGACACCACGGTCATAGTTAGCGCGCGCACGTACGAACAGCTCGAGGAGAACATTAATACGACATGTAACCAGTTACAGCAGTGGTTTTCGACCAATGGCTTGTTACTGAATATAACTAAATCGAATATTCTAATCTTTTCTGGTCGAAGTCTTGTTGATCCTCCTTGTTCGGCAAATAGTCCGATGCCATTACGCAACGAGTGTAGATTCCTCGGTTTTACACTGGACTCTAATCTAAATTGGAAGCGCCATGTAGACGTATTATGCGATAGGTTGAGTAGTGCTGTGTTTGCATTGCGGAAATTAAAACCACTGATCTCTGCTGATGCGCTGAGACAGGTCTACTTTGCACATTTCCACTCCTTAATGTCGTATGGTACTCTAATTTGGGGAAACTCAACAGATGCCGATAGAGTACTGATCATGCAGAAACGAGCGTTGCGCACTCTTGTCGGGGTAAAGCCTAGACACTCGTGTAGAAACCTGTTTGTGGCGCATCGTATTATGACCCACTATTCACTTCACCTATTCGAGGTTATTATGTTTGTACGAAATAACATCACGATGTTTGAGCGCAAAAATGTTCTAAACAAACAATTTCGTCCTACAAGGCGATTGAAGACATTTCCTCGTCGCATGGCGCTTGCAAGGAAGAACCCGCGCATCATGGGTCCCACTTACTACGACCGCCTGCCCGCCGAACTGAAATCCGAAACGTCTGACGAGTCATTTACGCGCCAGCTTAAAGGTCTTCTATTGAAAAACCCCCTGTACTCAATAAAAGAATTTATGGACATTGAATTTTAAACATATAAACTTTTAACATAAACGTTATTATTATTATATATTGACATTATTTTAACTAATTCTTTTATTGATTATGTAATAACTTTGACATACTAAATTTGTATTTGACTATCCATTATTAAGTATTATTTTGTGAATTTATATTGCTGTTATTTTGTGTTTTTGTTATTGTTATTTACATTTATTTTTTTTTATTATTATTCGTAATTTATTATATATTTTTTGACGATCTCAATGTGAATGCATGTATCTTGACATAAATTGTAATTTATATGATAATTTAAATTGAGAAATAAAGAAAATCAAATCAAATCAAATACTCCTCGATCTTGTGCCTTCCTTGTCCAATGTTTTCAAACAAATCTATTTAGCCTGCCTTGTCATATACCATCGCTAAAAGTGTAGACAACCGAGCCGATTCTCGATACGTCACGATCTGACTCATCTTATGAATATGGCACTGTGTAAAGAATCTAGTAACACGCAACTATTTCGCCGCCCATCACAACACTCACCAGCGCCCTCGCCTTGAGCGCGTCGGTGCTCACGAACCACTGGCGGCTGGCGCGCAGGATGACGGGCAGCCTGGTGCGCCAGTCCAGCGGGTAGGCGTGCGCGTGCACCGCGCGCCGCAGCAGCTGCGGGCCCAGCTGCGCCAGCACCGCCTCCTGCCCCGCGCCCAGCACCGCCAGCCCGTCCAGCTCGGGGCCCAGCCCCGCGTAGCGCCCCGCCTCGTCCACGTTGCACTCCTGGGGAGGACGAGAGTGCCCAATATCTGCCGAAATATCTTCTCCCGCACTGAAGCCTGACTTCCTTGAGAGCGTGACGACTGTGCGCGGATTCGCTTGCATTTTCGTTCGGGTGGAAACGCGATCGAAAGATTTTATTTCGTATCGAGACGGAACGAACTCGTAGCTTTCCAGTTCCTGAAATCAGGACGATCCGAAAGGAGGACGACCGAGCGAGCCCATTTTCGCACGAATAATAAAAGGCCCGTCGTCAGCTGGAGGGGTGGGAGACATTTGCCCCAATAAACCGTCGTCAACCGTCAGCTTTGACCGATCAGGTCAACAGATTTAAATTGCAAAATTCGAATGCTGGACTGAATGATAGGTCTGCCGCCGACGTCAGTCACAGGTGTGTTTCATCTAAGAATAACGGACTATCCGACATGTTCCTGTCCCATTCTTAATTGATTTATTAATGCTCTTATGCCCATTGTTACGATGAGCATGCGCTCGGAAGGTGCAATAGTTCAGTTATCAAATCGTAACTATGGGTATCCTCGTTGTAAAAAGTGGTATTGGGACAAGTCTCGAGGAGCGCCGAACCACTCACCACGGGTATGTTGTGGTCGAGCCCCACCAGGAAGTCCTCCGGGCCGTGCGCCGGCGCAGTGTGCACCAGCCCCGTGCCCTGCGTGGCCGTGACGTGCGCCGCGCCCAGCAGCGGGAGCGAGCGCCGCAGCAGGCCGTGCCGGTACGTGGCGCCCGACAGCTGGTGGCCTGAGGGACAGGGAAACGTCTTGTGACATTTTTACACCAATAGACTTCTATTTAGAGCTGCTCGTGACTTCATATCCTTGGCTAAACATGTGAAACCGACCGTTTGCACCAAAAGTTAGAAATGTCGGTTCACATGTTTGGAAATTGTTAGGTAGCACCACGCTGACACTTCACGATCGGACAGGATAGCCTAGTGATCAGATACGCTGACTATGAAGGTAAACTTTGCGGGTTCGATTTTCGCGAAAGATAAGACTGTTTATTTATACCAGTCTGATTTATTTATTACTCGTAATTTAAGTAACCTATATAAGTATGTATAAACGGTGTCTGCTGCATCGTATGTCTAGCGTAAGCAAGTTTAGTTGCTTGATTTAGGATGGGACCAAGGTTACTTAAACTTAAAATGTTTTGAATGGCTAAAGACGGTCAAAGCTACCACGCAGCACACTGACCTCCAAACTCGGCTACCACCTCCACCGCCCGGCCCAGGGCCTGCTGCAGCTGGCGGGCCAAGCCGCGCGCCAGCACATAGCGGCCCGGGAGCCCGTCCAGGCGAGCGGCGCAGTACGCGAGGCGCGGGTGGTAGCAGATGGCGCGGTTGGCCACCAGCGTCCACGGCGTCGTGGTCCAAATTATCGCTGACAGGGGCTCCCTGGCAAAGAGACCTTCGGTCGACCAAATAACTCATTTTTTTATGAAATTGGAAGGCAAACAAGCAAGTGGGTCATCTGATGGTAAGTGATCACCACCGCCTATAGACACCCGCAACACTAAGGAGACTGCAGATCCGTTGCCAACCCAGAAGGCTAAGATGGAATACCTCTTGTGCCAGTAATTATCTTGCTCTCCACGTCGGAACACAAGAGCGCAAGCACTGCTGCTGAGTGGCGGAATTAGCGAACAAGATGGTGGTAGCGATCCGGACGGACGTTGCACAAGGTCCTCCCACCCGTTAAAGTAGTGATGATGATGATGATGCGATCCTTTTGTCCCTCATCGCTCAGAAGCGCTCAGAAGATACTCCGTCTGCACCAGTCTCGCGCGGCTACTTCCAACTCTCTCCAGCTGAGACTGGTTCATGAAGCTGAATTTAAGGTCTTAATCATAAAACAACTAGCGACCCATCCCGCCTTTAGACGGATACAATTAGGATGTAATAAACATAAGTCTTCCATAAAAATCTCTAAACGACAGTAAACAACGTATCAAAATCCATTGCGTGGTTAAGATGGAGTAAGCACGCGAAGACACGAGGGCAGACAGCAATAGATAGCGATTTTATTTTGTACTAAGTAAAGAAGAGAAAGATCGTGCTCAAAGTCAAAGTCAAAATATTTTTATTCAGATTAGGCTTACAGGTAGCACTTATGAATGTCAGACAATTTACCATCGGTTCGGAAAAACCTCTGATGGGAAGATACCGGTAAGAAACTCAAATACTCGATACGACAATAAGAATTTGGATCAATTAGTTTAGATTTTAGCCTAACAAAACGGAAAGCAGGTTTCTTTTATTCTACCTGCATTGCGATGTTTAATATTTACCCATTGGCGGCTTCTTTCAAAGCTTCAGGCACTTCCTCTAATGGGAAAGCGACGTACGCCTCTGTGCTCTTGAAATTAGGGTCGTACTCCAACTCGGCTTCTGCTAAAGCTGTTCTGGGGAATAACTTTTTTTGTTATGAAGTTCATATTTTACATATTACAAAAGTTAAAATTTTATGAAATAGGTAATTCATTAGTTTTCTAAAGCTTTAGGCTTAATTCCTAAAGCTTAATTTTGTTAACTAACTTTAAATCTTAGAAGTCATTTTTGACAACTAATGGGTAATGAAAAAAATTCGGAAAAGAATTTTTTTATCTGTTAGTTTTCCATTTTTTTTTTCAATATTTTTGATATGATATGATTAAAAATAAGTATAATTACACTAAAATAAAATTGTCATTTATTCTTTAACGATTAAAAATACTTAACTATAGGAAAGATGAAATCGGAAGAAAATACTACTCTTGTCATTTTGGTATAGTTTTTTTTTCAGTAAAACGTATTTTTATTTGTTTTTGTCTATATTTTACACTAAACAATATTTTTCCATTATTTTCACATTTGTTTATTTTTCAGAAAAATAAACTGAAAAAACATGGCAATTTGAAAATTTTCGGAATATTACCCATCACTATTTTTGACACACTTTGCAAGTTTATGTTTGCATGCTCAGTTTTATTTAAAAACACACTGCACTAATGCGCGTGATAGTTTTTCCATACGAATGCTATTCACAAAAACTTATTAAAATATTTTTAATCTTTCAATATCTGAAAAAAGTTTGGATGTTGAAATTTTTAAAAATTTAATCATTTCTTTGACACAGTGTAAGCTTACAGACATGTATGAGTGAAATATTTTGACTGTAAAAAATCATACTTATGGAGCCCAAATTCAGGGCGGAAACAGTTTCGCGTTTTTATGAAAAAAGCGCGCATTTTAGTTGAGAAAGGTTTACACACTCAAATTAGACTCCAAAAAATGACATTGCATAGATTCGATTCAGACAGTAACTAACTCACTTAGAAGATGGAGACCAATATACTGGTTTCAGAGCTCTAAAAACCAACCCAGCCTCATACATCTGCAAGAACAGCTCCAGCTGCTTTTTAACATAGCCATTATCTAACGTCCTGTAACATCGCTCATCCCAATCCGCCATCACACCCCAACTCTTGAACTGCTCTTTCTGACGCTCAATAGTCTCAAGTGCGAATGCTCGAGCAATTTTACGTATTTCAACTGGGTCGGATGGTTCACTTTTTATGGCTTTCTTGGTTTGCTGGAGTGCCTTGAGCTCAATGGGAAGACCGTGGCAGTCCCAGCCCGGGACATAGTGGACCTTATTGCCTTGTAGGACTTGGTAACGGTTGTTTATATCTTTGATTATCTGTAAAAGCATTTTTGCAGGTTTGAGTAATGTTTGATGCATTACATCAATATGAAATATCCAATGATATTTTATGTCATGTATCAATTAGTTATATTGATTTATATTGCTGCTGTTATAATTGTTGATAATAGATTCCCATGAATCATTATTAAGTACTTGGAATTAATAAATAAATCATTATTTTTTTACATTAATAACAATGATTCAAACTCCAGTATGGCATGTTTGTCTTCATTCTGTTCTCTAAATGAACAATTTAAGCTTATAAATAAAAAGAAACTTGTGTGTTCACCATAAATTTGAATAACTTTAAAAATAGTTACTGTATTCAAACAATTTTTCAAAAGTTTTGCTACATTTTATCTTCAGTGAACAGCTAAATTAAGTCATGATTTATGTTCACTACATTGTATAACAGTTATTAACTTAGCTATATCCTTTTTATAGAATCACAGACTAAGATGTGTTAGTAAGTTACTTAAAATACACTTGATTGGACATTTTTCTTGATTGCTGTTTTAATGATTAAGTACCTTGAAATAAAACAATTTATACGGTTTATATCGCGTGTATTGTAACGAATCTAATTCGAAAACAGAAGAAAATACTATTAAGTACCTTGTTGACAGCATGCCCCATGTGCAAGTCTCCGTTAGCGTAAGGAGGACCATCGTGTAGCACGAACTCCGGGCCTTTCAAGTGTTTCCTTTGCCAGTTATACAGGTCAGCAAATTTTGCAGACTGAAATAAAGGCAAAACTTTAACTCTTAATCCGTGTCTTTAATCGAAAGAATTTGACAATGAAATACAATTGTTATATGAGTAAGGGATAGAAGAAGCAGATGTAGTAAAATGCAATAAATTTTGCTGAAATTCACCTTTTGTATTTCATCTTTACTCAAGCTGTTAGACCGCGCAGGAAAATCTGTTTTCGGGAAAAGGATTGTATGGGAATATGTTTTAGTGCTTGGCTTTGCTGTGCTCTTCATTCGCACGTATCCTATAGGACCCCATTTTGTTAAGATTTCCCTGTAGTTTGTGTGAAAATAAATATATTTTTTACAACATAACATATTCGTAGGTTATGTTTTGAATTTTTTCGAAATGACATTGACAGCTGTATTCTGTTTTTTTTGCCCGAGGACACTCATAGGTAGTAAGACCATACAGCCAGTCATGTTGTAGTAGCTGCCTAAAGGTAGATTCACAGTGCAATGTGACTTTCGTAATAACTCAGAAATAAAAACGTGCTTTGTTCGAAGCGAAAAGATCACATGTTTTTATCAATCTCTATTGAGTTGATTATGTTATGAATTGACCTTTTGCATTTTTACCCACAGTTTTTACCCGACTGCCGAGAAGTGTTATATTTTTAAAATGTGAAAAAGGGGCCAAGTTTGATGTAAACATAAACGACATTACGGGTCGTTGATCGCCCAAACAAAGTTGAAATCAGATTATTTGTGTCATTTGTGATGGTTTCAGAACGCATCCTCTTTGTCACTGACGTTAGCCAAAACAACACATGTTTTGCGCATTTTCGTGTACATTTTCTTATTTTTGTGCCGTACAGTTAAATAAACTTCGTCAAAATGGTAAAGATTTAAGCTTTCCAGATACAGCTATACATTTCTCATGTAAACTTGTAACTAACCTATGAATGGTAACCATTTCAGCCCAAAACTAAGAAGAAGTTTATAGATCGGAAGAATGCAGTAACGTTCAACTTGGTGCACCGATCGCAGCGGGATCCCCTGGCGGCAGACGAGAGTGCCCCGCAGAGGGTCTTAGTGCCGGTCAACGCCAATGTGCCACCGAAGAAAGACCAGGAAACTGTAAGTTAAGTTGTAACCTACATTCACTTTATCTGTTGATTCTGGTAACGGTAACAATTATTGTTACCGTTACCAGTTAAAGTGAAGTTAGATGGACTCTAATTATTAGAGTCCATCTAGAGCAAAAGGGGTCCCATAACAAGGACTTAGTTATTTTATCATAAATGCAGAAGGCATCAATTTTTTTTTTTTAACAAATTTGTACTGTTTTGTATGATTTGTTTTGACTGTGTAGTTATAATAACAGTCAATATAGGTACAGTAGGGGAAATATATTCACGTACCACCTTAGAACTCTATCGCAATGACGCGACGCGTTAAACAGCAGGCTATGTCATACAAATGTCGTGCGTATGTCTCTTCGACTAGGTTCTACGGTGGTACGTGTTTCAATTTCCTCGACTGTACCTATGGACTTCAGATGACATGTGGTCACACACACTGCAGCATGTCATGACTATGTGTACTGGAAATTATGTTCAGATTTGAAAGTTTTTGTTTTGTTCTGTGTGGCATTGAGTTGACTCTAATGCCTTTACCTTTTTACCATTAAAATAAAAAAAAAAGCTTATTTAAAAAATATTCCTTTACAGCAACTTACTCCAGAGCAGCGTAGAGAAGAGCAGCGCAAGTATGGAGTGTACTTTGACGATGACTACAACTATCTACAGCATCTCAAGGACACAAAGGAGGTCACTCTGCTGCTGCAGCCTGTGAGTAAATGGACCTTAAGATCAAAATACATAAAAGCCTATGAATAACGGGATAGCAATCTCAAACTCTAAGCAAATTGGCTGAAAGCATATATCATAATTTTATTATTTGGAAATTTAAATTTTACTGCAAAACTATTATTTTTTTTTACTATATCCAAACTTATAGTAAGCGCCAATAAATTAACAAATGCTTGTTTATCATCAACATTGGCATGGTGTAAAAAAGTTTTTTTTTTTCAACATGGCAATCTGTGATTCTTCAAAATCAGCCACTTTCTTGTCATTGTGTAAAAAAGTGGACATATATCAGTATGAAGCATGGTTTTTTTTTATGGCTTTCACATCTCTGTTTTGTTTGGGATGTATTTTGCCACCAACAACTTGTACATAATGCGTTTTTGTAGAAAGCCACACATAAGAAGAAAGAGAAAGCTCAGCCGTCAGAAGGTGGGGTGGAGCTAAAGGAGGTAGTGGTGACAGACTCCCTCACGCTGCCGAGCTCGGTGTTCGCCTCCGAGGTGGAGGAGGACGTCGGGCTGCTCAACAAAGCGGCGACACAAGGTATTAATAATGCTTAAATGCAACTATTTTTACCACATAACGCTAGGAGTACTCTTCCGCTAATTTGTACTGAATTGAAATTGTACGCCGATGCATATTGCTCGCACGCGACTAAACGCTACTGACTGAAAAAGAGGCGTGAGCTTGACGCCTCTCTCTATTTATCTGCCTGTAATCGTAACCTCGAAGCTTAAGATCCAATGAACCAATATCAAGCCTTAGTTACGTTTTGGAGGAAATAGGCGAGAGATTTTTGTGATAGTTGATTTTCAAAATACCCTCATGAAAAGTATAAATAAATAGCCTTTTCAATGCCAGTGATACCTAAAAGCCTCGTGAGCAGTTGTGGCTACCTTGCCACCGACCCTTTAATTGGTCCAATCTATTTAGCATAAACTTAAGATTCAGGTTCGCTTTTGACGATATGACGACTAAGTGTGTGAGAGATAACTTTTCTATGCATTAATGTTGTTAAGTTCAGAGTTTTTGCATTGTGTAAATAGTGACTGTGCGTTTGTTTCAGGGTTATGTCTGGACCTGGACCCCGAAGTGGTTGCAGCACTAGACGAGGACTTTGACTTTGAGGACCCTGACAACGAGCTGGAGGATAACTTCATCGAGCTCGCTATGGGGGAAGGAGGGGGTAAGATTGTTATTCTCAGAGTTCCGTACCTCACAAAGAAGACACGACCCTTAGAGGAACACGTAGTCGTCTGTCTGTCTATCTAGACCACGTTTCTCAGAATTTGTTTAATTTAAGTATGAAAATTAAGCTAATTCGTCCTGTTACTTGAATGCTTCATAATTTTCAGCCAGTTCCCTTATCGTATTTTTTTTGGCCACGTACAACAAAGCTGCATCTATGAACTAGTGTTGCTTCGTAATACAACCGTATGGAGGATGTTTTTATTCACCTCCACCAAAAAAACAACATTATTTTAAAGTTTTAAACACAATTACTGAAGCTGAATAAAGTGTTTAGTGGCTGAATCTGAGTTCACACAGATAAAAGCACAGATAGAGCATTGATCCTGTGATTCTAAATGTACCCGTCTGCGTTGTGCGAACCAGGCGCATTGTTCCTAAAAAAAAAGATCGTGGTAATTTCTGAATATGGTGCAAAAAGTAAGTACTGGCTGACCACTTATTTTAATTAAAAATTGTTTGTGATATTCGCATTTGTACAAGCGGTACTTATTTTCTGTATCATATTCAGCCATTTCCCTGATCCTTTTTCTGTACCATGACCTCATATAATAGTTGTTTATAAATACTAAAACTTGAAGGGAGACTGTCCTTGATGTCTGCAGGCTCAGACGGTGAGGTGTCAGACTCGGCCGATGCCAGCAGCTCAGATGAAACCTCGGAGAAGGCCTTCGCTTCTGACCTGGACTCAGACGACGACAGCAACTCGCAGGTAATAAAATAAACAAATATTCTATAAGTTTCTAATTAAGTAGATCAAATCTATTTGAATAAATATGCAATATATGTACACAACTCCCTATTTCTAGTTGACTATGTAATTGAATAGCATGGAATATTTGTACACTAAGGTAAAACAAGATTTGGAACTCTGTGAAATGTGACACTGTTTTGTAATCTTGTTTATGCAAATAAATTGTTCTCTATGAATGTATTTATTGATTGTGTGTGGTCACAGTATTATAGGTAAAGTTATCTTTTAATTGAGATTTTTAACAGCATAGAAAAACTTTTTAGCCATGAATTTTTGAAATGAAGCAATTATCATTATCATCATAATCAATCTTTTAAATTAGAAACCCGTCAAGCCTATGGTTCCATTGGGGTACCGATTATCAATCTGATGAGACTATAGTGTACTCAATAGAGTGCAGAAAGGAAGGACAGGGATTTAAAAAAGTACCCGTTAGTTCAAAAGTTAGAAATACTTTAGACGCACTAAACACAGAATTATTACTAAAATGAAAAAGTCCTTTCCAAATGATCATTGACCCTAACTGACGCTTTTTACGCAAGAGGTCTTAGATTCAAAACCCGTCAAAAACAAGATTTTGTCTCCAATAAAATAGACTAAATTAACTAAGTTACAAAAAAAAGCCTGTTAAGAATTGTTACATTGTAACTCCTGGACCCTGGACAGCTAGCAAGTGCGTCAGCTTGTCGTTCAGTGCGTCCCTATCCTGCTACGTTAGTTAGAAAAGGAAATAGCGAGGAACTGAGTTGCGGCGTGTCATGCTAGCCGCTCTGCTGTCTGGGACAGAATCTTCGGGCATCAGCCACGGGCGCTGCCGGCACGCAGCTGCTGTGGACTGGACCGAGAACTTACCTCAAGCACGGAATATATAAAACTATCTGCTACGGAATGGCCAAGCAAGCCGCGCCTCCTAGATTGACGAAAAACTGACAACTTAGGCTCGGTTTTATAAAAATCTAAAACTTCAGAACACATTAATAATTTCATATGCCTAAATGATTAATTTGTCATCATGTTTTTTTGCTGAAACCATGAAATGCAACATGATAAAATGCGAAATTGATAATTAAATATTCGGGGATATGAAATTATGGAAAATTATAGAAAGCCATTTAGTGAATAAATTAACCCCCTTTTTCGAAATCGGTTAAAATGTCGAAGAAATTAGGATATAAATCGAAATAAATGATCAATGTTGAGCAATAAACAGTACTCATTGGCGCTAATATCCGGCCTTTGTTACGCTTACTGTTTAAATTTTAAACACTTATTTTGTTCAACAAAAATATTAGTAAAATGCCTAAATTTGCTGTGTACAGTTAAAGAATTTAATTTCCTACCCATTCCGTTGAAATGTCGCCAGACATTCGCAATGCATTAAGGTCGATATGTCAAACTAACGTTTTGCTCTAGTTAGCTCTTATGGTGACAGTTTACTACGTGATATTGAACCTTAGGTGGGTTGGAAATTAAATTCCTTGATTGTACGTATTAACATTGTTATGTCTACATGAAAACTAAATATAAACTAAACATGAATATCAAAATTATCACTAAACTAAAAGGTATTGAAATAAAAAGTAGGCCCCTTAGCATGGTACCGAAGATACTGGCAGCATTACCTCTCTGTATAGCTAAGCTTATACGCTGAGCGAGGCTTTAATTATTGTGTAGCAACCATACATATGAAGCATAAATTAAAATGTTACTTCAGTTTTAAAATAATGTAGACAGTAAGCGTGACAAAGGATGGATAATCAAACATATACAGATAATAAAATTACATAGGAGATATACTTAACAAAAAAAAATACATACATACATAGATTGCTAGAAGCATAACTCTTCCTTTTATCTTTGCAGTAGTCGGATAAAATGAGTATGAGGGGCCTACAGCAGATCAATAGAAGCTAGCAATTATTTTTTAGAACTTTTGTTTGCCTTTGATTGTATGCACACCCGTGGAAAAACTACGGAGCGAAATTAAATGCCGTTTTCATGGTTGTATTCAGTGACTTGTCATGTTGTATTGCTCGAGCTCTAACTTAAAATCTGGTGCGTGTTTTATCTTGATACGCTGCCTAGAGGCCGAGTTAGAGTCTAACCACAAATAAAGTCTCAGAATCGACCTGAGCCGGTTAAAATAAGCGTTACATCTAAGCAATAAGAGCTAAAAATACATAGTTTGGGTTAGCTCGCGACGGTTTAACCACCTAGCTAAGCTAGCTAACTAACAGCCTACCTGAGCCTAAGATACCTACTTCCAAACTCCACGCGTTCGCGGGCAAAAGCTAATACAAAATAAATGCAACCCAAAGGAACAGGGTGAACTTCCAACTAAACCACAGAGGCACCCACTCAGCATAATGCCGAGGCACGGTTCAGTACTACGAGGCTGGTCTTCCCAAGCACCTTTACCTGAGCAACTAGCACGAATCTGTTCGACGCAACGTAACTCGCTACGTAGCTCAATGCATCTCTTTATAATTATGTCGAAAAGGTTCGTGCTAAGCGAACCTAAGGTTCTGCCATAAGGGTTAAGAACTTTAAAAACACTTGAAACATCTAGATATTAGTACTCTCAACATGTAGTGTGCATGACCTCAACTCTTAATGATATTAATATTAATGCGAAAATAATGCTTGGATGTTTGTTTATCAATCATACATTAACAGCTGGTCTGATATTTTTTTGCAGAAACATAGATCATATCTGGGATTATAACATATGATACTTTTATCCTGTAAGATTCATAGAAAATGTCATCACGCGGGCGAAGCCGTGGGTAACAGATCGTATGATTATAAATATAAATGTCCAGGAATAATTTCCACCAATTGACCCAGTCCGAAACTAAGTAAAACTTGTAATAATGATTATCAGACAATGGATATACATACATTAAAGGTAGGAAACGGTTCAACGATTATCTATCCGCGCCCTGGGTCCTATGGTCGGCGGAGATCACTTCCGATTAGATGACCCGCACGCTAGTTTTCCCCCTACTCTATTAAACAAATGTTCCACATTAAAAATGAAAGATCTAAAGAAATTTCCTTTACAAAAATTTGTTTCGTAATGTTCAGAAGTTTTTAATAGTTTTTAGTTTTCCGGGCTATGGCGAACCTAAAAGGGAGAGTTGTGTGTTTGCCTTGTTATGGATAAGAAAACGAATAGGTAATTCTGCACATATGCTACACAGGCTCTTGTACAGGTGCAACGGAACGGATTGCCTTGTTACTTCAAGCAGCAAGCAAGCCAATCCGTAGTAGCAAGGCAATCCGTTCCTATTTATTGTTATGGACCTCCGCAAAGTAACACCTGAATCTATCACGTTTAATTCTACCAGCGCTCCGGAAGCTGGAAGATTCGGTTGAGAAGAAACCACAATAATCCCAACAGCTTATCTTTTTCGGCGTATTTAATGTAATGTATTATAATGTTTGCGTGGCAGGGCGGCGGCCGCATGCCGGCGTGGGGCGCGGACGACACGAAGTCGCGCTTCTCGCAGTACAGCATGTCGTCCAGCGTCGTGCGCCGCAACCAGGGCCTCACGCTGCTGGACGACCGGTTCGAGAAGGTCAGTAGCTGAGGGACAACCTCAGTAGGGGTGGGATTGTTTGACTGCGACGAAAGAAGTAGCGAAGTGATAGTACAGTCAAGGTCAAATATTTCTGTACAGCCATATGGCCAAGTAAATTGAAACACTGACCTTATAATCAGTGACATAGAGGTGTGTAGATATTTTTGGCATCTTGGGAATTTATAGATATTTATGACCTTGACTGCACTGAAATCGCTGTCAGTGTTCGCCGACAATACTCGTACTACGCGAACACACTTTTGCTCATATGCATCGGCCACACAAATCACAGTTAAAGGACATTCTAAACAGGTGACTTTACCTTACAGGGATCAGAGATCGGCATTTTTTCTGATAAAAAAATTGACTCTCGATTTCATTCATTATGCTAATAATTTAGCACGAAATCCATCCGCTGATTGTTTTAACTTCACCTTAAATAAATACAAGTCTTCCGGTCAGTATAAGCATAATCGCATTATATTGCGTTGTTCTAACTAGAACAATTTTCGTTTTGTCTAAGGATTGGCTGGTTCAGTCAGAATGTCTCAGGCATATTACATACATCAGACATCTTTGCAAGAAGATTAAATAGATAACAAAGTAAAGTACAACTCCAGATGTTCGCCGAGTACGACGACACCGAGCTGGGCGCGCTGGACTGCGAGGAGATCGAGGGCTTCATGCCCGAGTCGCACGCCATGCTGCTGCAGGCCGCCGAGGAGTTCGAGGAGTCCCAGCGCCGGAGACAGCTGGACAAGGAGCGGGAGATCGCCAGGTCAGTCGGCACGGGGTCCTGGGCACTTGAGGACTGAGAAGGAATCCAACAAACACGAGCTCTGCTATTTGTAATTTTGACATATTGTTATTTTGATTTGTTAAAAAAATAGTAAATTTTCTAAAATTCATAGGGGCTTCCTGTAAGGCTAATCTGAATAAAGTTATTTTGACTTTGATTTTGCCCGATTTCCTAGCATTGGGTTGGCGATTGCGAAAGTATTTTCTTTTTATTTTATTTATTATTTAGTTGGATTTCATTTCAGCCATGTTGTCGTTTGGACACAAAACCAACCACGTTACTTGATAATTTGTTCCAGGATGCGGCGGCTCCAGGAGATAGATGAAGAGTCAGAAGAGGAGATGGAGACGGTGGAGGTGGCTCCGCAAGACACGTGGGACTGCGAGACCATCCTGTCCACGTACTCCAATCTCTACAACCATCCCAAACTAATCGCTGAGCCACGGGTACTGTATTTGCTTCTAGCAGTCTACTGATGGACATGATTCGTTTTGATCGGAGATATACGACAATAAATAAAATATACACTTTGGGTTATATTATGGGAGGTCATAAAAATTTGGCAAATAATTATATTCAGCCATTTTCCTTAAGTTTTTTTTTGCAACGATAAACCATCTTTAAACGGGCGTTGCTTCAAAACGCAACCAATATTTATTCAGTTTTTGCACAGGTAATTCACACGAGTACAACCGGTCCTTACTCTCTGTACCTTATTCAGCCATTTACCTTATTTTTTTTGTAACATTAACTTATTTTTCATGCGCGATATATCGATAACGTGACCACTTAGCGCCGGCAGACCGCAATTTGGCATGGCAGATTTGCCCTTTATCTCCTGAATTCCGAATCAGCCAGTTTGGTGATCGTTGCCAAACTTGATGCGAGTCTAGAGCAAGGCATGATTAGCTATATTTTCTTTGTTATTGCGTCTTTCATTTAAATTTTATGAGATGAATGTTCTAGTATTTTCTCATGTTTTCGCGACTTGTAGACATTGAAATAAAACTATTTAAACGATTTATATCGCGTGTATTGTAAAACCGTCGGGATTAGATTCGTTACAACACACGCGATATAAACCGTTTAAATTGTTTTATTTCAATGAATGTTCTAGATTAAAAGTAAGGGTAGGGGGAAGTTTAACTGTGTATGTAAGATCTAGTTAACGTACTGCTCTATATATTTGCTGTGGCTGTACTGTTACCCGCAGATGGGTTTTACAGGTTATCAGATAGGCTACCATAAGCTTGTTTACATCAATGAAATCTAGATTAATTCTTAAGCAAAAAAAAACTCGTGGTACCAAGTTGTTCTGTTGTGTAATGCAAAACTGTCTATTTGGTAATTCTCCAGCGTTTTTACCGTTACTCACTAGCGTTCCTTAATTAATTGTCGAAATACCTGATGTTTTGCACCAATTTCTGCTATAACTAGTATCAACTCCCGAGTACAGCTTTTGTAGACTTGTATTTCAACAATTAGCCCTTCTTCAGGCAGAGGCGTTTTATCAACCACTTTTTTTTTTTGATAGTCGACCGTTTTATCCACACGTAATGTATGATACACATCGGAATGTACTTCTTTGAAATTTTACTTGCCTTATAATTATTGGCCAAAACGCAACGAAATTGCATCTGTTTTAATTTTTTTTGTAACATAGATTACTAGTTACTATCGACCTATATTGATGGGGCCTGAAAAAGGCTTAATGAAGGAACAGTAATGAGCAACAGTGAAAACGCTGGAGAATTACCGTATTACATTTTAATTGTCTTCACCAGAAGACAAATTCACTAATCTTCTGGTAAGATCGCTGGAAACCGGTGGATGCGAGCAGCACAAGACTGACCGTCGTGGAGATCCTCGGGGAAGGCCTATGCCCAGCGGTAGGCGTCTTCCGGCTGATATGATGATGATGATGATTTTAATCGTACCGAGCCTGGCCTCGTCTCTGACGTATAAGGGGTCGCTAGTAGAGTATAAATCGATATAATCCGTCTTCCAGAAGCCGAGCAAGATCGCCGTGAACCCCAAAACGGGCATCCCCGTGGCCGAGAGCGGCGCGCGGCTCACGGCGCGCGCGCTGGCGCGGCTCGACGCGCAGCTCGCGGCGCCGGCCGGCGACGATGCGCACAGCGCTGCCGACACGCTGCTGTCCACGCTCAGCGTGCTGTCCTTGAGGTCTGCACGCTTTTATAAAAACCTGTCTATCCGTACTTGTGTCATCATGTCATTGTGAACATAATTCTAACCTGTAATTTCACTTTTTGTCGCTTAATAAAACAAACCGAGCCTGTATTTATCGCTTTAATTTTTTTTAATTAAAACAGACAATATATTAATGACAAGATCTGAATTTAATATTGTTTACTGCTTGAGATAGGTGAGGATGAATATTGCTCACTGGAGAATCAAAATGAGCACTCGCAACAAAGAACTTTGGTCTCGTGTTGCACAAAAATCTATTTCCGAACGGGCAGAGTAAAAGCGTGATATCGAACGGCTCGCTGATTGTTATCGCCCTCTGTATGGTGACTACCATTCAAGCTGCCCACATTAGACGGGAACCCTAGCGCCATTACAGAGCTTGCAACCGCAAAAAATGCATTTAAAAACAGTACATTATGATATGATGCTTATACTCGATGCGGTATTATTCGCGCGAGTGGTATACGAGCGCGACAAGGGAGCCGAGTGTATAATGATCAATGCACACGCATTTCATGCGTTTTTCAACACTCTTTAGAGGAAAATTAACATAATGTAACTTTATCCCGCCAGGCCGAAAGAAGAAACTCCAGAAGAGAAGAAAGAACGCAAACGACTTCTAAAAGAGTACAGAAGAGAGAGACGCTTTGAGAAAAAGGCGAATAAGGATGCGTTCAAGGAGGAGAAGAAACGGCAAGAGAAGATAATGTTGAACAACAGAAATAACGTGCAAGGGAATAAGATATTGTAGACGTAGGATAATATATTATTGTTTTAAGATTGCTTGTTTTATTTAATTAATAGCTGTCGCCTGCGACTTCGTCTGAGTTTTTTTATGAAATAAGGAAGGATCACCACCGCTTATAGACACCCGCAAATCCAAGCAGTTTGCAGATGAGTTTCCAACCCAGATGGCAAATATGGTATACCTCTTGTGCCACTATTTTACCGGCTGTCTGGCTCTCCACGCTGGAACACAGCAGCACTACTGCTTAGCGAGCAATATAGTGGTAGCGATCCGGACGGACCTTACACAAGGTCCCATCTGTCGGTAGTTTATAATATTGTATTGTATGTACGATGCGAGGGTAGGCAAATAAAATAAATAACATACAGTTGGAAGCCGATCACGTAGTTTCATTGACCTATATTTAGTATTGCTTTAACATGGCGCAGCCGAATTAAACGAACCTTTGGATTTATGTACAGTTACAAGTCGTAGATAACGGCTATTGCATTCTGTAGAAAACATAACTTTAAAAGTGTTGCAGTGAATTTTTGAGTGGATTAATTTGTGTGCAATGGAATCTATTTTGCCACCCCCGCCGCCATTTAATTTTGCCAATAATCTGGAGAATGTAACATCTGATAAGTCAGTGGAATGGAAAAAATGGAAGAGTTCTTTCGACATTTATTCCGAGGCATGTGAGCTGAGTAAAAAGGCTGAAAAGGTTCGGATAAGTATATTGTTGCACGTAATCGGCGAACAATGCCGCGAAGTTTACCGTCAATTTGATGCGAAATTTGAAACAGTGAATGGTTTGCTTGAGAAATTCGATGCATTTTTCTTACCTAAGAAAAACATAACGATAGAAAGACATAAATTTTTTACACGCAATCAGCGAGAATGTGAGTCGATTGAGCAATACTCTCATGAATTAAAAAAGTTGGCCGGTACCTGTGAATTCGAAAAATTGACCAATGATTTAATTAGAGATCGACTTATATGTGGTATAAAAGATGATGTTTTGCGTGAACGATTGTTACGTGAACCGGATCTGACATTAACAAAATCAGTTGATATCTGCAACCTCGCCCAAATGTCTCGATTGCAAGCAGGAACTTTAAAAAAGGAATCAGTGGAGCATCATGCTTATATTGTTAACAAGGAACATGACAACGTAGTCGATCAGTACGAAGTAAATCCAGAAGATGATGGTCAAGTTTTTTGGGTGTCGCGCAGAGGGTTTCCGGCACCCCGTGGCGGGACCCGGGGACGGGGCCGCGGGCGCCGGTCGTCTGCGCCCGTCCCGGCGCGGGATCAACGCCAGTTTTCTACAACTCAGTGGCCAGCGCGCCAGGTTACATCGTATTTTAAAAAACAAGGACATCATTCAAAAAGTGGACCAAGTGCGGTGTGTTCTAGATGTGGTTTAGGGCATGATAACAATGCAGCGTGTCCAGCTGTAGGCAGAAGATGCTTAAAATGTAATCGATTTGATCATTTTTCCCGAATGTGCAGAGTTTACGAGGTGCAAACGGATGGCTCCCCCGAGCAGGTAATTTATTATTTTTCTGGATCTCATAGTGATTGGACAGTTGAGTTGTTGATACATGGATGCTATATTAAATTCAAATTAGACACTGGGGCCGATGTAAACGTATTACCGCGTCGCTGTTTAGCCGAGCTGGGCATTAGTGAACACGAATTAAATTCGGCATCCGTAAAATTAAAAGCATACGCGGGTAATGATATTAAAGTCATAGGGCGATGTAATTTGAAAGTAACTTATAAAGACCGTGATTATATTTTAGATTTTTTAGTAGCGGACGTGTCTTCACCGCCGATTATTGGGCGAGATTCGAGCTGTGAATTGAATGCTGTTCAGTTAGTGCTATCCGTTAGCAAAAATCAGGACGGCGATCTAGCAAACGACATATACAGGGTGTCCCAAAACCCTTCAAAAAAACATATACAGCGTGATAGAGTGAGCGATTGCGAACAACCCTATGTATTTTGTTTTCTGTTTCGTTGTGTTTGAAAATTTCGATTAAAATTAATAAATTTTACTTGCTCTTAGTGCCTCTCCACCTAAATATAACAGATGCATGTAAAATGTCATCATTGCATTACGTACCTCCTTGCAACAGCAAGCATAGTGTCATTCGGAGCAAAAAAAATTAAACATAGAGTGAACGAATGAACAAAGACCTAACAAAGACAAACTCTTATCGTCTATTGTCAAGCCGCTGTCAAGCGGATTCACATCATAATATTTTGCTATTATTGTTGGTTTAAATTTTGCGGTGCTTTAATCTTCAGTTTCTCTTGTCCTTAAGAGGAAACACCAAGGTCTAGAGAATTGAAAAATAGGTATTTGTAAAATCTATTGCTGCCTCCATCTATCAAACCTCCCCCCGCAGAGTCCAATAGAGACAGCCGCAGCTTGGACTGAAAATACCTATTAAAAGTACACAAAATCAACGATTCGTAGACCCCTGATTCCTTCTCCAAAACTTATCCGATTTAACTACTTTTTTCATTAAAAATTAAAGAAAGGCTTTGGCAGTGTTCCTATGTTTTTCTTTTTTTATATAATCTAGTAAAATTTGTTTTCTAAATGTATGAACGCAGCCGAAAATCTGGCCAATTTTTTAGGTTTTTGAATGTCCATATCTCTTTTAATAATTAATTTATTAAAAAAAGGAAAACATAGAGACATGCATAATAGTGGCCATCGATTTTTTGGAAAAAAAAATTGCTCTACTGGCATTATCCAGAGAGGAAACAGGGGACGACGTTTGTATGGAAAAACGGCCCTTGTGTTTCCTCTTAAGGATTTTGAGTACCTATTATACATTGGCCAATGGTTGTTACAGTACTCCATAAGTTATCATTAAACGGTGTCGAAAAGATGTCTCGTCAGTTGGCGTCAATCCAATGCCGTTTTAAGTATAATAATCATGTTTTGTTGAACGAGCGTGGCAATTCTGACTTTCGTTGCAGCCGTATGATAATCAGCGTTATTGTATCCATACGTACGCAGTAAAAAATACCCTTCTGAGGTCTCAGACACGGGCTGCCGTATCATAATCATACTGCTACGAAAACCATACCGAGGTGCGAGCACCACAGAGCTTACCTGTCGATGAGAGAACCTGGCGATCTAGACGTTTTTTTGTTCAGGGATATTTCGAAACGAAGATGAGAGTAAAATGGCGGCTGGTAGACAAGAACGAAAAGCTAATAAGCCTTTAAATAGTGACTACATAGAAACCAAAGCTAAGAACGCCTTATCATACTTGCAGACACTGTTAGAAGGGATTAATTAGACATTGTAGGGAAATATTAATAAAACGGATCACTCACGTATTTTTACGTCGAGAAATGCCCGACATGTTTCGAACCAGTCCGTGGTCCTATTGTAGGGAGTGAAGAAAGTGCGCATGGTGGAAGCCTCGAGCAACTGGGTCCGGTGCACATCTCCCGTAACTTCATCCCAAAGACAGATGCCACCATGGGAAGATGGCTACAAAGTTGTAATTATCAGGAACTATTTAACCGCATTACCAGTATTAGCTGAGCGTTATATGTGCATTTTATTGTAAACGAAAATATTTGTATGTATAATTAAATGAATAAAGTCTAAGTTTCAATTTTATTCACATGCAATTGGTAGATATCTGAAGTAGAGTATTGTAAGAAAAGAACACGTTTGCTGTGTTTTTGTAAGTATGCTTTTGAGTTTGTAGCTTCGTGAGGCTGCCTTTCCACCAGAAATGTGCTACGCTACGTTGTTATGGATGCGTCTGATATCCACCAATCATGTTCATTGGTCCACATAGCATAGCACTGGTGGAAACAGGTTCAAATAAGTTATGACTTTTATATGGAAAGATGCGTGCTATGGATGCGTCCTACGGATGCGTGCTATGGATGCGTCCTACGGATGCGTGCTATGGATGCGTGCTAAGGATGCGTGCTATGGATGGTCGCGAGTCATGTAGTGATGCCAGCGTCTCCCCCTCACCGCGCTACCGCTCCGCGAGCCCCTGTCGATACATCGCATAGCTCGAGCTGCACATCTTCCTCGCACAGCTTAGTATTGGTGGAAACGGTCACACAGTTTCGTAGCGTAGCTTTCACGTCTTCGCAGCATAGCTGCATGGTACATCTCTGGTCGAAAGGCAGCCTAGGCCCAATTAAATAAGTCAGTTTTAATGCCGTTAGCTTATTATAACGCTAGCTAACTAACAAAGTTTAAAAACTCTCGTGATCATAATATGTCTGCCATAACTCTCTTAAAATTTAATTTTTGTCACAGCATTTTGTTGCAAGGGCAATAAGTATTAGATATGCTAGAGATGTTTATCAAAAGCTGGCCCTCTATCTTTGTTTTTAATGACTTTTCAAAATCTAGCAGAGTGCAGTGGTGTGGAGGTTCAGGGTCTTCAGTGGACGGCAAATAACAATGCAACCGGTTTCAGGAACAGCCTCTTATATTATCATAACAATCAGGAATACATAATACATTTATAACGTCGGATTTACTAAGATTAGGTTTGCGAGACAAAATTAAGATGTTACACGAACAGAGGGCGATACGGAAGTAGAAAGAGACACAATGATGTTGCCAGCATTTCACTCAGGAAAATATACGTACAAAATCATTGCCAGTTAATATTGCTGGTCTTATAAGGACTACCATACATTAACACTACCCCTTAAGCCTTATAAGAGCAGCAGACAGTCAACAGTTACATAGCAAGACAGATAGACATAACACAAGTATACAAAAACATAACAATGCCTATCAAACCTAACTGATCAATACATCACTGACACTAAGCTCACGAACAAATACACTATGTTTAATAGAGCTTAAAGGCTTTGTCAGTACGTCAGCAATCATTCTATCTGTTGACAAATATTCTACCTTTACAAAACCCTTCTGAACTAAATCTTTAACAAAATGGTACCTTAAATCTATATGTTTAGTTCTCTTATGACAATATTCTTTAATTTCCAACAATTTCTGAGCACTTTGATTATCATTATATAATTTAATATCTAAAACAGTTTTATCTAAAATTTCACAAACAAAATTATTAATAAAGGACAAGTCTTTACATACGTCACTGATAGCCAAGTACTCAGCTTCGGTGCTGGATAGAGCCACACAGCGCTGCTTACGTGACTCCCAGTTTATGACATTTTTACCGAGTCTTATAACGAAGCCAGTGTATGACTTACGGTCAATCGGGTCATTGGCCCAGTCTGCATCTGCAAAAGCGGTCACATTTAAATTACAACTTCTATAAAAACATAGGCCATGATTTAACGTTCCCGCCAAGTACCTTAAAATGCGTTTAGCTGCAAGCCAATGCGATTTATCAAAGTCATGATTATATTGACTTAACTGACTACACGCAAACGAAATGTCCGGCCGAGTACAGACAGACAAATACATGAGACTTCCCAACAGTTCCCTGTATTTATAAATTTCATCATCTAGACAGTCAGTTTCAGATCCACGCAACTTACTGTTTACTAACATTGGTGTGGACACAGGCTTACAATTTTCCATATGAAATTTAATAAGCAACTTTTTAATATATTCTGACTGGTCTAACTTTAATATCTTTTTAGCTCTGTCACGAGTTACATTTATACCGAGACAATTTTTCAAAGTACCTAAATTTTTGACAGTAAATGTTTGTTCAAGCAACTTTAAAAGTTCATTTTTCATGGTAGAACAATTACTAAACAAAAAAAGTCATCTACATAAAGAGCTACAATAGTGATAGACTTATTACATTTCTTCATATACACACATGGCTCACATTTACTCTGAATGTAACCTTTACTTGTCAACAGCTGATACACTGTTGTATTCCACATTCTACTTGATTGTTTTAAGCCATAAATAGTCTTTTTCAACAAACATACTTTGTCAACATCATTTATGAAACCTAAGGGCTGTTCCATATATATACATTCATCCAAGTCACTATTCAAAAATGCAGTCACAATGTCAACATGGTCAATGTCGAAATCTAGTTCATTAGCTATAGTAAATAATATTCGCATTGTGCTGTGGCGAACTACTGGCGAAAAAGTTTCACTGTAATCAATACCTCGCTTTTGAGAAAAACCACGAGCCACAAGGCGAGCCTTGTATTTATCCTTACCTATAGCATCCTGCTTCATTTTATACACCCACTTACATTTGACGACGTTAGCATTGCTCGGACGATCTACTAATGACCACACGCCATTCTGAATGAGCGCGGCATATTCCTTTTGCATAGCCGAGCGCCAGTCTTCCCTACAGGGCGACGACATAGCCTCGTCATATGTAAGCGGTTCACTGTCATTCCGAACAAGTAGAGACAAATCATAGTCATCATACCTCACCGGAAGCTTACTGCGAGTACTGCGAACGGGTCGCGGAGTGACGGTCACAGCCACTGGACTAGTCCTCACTGCTACCCCTTCACGAGACGACTCGTTGGCCGCCGCGCCGGTGCTGCCACCCACAGCGTCAGGCGCGCTACTCTCGCAGCTCATTTCTGCCTCATCACCAGTACAGTACTCCAACTCAGGATCTGAAATCAGTGATGAGTTTATATTAGAATTTGACATCATAATATTATTATCATTTGAATAATTATTATCAGAATTTTCATTAGATATATTGTCATTATTATTTAAAATTGCATTCTCATTACAAATATTATCATTATTATTCAAAATTACACTCTCATTAGATGTCAAATTAAAATTATTAAAATTCAATGAAATATCATTCATATTAAATTCTCTTGATATGTCAATATCCTTTAGAAACTTATTTTCTAAAAATGCTACATTCCGTGAAAAAACAATTTGCTTGGGGTTACAAGGGTTCACAAGTCTATATCCTTTTGAGGTTTCACCATAGCCAACCAATACAAACATTTTAGATTTGGCATCCAACTTACTCACACGTCTCTGCTCTGGAATCAAACTATAGGCAATGCAACCAAACACACGCAGGTGACCAAGATCTACTGGAGATTTAGTCCAGACCTGCTCAGGAATCGAACCTGCCAAAGCACTGGTGGGGCTTCTGTTTTTAAGATAAATTGCGGTCATGATAGCCTCACCCCAATATTGCTTGCTAAGACCAGACTCCTGTAACATGCATCGTGCCTTTTCCATTAATGTTCGATTGAGACGCTCCGAAACTCCATTTTGTTCGGGACAGTATGGTATCGTTTTCTGGTGAACTATTCCCTCCCGTCTTAAAAATGAGGCAAACTTGTCATTACAGTATTCACCGCCTCCATCAGACCTAAGACACTTTATAGACAAACCTGTTTGTTTCTCAACTAAGGCTTTAAAGTTTACAAAACAAGACATTACCTCTGACTTCCGACGCAGAAGGTATCCAAACGTCTTCCTGGTATAGTCGTCCGTGAAAGTAACCAGATATTTCGCCCCTCCAAAACTGCAAATAGACATTGGCCCACACACATCAGAGTGTATGAGCTCTAGCGGTTGTGTAGCACGCGTCGCCTGCCCACAGGGAAAAGGCACCGCGGTTTGCTTCCCCTCCAGACAGCGTACACACTCCTTGAGTCTCAGTTTTAGATCCTCCGTCTGAAACATGAGACCACATTTATCCCGCAGAGCACACATACCTCCAAATCCAAGATGGCCGAGTCTCTTATGCCAGACACTAGCTGGCACCGCAGCAACCATTGCAGTCGAATCCCTCTGCACTTCATCCTGCAGAGTGGCCGAAGACTGCTCCTGCGAAATCTTATAAACACACGGAACAACCCTACCATTTAATTTGTAAACACCATTCATTTTTAATGATGAAAAAATAAGCCTATCTTTATCAAAAACATTACAGGAATTTTTATCAAACAAAACAGTGAAACCCTTCTCAGTCAGTTTACTCACCGACAACAAGTTAGTGGATAAATTAGGAACATACATTACATCAGTAAGAAACAATTCATTGTCATTATGTGAAATTCTAATAATACCTGTACCCTGGCTAGTCAACCTGTCACCATTGGCAATACACACTTCACTAAGATTGTGTTTAAAGTCTCTAATAAAATATTCTTTCTTGTTACACATGTGTGAAGTGCATCCGGAATCCACAATCCAGTCTTCCTGGCGAACAATTAAAGCTGCTGCAGTAGCGACTAATACAGCTTGTGAATTTTCATTTTTGTTCCTTTTCTGGTACTTAAAGCATTTAGCTTTGATGTGGCCCGCTTTCTTGCAATAGTGACAGATAATTTTGCGTTTCGTAATAAGAGCCACATTTTCATTACAGGTCACCTCGCTATTATTACTTTTCCGAAACTCTTCTTGGAGCAAGCGAGTCCTTACCATTTCGCTTGACAGTTTTCCACTGATGCTTGCAGTCTCCAGATTTGACACCAGCACATCAAACTCCTGAGGTAGTCCGCTGAGGAGAATCTCGGCGACTTCGTCGTCATCAATTATTTTATCGATATCAGCCAGCTGCTGAACGAGCACCATCACTGCATTTAAATATTCAGACATATTCGAATAAGAGATATATTCTATCTTATGTAATTGTCTTAATAGCAAGACCCGCCTGTAAAGGCCTTTATCTTCGAATATATTCCTAAGATTAGTCCATGCCTCTTTAGCATTCACAGCGGTGCGAACATATTGATACAAAGACGACTGTATACTCAGGCATATGCGTGCCAGCGCACGTGCACCACGTGCGGTGTCAGCATCCGTTCCTTCCACGCAACCCCAAAGCCCCTCTAGCGTAAGAACCATCTTCATCGCAAACTTCCATGCGTTATAATTTTGCACGCCATTTAATTTTTCAAATTGTGCGTTCGATAAAATGTGCCCATGCGCCGATTGGCCATTTTCAGCGTCCCCCGGAGCCATTTCGAAAAGCCAGTCACACTAATTTGCGCTCACACACCATAAGCAGATTTACAGTACCTCACGGTCCTTTGGTTCTTCTTGTAGAAGCACTGGGAACATAACTTCTAGCAGAGTGCAGTGGTGTGGAGGTTCAGGGTCTTCAGTGGACGGCAAATAACAATGCAACCGGTTTCAGGAACAGCCTCTTATATTATCATAACAATCAGGAATACATAATACATTTATAACGTCGGATTTACTAAGATTAGGTTTGCGAGACAAAATTAAGATGTTACACGAACAGAGGGCGATACGGAAGTAGAAAGAGACACAATGATGTTGCCAGCATTTCACTCAGGAAAATATACGTACAAAATCATTGCCAGTTAATATTGCTGGTCTTATAAGGACTACCATACATTAACACAAAATACAGAAATATTATAATAATATCTTTAATTTTCCGGAAAACACATTTATTGGTTAGACTCGATGTATATCCCGTGAAATATTAAAACATACGGACACAAATCATATCCTTGTTTTTGATTCTGAAAGTATTCTCAAAATTGGTTAAGTTTAAGAGGAGGTAAAAGGGGGCAATAAAACACTGTTCTGCACCATTTAATTAACATAATTTACTGCTTAAGGGCAACTGTTCTTTTCGTGCTTAGCCAATATTACCAATCAGGTGCAGCGGCAAAAAAATGCCACAGGTTTAATGGTAAAAGCAGGGTTTAGTATTGTGTGATAGTTCTTTTACTAACATATAGCGTTGCGAAGGCGTCTGTGCAACCTTGGCCCTCGCCATCGACATCGGGCGGAGGCTCGGCGACTGGTGGCCGCGGTGGCTAGAGAGCTATCGCGGTCACCAGTCGCGCGACGTTTTAAACCAGACCCAACGTTGTAGACGTTGTTGCCCGCAGGTCGGCTGAGCCTCACGAGTCGTTCACGCTTATTTTGGGTGCTCCCGTGCCCATGTACTGCCTTTACTCACTGGCTACATCATAAAACTGTGCGCTGATAAAAGTTGCTGCAACCAGTCTACGGCCTCCAACACCGCTGCGCTTATATTCATCACTGAAGGCAATTCTAGTATGCGTCGCCCGCCGGGCTACTTTACTTTAAGTGGAGTGTGAACCCAGCGCTCTCCATACAAACAGTGATAACGTTTTCCACCCTTTAAAACTTAACTTATAGCCACGATTTTTTGATATAATGTCATTATGCCCTGTAACTTGGTTTGTATGTTTTGATTTTTAAAATATTCTTAATAGTTTCAAAAATATTCACGGTTTATTGAGAACAAAACTCATAAAATGTAAAAATTGACAAATCTATGAAGACTAACAAAATCTAATTACGACATAGGAGCTGAAGACGATTGAAGTTGATGAGCTGTGACGAGAGCATCTTTCATGTGGCCATTATTTCCAATAGGAATATTGTATCTATTCATGTCCTAGGTGGAACATTATCTGCATATGTTTCGCAGTAAATTAAATACCAAAATTCCTCACTGGAACTCAATTTTCTTTTTCTGATTGTTAAAATCCGATCCTTTTTGTCCCACCTTCTGTGATCCTTTTTGCCCCAGAGGAAGGTCGAATAGATATTAAATCATGCAAAAAAATTTAAACAATGTATCCAAAATCAGACTATTGTATGTACAACTGTATAAGTACTTTAAACCGTACTCTAAAAGAAGTTTAACTTAGTAATGTTACAAATAAAATTACCTGACAGGAAATCAGTTCCGTGTAAAAAGTTACTTTCGTGTGTTTTTGGCACCGCGACTGCGTACACTCGCACAGGTGCAAGATAGCAAACTTCTCGAAGTGGCATGCGTACTGACTATGCAGCCCTATCCTACTGCAATAACTCCACATTTTAAGAAGCGCTTAGTTTTGATTGCAGCTGTGGTGGACCTTCTTACCCACGGACCTATAAGCCCCACCCTACCCTAGTGCGTAGCCATCAGGGCAGCCTGGGTGCATATTTTATATCTTTTCCGCTCAAGCAAGACGCAGCTGCCCATCTAAAAGAATTTCTCTACATGCCGTAGGTCACAATTGTTACTTAGTGGGGCATACGAGGCCCCATGGCCCCACCCAATGTCGCCGCTGATGGCATTCTTTCTAAAACTGACACGGGGCAATTGCCTGCGCATTTGTGGGTAGGACTGCGTCGCCTACAAAAACTTGCATCTTTGCAACGAGCCTGCGCTTTCTGCAGCGCCGAACGCACGGCAAAAAACATGCTAGCACAAAGCATCCTAGTTCTGCACCCTTAAATGCATCAACAGTACTAGCGTCGTCG
Source organism: Ditula angustiorana (assembly GCA_963691745.1). NCBI lineage: Eukaryota > Metazoa > Arthropoda > Insecta > Lepidoptera > Tortricidae > Ditula > Ditula angustiorana. The sequence continues at coordinate 10,634,350 of OY829493.1, read as the reverse complement.
AGGCCCTGCTCGTCTTGTAGAGGGTCCTAACGCGCTGCACTTTTTTAACAAATAACCGTAATTAGCCGTACAGTGCAGTGCGTAATAAGTTCGGAACGTGTCGCTGTGAACTCAACATTGACACGTTTGTAAAATAAAACAATTTTATTCAACCTTAGACTACCGTTTGAGAGTATGAATAAACAATTTTAAAAATGTTTTTGGTGTTCTGGTCAACACATTAGTCTCAAACGCATAAGTGCATTTTTCGTGCTTGCATGCTTACTGCATTGGAAGCGTGTTCGTTTGTTGGCACTCTTTGCAGTCAAACCTGGGCCAGTGCCTTGAAACGCACAATTAAGTTTGGGGTAAGCCACATAATCAATTTTAGTAACAGCTGATTGCTGTACTACCTCTACATGTTACAATGCGCGCGAATATTTCCGGTAAGTATGCAGCTGTACGCGTTAAACGCGCTAGTTTTTATCGTGGACATCCAGCGTATATCCTTGTCTATAACTGTTTAGCGTATGCAAAGGAGGCTAGATCTTACTTGATGTCCGCTTTAAACAATAAATTGCGTACACAATCTTTTTAATAGCTTGTTGAACTTTTAACCTCCCTTGCAATATTCATATTGAACGTACTTTTCCGTTTTGATTATCGGGAAAGGAAGGGAAAGTTAAGGAAGAAGGAACTTAAGGTAGAAGTTAAAAAGGGATAGCAAAATGGTGAACTGTATCAGAAAGGCTAATATGCGCCTCAAAATTTGTCCCCCATCAGTCTTGCGCCTCTTTCACCTCGGCTTAGTTAGAATGAGACGCAAGCTCATCGTAGCTACGAGTATGAGTGCTAATCATGCAGTTTGAGACAAGTGAGCAGCAAGTAGTTTTTAAACGTTAGCACGTTTGTTTATGGTTATTGACGTTTGAACGAACGAATGATTTAGATTTCCTAACATTCATTTTAGAATCCTATTTCAATATGATTAGTGTTGAAAGCTGAAGGTCTAAAATTGTGGCCGACTTCGAAGAACTGTAGAAATGACGTTAGAGGTAATCCCTTGTAAAGCTGGGAGGCACAGGGAGCAAACGTGTTTCAGTGCATTCGTTTTTTTGATCCCACGTCGTCAAAAATTAAAATAATCAAAAAAGAAAAATACAGGGTTGTTCGTAATCACTCACTCTATCTCGCTGTATATGTTTTTTTGAAGGGTTTTGGGACACCCTGTATAGCGAATATTCGGATGTTTTTGAAGGCGTGGGATGCATGCCAGGCGAGTATAAAATTGAGGTTGATGATTAGATGCATTAGGCCGGTTGTACATGCACCGCGGAAGCTCCCGATTGCATTGAAAGATAGTATAAAAAGTAAACTTGATGACATGGTTAGTGATGGTATTATTGAGAGGGTCGAAGGCCCAACAGATTGGGTCAATAGTATGGTAGTGGCAAGAAAAGCAAATGGAGATATAAGGATTTGTTTGGACCCGCGAGATTTAAATCAAGCTATTAAGCGTGAGCATTTTAGGCTACCAACGCTAGACGAGATGACCGTTAATTTGGGTGGTGCTAAATATTTTAGCACCTTAGATGCCAAACAGGGGTTTTGGCAACTACGTTTACACAAAAGCAGTACGGATTTATGTACTTTCAATACAAGTTTCGGTCGGTATAAGTTCTTGCGGCTACCTTTCGGAATTACATCAGCATCGGAGGTGTTCCACAAAAAAATGTATGAACATTTCGACGACCTACAGGGTGTTTGTTTGTTTGTAGATGATCTCCTCGTCTATGGCACATCGAAGGAAGAACATGATTGTAGACTTATTAAAGTGCTAGACAGGTGTCGTGAGATTAATCTAAAATTAAATATAAAAAAGTGTAAATTTAGATTAAGTGAAATCAAGTATCTTGGACACATAATTACTCCAAACGGAATTTATCCTGACAGTTCATATACGTCCGCAATACGAAGTATGCCGCGACCACAAAATATTAAAGATTTAGAACGATTTCTCGGCATGATAAATTATGTAGGTAGTTTTATACCAAACCTCTCAGACAGAAATCATATACTTAGGGAATTGTTAAAGAAAGACGTTGAATGGCATTGGACCCAAGAACATGAAAAGTCATTTAATGGTCTTAAAGAGTGTTTAATAACCGTGCCAATATTACAGTATTACAGTTTAAATAAATCTGTAGTTATTAGCGTAGACGCATGTAAGAACGGGCTCGGAGCCTGCTTAATGCAAGATAACATGCCTGTCTGTTACGCATCAAGGTCACTCACTAAAGCAGAGCAGGCGTATGCACAAATCGAAAAAGAACTGTTGGCTTGTGTGTACGCCTGCGAAAAGTTTTACGCGTATATTTACGGCAGGAGTGATGTTGTAATTGAAACTGATCACAAGCCTCTCGTCAGTATAATTCGTAAGCCAATAGCCACTGCTCCAGCCCGATTGCAAAGAATGTTGTTACGTTTGCAGCCGTACTGCTTTAAATTAATATACAAACCAGGTAAATATTTATACTTGGCTGACACTCTATCCCGCGCGGTAGAACCGGTTCCCGCCCCGATCGCAGCACCGCGCGATCAGCTGGACGAGCGCGCGCAGGTGTGCGCCGTTGCCGTCAGCAACCCGCTTGTCGATACACACTTTGTAGCAATTCAGAAATTAACTCAGGAAGATCCAGAGATTAACATGCTCACGGACTACATAAAAAAAGGTTGGCCTGAGCACAAACATCAGGTTCCCGATAATATTAAACCATATTGGGGCTATAGAAACGAACTTACAGTAGCCTACGATATGTTATGGAAAGGCGATAGAATTATCATTCCAGTTAAGATGCGAAGGGAAATGTTAAGGCGCGTACACATTGGACATTTAGGACTAGAGAAATGCAAATTGAGACTTAGAGAGACAATGTTTTGGCCTAATGTAACAACACAGCTCGAGGATTACATTAACAATTGTCAAGCTTGTCTCACTTTCAAGAACCAGAACAGAAAAGAAACGCTTATCTCTCACGATGTACCAGAAAGAGCATGGTCGAGAGTCGGAGTGGATATTTTTCATTTTAATGAAAATAAATATTTAGTTGTTGTAGACTATTTCAGTAAGTTTTTAGAAGTAGTTCAGCTGAATTCATTAACATCTTCACATGTAATAATGCACCTCAAGTCAATTTTCAGTCGTCAAGGAATACCGGACGTTGTCATGTCTGACAACGGACCCGAATTTAGTTCATTTGAATTTAGAGATTTTTCATGTGAATGGTGTTTTCAGCACATTACATCATCACCACATTATGCTCAATCGAATGGACAAGTGGAAAGAGTCGTCCAAACGATAAAAAACATTCTAAAAAAAACGAGGTTAGAAAAATATAGATTTCAGATTGGCTTTATTAGAATATTTAAATACACCTATTAGTAATAATTTAGCATCACCATCAGAATTACTTAATAACCGCAAATTAAGGGGTATTGTCCCGTGTAAGCCAAAACTTTTTCGGCCAAAGATTCAAAAACATGTCAAACGTGAGTTACTAGTGCGACAGGAAAAACAGAAAAAATATTACGATAAAGGTGCGCGCGATCTCACATCTCTGTGCCCAGGTCAAAACGTTAAGGTAAGGATAGATAAACGCTGGGTCAATGGCACAATTTCCGCGATAAAGGGTACAAGATCATACGTAATAAAAATGGACTACGGTGGTACTTTGATACGCAACCGACGTCACCTTATATGTGACTCCAATCATCGATTAGAACAACTCCCATATAAATATGCAGTGAGAGCTCAGCCTTATGACGATATCATTACTTCGCCGTGCGATAACAGCGTGACGTCATCAGTAGCGGCGCGCTCGCCGCCGCGCGCGCAACAGAGTAGCTCTGACCCCCACACGGCCCCGGTGTCTGAGCGTGCTAATGCTTCCACGTCCAATAACTATATCACTCGTTCCGGCAGGGTGGTGATTCCTCCTGATCGGTGGGGCTACTAGCTGCTGCCCCGCGCATTCGAGCACCTCTGCACTAGTCACAACACCTACTTACAGTATTTTAATAATTGTTTGTCTGTATGTCTCAAATAAAAAGAAAATAAAATAAAAACATTAATGCCAATTCGGATAAGAATAATGACCAGGAAAATAATTTAATAAAATAGTAATTTAAAAATAATAGTTAATTATTATTATATTAATGATTGATCTTAACATTCAAATAGTTAATTTCGTCTTAAATCATGAATTTATGCTTTACTTAAAACAATGGAAGGTAATTATTTTGATTGTAAATAATAAAAACTATTTCATAAATCATAAATGAACAAGTTGTATAAGAATTATAAAAATATAAATTTAAAAAAAAAAATGTAAAAATTTTACTACGGTGGTGTGCACAATGAAGATGCTAACCATAATAAAATTCAATATATTAATATAATATGTTTGATATATATGCATGTTAGAAAATTGTGTGAAATTAATATATTAATAAGTTAAAACGCATGAAATCTATATTAATTAAAATGATGTTTAATGCATTTTACAAAATTATGAAATGTTATCAGCTTTCAATTATTAATCTAATCGTGTAAGTAAAAAACAAAAAAGTAAAAAAAAAAAAATGTAATGCATGAATTAGATTAAGTTTAAAGTTGAATTAAATTAAATTATTTTACTCAATGTAGTAATTGCATTTTCACATACAAATCACAAATGTTCCATTTGTACTTCTTTAAAATGATCACTGTTAAAAAGGGGGTTGTCGGTAGTTTATAATATTGTATTGTATGTACGATGCGAGGGTAGGCAAATAAAATAAATAAAATACAGTTGGAAGCCGATCACGTAGTTTCATTGACCTATATTTAGTATTGCTTTAACACCATCTTAAAAACTTAAAAGTAACCTGTGTCCGCATCCTTCATATGCAAACGATATCCTCGCAATTCCCTCACATTTTCTCGATGTGATGGGAAATCAGGCGTTTTACTCCGAAATTAATACTTGACATAAGAATGCTTTCTTGGCATTGCATCAAAAAATAAAAGCTCGCTTGTAAATAAATTACATTTATTACATAACATTACATATTGCTTTTACAAATCCTTCATACCTAACAATTAAAAAGATAAAATATAATCACTGCAGAAAGGCAACACCTTCTCGAACTAAAATCTAATGTACATAAATCGTAATTAACAAATAGCTTATAAAATACTACATAATTAATAATTACCTAATTGATTATGAGTCACAATCAATGCATTCGTTTCTGTCCAGTTATCAATCCATTACGCTGATTTCACACACGGAGGCAGAACAATGGGGCAGTAGAATGAACAACGCAGTACCAAGGGGGTTCCACTCCGCACTGTAGGTACGCTTGGTTGCCTGGCCTACAGAGGAGGCAAATCCCAGTAGGTTGTCTGCTCGCCCTCGCCGTGTCATTGTAATTGAAAATGAATGCAGCGCAACCCTAACGAGTCGCGGGAGTTGCGGAGGGGAAAGCGGGCCGCACGTTCCTTTTAACGCGCGCCGCCTGGCAAATGTTTATGAAGCAATACGAACTTTTTTTACGTGTTGTTAAGGTTGGAAATCGTTTAATCGCGGTAGAAAAAGAGAAATTTCTCTACGTTAGTATTATTATTTATTCTGTGACAGTACTGTCAGTACCGCTCAAACTGTATTAGTACTGTGCTGTCAACTGTTCTGCCTCACTGTTCTGCTCCGTGTGCAATCAGCACAATCACAGTACTATTTTGTGATTTTAGGTACAGTCCAAAAACCAACACCATTGCTTTATAATATTTAATGTGGACTGTACTACCCCATCCGTTTTACAGTTTCTCTAGCTACACTTATATTACTAGGGACGACGATTTTTTAGGAGGAAAACGGGCGTGCGGGTCATCTGATGGCAAGTGATCACCGACGACCATAGGAACCAGCAGCCTAAAAAAAATTCTGTATTGCGTCTCCGGGTCTGTCACTTATCGTATACGCAAGCAAGTTACGTGACGCCGGTATTCTGTGACTGTCGTACTGCCCCGGTCGAGCCGGTCCATACGTACTGCAACTAGCCGCTGGCTATAGCTTGGCTTTAACACTGAGAGTCTTATTACCACATTTGAGTTGAGAGAGATGCTGTTATTGGCCTCAAATCATAACGGTTGAATAATAGAATAGGGGATTAACGAATGCAAATCATTTTTTTTTTATACAACGTAGGAAGGCAAACAAGCAAGTGCATATTTGATGTTAGTGTGAAACTTGCAGAAGTATCAAAAATGGAATCTGTCAGAGACTGAAGTCTTGATTTAAGATCAGCCAATAGTAATTTTCCATCGAAACTAACCAGAAACTGACTGACTACGTGGCAGAGCGCCGTTGATACCGAGGTACTAAGTAAAAAATTGCAAGACGAAAAAAATGAGTGACTTGCATAATTATAAATAGGAAAAATTGTGAAAGGAAAATTTAGTTTTAAAGAATTGAGAATTTGCCATTTGTCTTTTTACGCTCTCTAAAACTCCATGGCACACTCTGCATTCATCATTTTTATTTTTGCTAGCCATGTAGAGCATTAGCCTTATAGTCGAGTGCTAGTATAGTATGCAGTCAAAATGTCAAATCTTGGATAGTATTTTGCATAGAATATATAAAAACAATACACCCACGCCAAATTCGACACCTCAGTCATTGCCCATTATATCGATGTAAAGCTGACGACCAAATCTGGCGGTTTACCCTACACAAAGCGTATGTACAAACATTATATTTAAATAAACAGATCGAGCGATAACTAGACTTCAAATCAGTGTTTCCGTTTATTTCAACGTCTGAATCTCACGGTTAAAAATGTACAAACATCATTCATCTCTTTCATATAGTAGTCGTTTTATATAAAACGAGCGACAGACCGGCAATCGGTCCATTCGACGGAAAGGGGCCACCGCTAATTACGGGATATTTAAACACCACGCGAACTACGCAGCAAAGTGGAAAGAATTACCTTACTGCGAAATCAGCGCTGTGCAAAAAAGCTAGCAGGGAGAAGGGAGCGGCGAGGTTATCCGTTCCAGTCTTCGATATGGACCTCTGCTAACACCTGGATCTATCAACGGCTTACGTAGTTTTACTATGGCGATTCCGTCCCGTGGTGCCGTCTGGCCGCGTGGCGGGCCTACGCCAGCAGCGCGTCGTCCAGCGCGGGCAGGCCGGGCGCGGCGCGGCGCAGGTGGCGCAGCGTGTTGTGGAAGTGGCGCGCGATCTGCTCCGCCTCCTCGCTCGCCTCCACGTTTCCCAGCTCTTCGCGGATCTTGGCTATCACCTGCGAACGGAACGAGGTCACACTCCCTGATCCCGAACTGTCGCTAGAAGAGAGCGCCCTCTGTCTAGTAACTGTAGAACTAACTCGCGTGCGCTCCATTGCGCTTCCGCAGTTTCGTAATATTACGGGAGGTGACAAATTTGGCAACGATCACCAAAGTGGCTGATTCGAAGTTCACAAGATAGAGGGCGACTCTGTGATGCCAAATATGTCGGTCTGTCTGCGCTAAGTGGTTGCGTTATCTATACAGGGTGTCCCAAAACCCTTCAAAAAAACATATACAGGGGGGTAGTGTAAGTGATTGCGAACATCCCTATGTATTTTTTTTTTTATTTGGTTGTGTTTGAAAATTTTAATAAAAAATAAAACATTTTACTTGCGCCTAGTGCCTCTCCAACTCAATATAAAAGATGCATGTAAAATGTCATCATACAGTCATTCAGAACAAAATGTTTTAAACATAGAGCGAACGAATGATAACCAAGACCGAGTGTTGTCGTTTCTTGTCAAGCCTCTGTCAAGCGGATCAACATCAAAATGTTTTTCTATTATTGTTGCGTGAATATTACTGATTTACGAATTGCTGACTTTGGTGGAACTCGATGGGTTACCATTAAATGGCGAGAAAGCGAGCGCGGGTGTTAATAAGATGTCTCATCAGTAGGCTTTTATCCAAGGCCTTATTATAAGTATAATATTCGTGTTATGTTGAACGTGCGTGGCGATTCTGACCTTTGTTGCGGCCCTATGATAATCAGCGTTATTGTATCTATCTACAAGTGCGCACTAGAAAATACCCTCTTGATGACTCAGACATGGGCTTTAGTATCATATTTATGCTGATAAGGAAACCATTTAGAAATGCGAACACCACAGATTTTACCTGTGCTGGCGAGAGACACCTGGCGATCTAGATGTGTCTTGTTCAGGACTATTTTAAAACGAAGATGAGAGGATAAGTCCATCCTTCTTTAATCAGTGGCAAGAAAAGGTCGCGTTTGCTTTCGATAGCGACTACACAGAAACCAAAACTAAAATCGCGTGATCATACCTGCAGACACAGTTGGAAGGGATAGAAATGAACATTCTAGGGAGTGAAGAAAGGATGCATGGGGGAAGCCTCAAGCAACTTCTTTCTGGGCAGGACTGATGCCACTATGGGAAGATGGGTAGAAAGAAGTCATTATCAGGAAATATCTTAACAGTTCTACTAGTTTCAGATGAAAGTTATATTCGCATTTAATTAAATAAATAAAGTCTACGTTTCAGTTTTATTCGCAAATAATTAGCAGACAATTGACGACGAGTGTCGTAAGAAAAAGACCCGTTTACTGTGTATTTGTTAGTCTGCCGTTGAGAGTAGCTTCGCAAGGTCCAAAGAAATTAGTAAATTTTAATGCTGTTATTTTATGTTAACGCTAGCTTATAACATACTAACAAAGTTTAATAACTACAATATCTGAAGATCATAAGAGAATATTATGTGATCTATCTTTAAAAATTGCCTTAATTCTCCCAGCATTTTGTCACTGGTGCAATGAGATTTAGGTACCTATGTTAGAGATGTTTATCAAATACTATGTTTGTTTATTGTGAGAATAATTTATATGATTTATTAATTACGACTCTCCAAAATACTAAATATCATATCTTTCTTTCTCCGGAAAATACATTTACTGAGTAAAATCTGCGTATATTTTATAAAACATTAAAACACACGAACACTGATCCTTTCCTTGTATTTTTATTTCAGAAAGAATGATCAAAACGGTTTAAGTTTTAGAGGAGGCAAAACGAAACACTGAAACCTCGATCTGCACCATTTAATAAACATAATTTACCGCTTAAGGTGTAACTGTTATTTTCATGCTCATTTTCAATGACTTCACCAATAAGGTGCAATGGCAATAATTTGCCACAGCTTTAGTGGTAAAAACAGGATTTTTGACTAGAATTGTACAGTAGTTATCTTTTACTAACATAGCGGCGGTGGTGCAAGCCCCTGCGCCACCTTAGCCCCATCGATGCACGCGGGCCTTTTGCCACCGCACGACGCAAACCACATGACCCAGGGGGTCGCGTGTCCATTGCTGAACGCAGGTTGGCCAAGCCTCGCAATCGTTTACACTTCTTTTGCGTGCCCCCATACCCATGCACTGGCCTTAATCGTCATCCACGTCCGAAACTGTGTGCTAATCAAAGTCGCTGCACCCGGTCTTCAACCACCTGCACTGCCTAGCAAGGTTATATTTATCACCACCATTAATCGACTTAAAATAAGAATGGTGGTTCTCAATTCGTCGGGATCTTTTTATTAACATATTTATTGTTTTAATGGGATGATGAATACTGTAAAAAGTTTCACAGGGGGTTTTTCATACTTTGGTCGGCCCATAGGTCGGCCTAATACCACTGTATGTGGTGAATGGATGGAAAAGTTGGAACATTTTAAATAAATCCTCCTTTATGTCACTATCTTCTTTGGTCGATCGACAAGGAACTTGTACCTGGCCATGACAGAATGACAGTTACACTTTATATTGTACGTCAATCAGAGTAAGCAAATGAGCTAATGCAAAACGAAGAAGATTGTTTATAATAGTATAATTTTTATTTTAGTTTAAACTTCCTTATGACGTCGAGCTCAACGCTGATGCGCTTAGGAATATCAGAACTGATGTGGTAAGTATTCTAGCAATACCTCTATGCAACTAACCACCATAACCCCTGTTGCAGCAAAACGTACCGACAGGATGATAGTTACATATTCATTATCATGAATGTGCATGTTTCCTTACGACACTTTCCCTCACCGTAAAAGCGTTCGTTACTACAGCAATAACAAAAGTTAGAAAAACTTATTAGTCATGGCGACTGGTTGAGGTTCGAATCCTTCCTTGCACATTCTAACCCCCGGGAAGGGATTAAAAAAGAGTTTTAGTAAATTCAAAGTTAGACCCAATCTTACTAGTCTACTAGCGACCCCCCCTGACTTTGCACGGATGTAATTTACCACCGAAAACTTAATTAAAAGGTATCGTACATAAAAACTCTCTGTACAAAATTGCCTAAGTGACAGTCAAAACCGTATCCATACCGTTGCGTGGTTTAGAAGAAGTAAGAAGCCGGAGATATGAGCTCAAACAGGAACTAAGATGGAACTGGATGGAAAGATAAAGATATGCTCTTGTCCTTTTCCTGCGTCCTGCAGGATAAGATCAAGCATCTAAAAAAGGACATCCCTTTCATTCCCATAACTTATTTTACATATTATTCAAAGTCAGACATTGATATTCATGTTGTTTATGTTCAAAGTAATCGATACCTATTCATAAAGATTTTAGGCCATAATTGGAAATAATTAAAAAGTTAATTAATTGTAAATAATATTTGGCACTGTGGATAATCATCCATAGTGCCAAATATTATTATAATTTATAAGAGTCATAAATTAAACTCGTGTTTATGTTTATTATGGCATTTTTTATGCATATGCGAATGCATTAAAGAACATAATTAAAAAAGCGACCATGTTCATCCCTATTTTGTCCGTCCGTCCGTCCGTCTGGTCGTCATTCCGTCCGTTCTTCCGTCCGTACGTCCGTCCGTCTGTCCGTCTGTCCGTCCGTCCGTCCGCAGACCGCCGCTCATCCGTTCGTCCGTCCGTCTGTCCGTCAGTCCGTCCGCCTATCCATTCGTCCGTCCGTCCGTCCGCCCATCCGGCTGCCATCCGTCCGTCCGTCCGTCCGATCGACCGGCCGACTGACCGACTGGTAACCTGCCAGCCGGCCAGTCCGAGCCCGTCTGTCGTCACACCCGCTGCCCATTCATCCGTCCGCCCGCTCGACAGACCGACCGTCATAATGGCCTGTCCGCGCGTCCGTTCATGCGTCCATCTGGCGTCAGTCCGTCCGCCTACCAATTCGTTCGTCCGTCCGTCTGTTTGACTGACCTAATGGCCGCCGTTCGATTGCCCTTCTGTCCGTCCGTCCGTCCGTTTGTTTGTCTGTCTATCAATCTGTCTAAAGTCCTGAACTAATTTTCGAAATTCCATTACCCTACGCCATTACCAAAGTTTTGCTATTGATAAAACATTGTGTTACATTAATAAAACGCACATACTAGACAATAAAGGGTTCTCTTAATTCTCCGACACAAATCCACTACATATTATGGTATGGTGGTGAAGTTAATGATTTTTTTTTTAATACAGGAAGGCTAACATCGAAGATGGAATACCTCTTGTGCCAGTATTTTCACCGGCTTTCTTGCTCTCCACGCCAGAACTCAACACTGCAAGCACTGCTGCTTAGCAGCTGGATTAGCAAGCAAAATGATGGTGGTCATCCAGACGGACCTTGCACAAGATCCAACCACCTGCAAAACCTAAACCTAGCATCACAATGTTATCGTTTACTTAGTGCACATAGTACTTGTCTCCGTATGCAGCACACAACCATCGCCGCACCGCTACTAGTCACCACTTCTGCTTTAAGACTGCAGCGACCGGCGAACGTCACGCTACTCGCAAATGCCGATGTGTAATGACTTTGTTTGGGATTCCTTTATTAACTAACTAAAAAAACTTTTAACCGTCAGTTTTCACTGTTCAGTGTTAGTTCAGTTTTAACTGACAGTGAAAGTAGGAGAATCTTATGTTGCACAGAATCAGTTTTGACTGTCAGTTAATAGTGATCGTGTATAGCTCGCATAAGGTTGTATAGTACCTCGTCAAGCGGCTATGCTCGCGCCATCTTGCGAGCGATGGCTAGGATAGCTGCGAGACACAATTGTAGCCCACGCTCGCTGTTAGGCCAACCTGTCTTAGTCGCTGCCTTACTACCGTTAGCATCATCTCCTACGCTGGCGACATGGATCACGCAACTCGACACCCGCATCCTAATGTACAGGTCAACAGTGTCGGTCGAGAAGGTGCGTATCACGTTAGCATTCCTGGACATAGTGCTAGGCGAACGAACGCGACGACGACTACCATCGCGTCGTCGTCGCGTTCGTCACCGACCCCGCTGTGTTAAGAACTCGTGCAGCGGTGGTGCAGACGCTTGCGGTCCTGTGGTCCTCACTTTCTGTCACGCAGTCACGCGACATACTTAAACCACAAACCAATAGGGCTGTCGGGCACCACTGTGCTCACATTCATCACGGAAGAGAGTTCTAGGCTACTTTGTTATAGTTTATCGTCGTCATATGTGGCGACGCCGTTTGAATCTCGTCTGTAACTGCCATCCGCCGAAGCCATCTTAGTGCATGTGCGCACGGTATTTGCAGGGGCGTAGCGAGGTACGGGCAGGATACACGCGCCCCCCCTAGAAGATGCAGTTAATTAGCAGGAATGCTCACGAACCTTAAAGCAGGTATTTGAGGGAGGTACATTTTTCTTCGCCTGCCTTCCCATAACAGAATCCTGGCTACACCCTTGGCCATTTGCCTGTGAAGGTACGTTGTGGGTAGGTTTGTGCCGTCTGTAATAACTCGCATCTCTGCAACGAGCTGCAACGCTTACTACGCGGTCAACACCGCAAAAAACCGAGCATCCCAGTTCTGCGCCCACAGATGCAGCAACAATACCGATGTCGTCGAAGCCCTGCTCATCCTATAGAGGGTTTTACATGCGCTGCAATGTACTTTTTCAACAAATTACCTTATGTAGCCGCACAGTGCGAAAGTACGTCAAAACATGTATTGTCGTTTTGAAGTAAAAATTGATACGCTTGTTAAATAAACCAATTTCATACAACCACAATCATTATAAGACTAACTAGCGCACTATGGGACTACTTTTTGAGAATAGGAATAAACAGTTTCAAAAATGTTTTTGTTTGTTATTTCTGGTAAATGCATTCACGGCCTCAAACACATAAGTGCAATTGGTTATTGCTTTGGAGGCGTGCCCGTTTGCTGACTCAACTTTTTAATCACACCTCGGGCAGCGCCTAAAACGCACATTTGTGTTTGGGGTAGGCAAGCCACGTAATCACCTCTAGCATTTGCGCGGCTTGTAACCTGTGCACCTAGCACGAATCTTCTCGACACGCGTTAACTCGCTACGTAACTCAGTGCGTCTCATTCTAACCAGTCTAGTAGGAGAGAGACGCACTGAGTTACGTAGGGAGTTAACGCGTATCGAGAAGAGTCGTGCTAGGTGCACTGCTCGAATCCGAGCTGTTACAATACGCGGGAATATATCCGGTGACTACGTGGCTGTACGCGTTAAAAAGCACTTCGTGAACAGAAAGCGTATATCTTTATATCCGCTTTTCTAACCAGTTTACGTTTGCGAAATGGATAAGTACTTTTTGTCCAATTACGTTTGTACTCAATATGTTTTAATGGCTCCTTTTTTAAGTTGCTTCGCTCATAAGACTCCTTTTACTGTTTAAATATTACCTAGCCGATGGAAAAGGACACATTAAATTTAGAGAGGGATAACAAAATAGTTATCTGAATCCAATCTGAATCAGAAAGGCAAGCATGCGCCTTAAAATTTCTCCGCCGTCATCGTTTATGCCCTCTTTCATATTGGTCTAATCAGAAAGAGATGCAAACTTATTGTATATTAATTACGTGTGCTAGTCATGCAGACAAGAGTTTGGCAACAAGAAGTTTTAGTTGATTGTTGTTGTTTCTGGTTACTGTCGTTTGAATGAACGAATCTACGGAACGAATGATTTAGATTTAATGACATTCATTTTAGAATCCTATTGCAATTATGATTAGTGTTGAAAGTTGATGGCCTAAAATTGTGACCGATATCTAAGAACTGTAAAAATGACGTCAGAGGGAATCCATTGTAAAGCTGGGAGGTACCGGGAGCAAACGTGTTTTAATACTTTCGTTTTTTTGATCCTACGTCGTCAAAAATTAAAATAATCAAAAAAGAAAAACACAGGGTTGTTCGCAATCACTCACTCTATCACGCTGTATATGTTTTTTTGAAGGGTTTTGGGACACCCTGTATATGGCGCCTGAAAAACCAGTTATCGTTTCCAAAAAAAACGAGAAGGGAAATGGCTGAATATGACGTGGCATTAAAATAGCTATGGCTCTATATTATGTACCTGATTCAACCATTTACCTTATCGTTTTTATCGGCAACGATAACTGATTTTTCAGGCGCCGTATATCGATAACACGACCACTTACTTTTTTTGGCAACGATCAAGGTTCTTTAAACGAGCGTAGCTTCGAAACGCGACCAAATATTTGTTCAGTTTTTGTATGTACCTGATACAGCCATTTCCCTTGAAGTTGCTCTTTATCTTGTGAACTTCGAATCAGCCACTTTGGTAATAGTTGGCAAATTTGTCGTGACTTCCTAGTCTATAACGCGGACGCATAAACTACTTTCTAATTGTATCCTTCGTACTTCGGTCTCACGGTAAAACACCAGCCTGATGAGACATCACTCCATTGTGATTACCTTCCTAAGCTCCTGAAGTGGAAACCTAAAGCGAACACAATGCAGAGAGCAAGCCGTCTGCCACAAAGCATCGATGAGTCTCGCACTAGACCGCCAGAGATGAGAGAGAAGAGAAGGGAAGAGACCTAGATTTAAAAAATGGACTATATCCCCGTAATGAAGATCATTCTGAAGCTATGGTTGTAACCCACTGAAGAGCGGCCGTTTGACAGCCAATGCCCGGCTCTGTCACCCGCTGGTCCGGGGTGTCTCGTTAATAACACGTTCACCATATAGGTATATGCATAACGAAGTCAGCACAGTATGAAGTGCAACAGTAGCCACTAGTTACTCCACCTCGTTGAGTCTCTTGCCGGTATCTTCTCATCAGAGGTTTTTTCCGAACCGGTGGTAAATTGTATGACGTTCATAAGTGCTTCCTGTCAGCCTAAGGAGTTAACTCACAGCGTGTATGAGCTGCGGCGTGAGGCCAGGGTGCCTGCGCGCGCGCAGCAGCGCGTAGCGGCCCAGCAGCTCGGCGAGCAGCTGCGCCTGCACCGCGCCGTCCATGCACTGCGCCGCCACGCGCGCCGCCTTGCGCAGGCACTCCAGCGCGCGCGTGGCGTCGCACAGCGCCCACTGGGACAGACGACATACATGTATATTTTGCTCAGTCTGCACTTGTACACACAAGCATTTACCATTGAAGCAGGCGTGTAAAAACTTATGGATTAAAAAATCATGTAAGGAAACTACCAGTGCTTGACATTATATGTGGGATATTATTGTTACAGATAGTTGACATCACTGTCTCTCGTTTTTATTCGTTTATTGGGTCACTGCCGACGATTACGACCGTTATTTTTATTTTATAAATAGTTTTAAATGTTTTCTTCCCACCAAAGTCTACGCCTCAAATAAACACTGTCGAACGGTACAATCGCACCAAATGTAGAACCTACGTGGAAGATGATCATCGATGTTGGCATTTATTCCGAACGTGCAGTTGCCATCAACCATTCGATGATTGATGCGACTCGTTTTACCTCTTAATAGCTTCGTGTGTGTGTGTGTGTGTGTGTGTGTGTGTGTGTGTGTGTGTGTGTGTGTGTGTGTGTACTGACCGGGTTGCCGTCCTTGTCCGTCTTCCAGTAGAGATGCGCGCAGAGTGCGGCGGCGCGCGCCTGGTCGGGCTTCTTCAGCAGCTTGCCGGCCGCCAGCGCGCACGACGTGCGCAGCGGCTCCATGTTCTCCGCGCCTGCGCACAGCGAAGCGGTCAGATTCGGCGCTCGTTTCACGGGTGCTACGAGGCAACACTAGCGGCACTGACCGAGGCAGCGGGTCTGCTCGGCGGTGGCGATGAGCAGCGTGAGCGCCTGCAGCTGCGCGCGCGAGTCGGGGATCTCGTCCTCGTAGAGCGCGAAGGCCTGCGCGATGAACTCGTAGGCGAGCGTCTCGTGGTTGGCGCAGCGCAGCTCGCTCACGGCCAGCGCGCCCTGCAGGTACAGCCTGCGGGCGCACGCGAGCAGTGGCCGCGATTATTGCTATCCCCCGTGTCGCTCGGTTGCCGCGATTTAATAATGTTTAATGTATCTAGGTTTTAAAAAGTTGTACAGATCGCGGCAATAAATATACTTTTTTCTTTCTTTTCTCTCTTACGGTACGTCCCTGTCCCATTGAGCTAGAGAGAGACGCACTGAGCGACGAAACGAGGGTGTGGTGTGTCGTGCTGGCGATCTTTGTGGCAAGTTATAACTGAGCGACGCTAAACTGTTTATTGATTAACGCAGCGTTTATCGCTTAAAACGCTCACTGAGCTTATATCTGTTACGTATTTTATATGTTATTGAATGAGTTGCCTTTGAAACGAAGAAAAAAAAACATTTCAATTACAAGATCTTTGTAAGCTTTTATGAATAAGGGATCGTATAAGTCGCAAACGAGAATCAACGGCGGAAGTACAGGGTGAACTGTGTATTTGGTCAACGGCTCACATCATGCACCTAAAAGTAGTCACAATAGCAACGAACGGTACTATCAAATATACTAATGTTTTGACTAAGACATCAATAGCACCAGGAAAATGTGGCAACTGGCTCTGTAGCCGTAGCACACCCTTACCTGAGGGGTAACTCCGCGAGTTCAGCCTTGACGAGCATGCTGATGGTCTGGTGGCAGAACTGGAAAATCTTCTGACATTTCTTCTCCCACATCTCGTCCTGACGAGTAATGTTTATTTATTTTAATTCTTACATCACTTCCTTCTTTTATTCTTTGATGCAGCCCAGAATAAAGAATGATTAAATAGGATACAGATTTAGCAGTCTTCGAGGAGGTCGTGTGAAAATTCATGGAGATATGTCGGCTAAAAGGTCTGTTTACATCTGTGGACGAGGTGTATCGGTGATCACTGCACAGCATTAGTGCGGTGCTGGCGGCACTAACCTGGTCGGCCTCGTCCCGGTACTGCTCGGCGAGGCGGTAGGCGTGGAACAGCAGCGGCGGGAAGCTGTGCTGGATGCGCGCGGCGCCGCCGGCCTGCAGCGCCTTGCGGCACGCGCTCAGGATCAGGTACTGCTGGTCCGCCGACGGGGACTTGAACTGGTGGATCAGCCTGGGGGCACACGGGGAGTCTTAGAGTCTTTCGCTGTTATCCGCTGGGCTGTTCGGGCTGCTCGCGCACCAGCACGTCCAGCATGCCCAGCGCCGCCTGACTGAGGCACCATAAGGGCCGCGCGCTCACCTGGCCAGCAGCCACTGCTCCTCGGCAAAGTCATCAGGGTCGGGCGCGGCGGGCTGGTCGGGCTGCTCGCGCACCAGCACGTCCAGCATGCCCAGCACTGACTCCACCTGCGGGACGCCCGGCGACGTACGCTTAATTCAACAATCATTGCGCTTTGTTCCTTCTCCAAGCACTGTTCAGTCTGTCGGACCATGTCCGTGTGCAACGGGTGCATGACCTCCACTGTGATCACCGAAGCCGTTCACCCAGGTGAATATTTTGGACAGATCTGGCTTGTGCTATCCGTTGGGAGATTCAAATGGACGCTGTTTCCAGCATGATCCCCCAGGTGATTTAAATAGAAACTGTGTTCAGCACGATCCCCCAGGTGATCATATTGGATGGCCTCGTCTCAAAAATCCCCCAAGTGATACAAATAGACGCTATGTCCAGCACTATTCCCCAGGTGATTCAAATAGACGCCGGGTCCAGCACGATCACCCAGGTGATCATATTGGACGGCCACGTGTCAAAGATCCCCCAAATGATACAAATAGACGCTATGTCCAGCACGATCCCCCAAGTGACTATATTGGACGACCACATCCCATAACATCCAGCAGGTGATTCAAATGGACGCTACGTCTAGCACGATCCCCTGTTTTATTAATAAAAAGAGCAAAAGTAGCGAAATCCCGGTTTTGACTCAGTACCGGAAACGTCAGTCCCGGTTCTGGAAATGGTATCGGTACCGCACGTCCTACACTCACGTCTTCCGGGGTGGAGACAACGGTGCCGGCGTCGATGAGTAAGGACGCGAGGTGCGCGGCCAGCGCGGCGCGCCCGGCGTGCGGCAGGTGCGCGATGAGCGGCCCGTAGTGCGCCAGCCGCGTCAGCGTCAGCACGTCCGCGTACTGCTCGCCCGGCAGCTTCAGGATCTTCATCAGCTCCTTGAACACCGGCGTGTTCTGCTCCAGGTGGCTCTTCCCGCTGTGGACGGCAACGGTTCAGCTCTAGTCGGAAGGAACTCTACTTTGGAGACGAGAGAGAACCGTTTTTGCATTCGACATCATATCAGGCGAAAGACGTCCACCGTTGGACTCGAGCTTCCCCCCGAGATCGCTTCGAAGCCCGATCCTGCGCCGCTCTCGTTCAGCGGTTCCCGTGACCATCACTAAGTCGTCAGTTCACCTTGCGGCAAATCTGCTCTGCGGACTGCGACGACTTTTTGGATTGATTGGCATCAATTTTTAAATCGTAATGATAGACCGACGACCTGGTGAAGATCGCAAGGAGGAACCGGGTGTGAAAGGACCCGGGGGAAGGCGCGCCCTGCATGAAACTCACTGGCGAAGAAATTTTTGAAACGATGTCTCGGCGTGTCCTTAGGGGGCATGTAGCTGCGGATCTGGGGAAGGAATACACGTCAGTGACCTGTGCTGCAGGATGTCCTTGCAGATGTTGTCGGTGTGCGCCAGCACGCGGTCGACGTACTGCAGGCGGTCGGGGTGGCAGCGCTGCGCCAGCCGCAGCAGCGCCAGCTGCAGGCTCAGCGTGTCCTCCGGCGGCATGTCGGTCCGGCTCTGGGGACACACGGCGGCGCTACAGTCTACGAGCCAGCCCATGAGACACAGGCGTTATGGTATCATTGTGCTATTCTGCTGATGAAACAGAAAGCGAGCCATAGGAACTGTGTCCAAAAACAATGAAAACTAATCGAATTAGGGCTCCCTAGACTAGTCTTCGAGTACAAAGTCCAAACAACGTTACGTCAGCAAAAAAGCTTGTCAAAAACTTTTTGCCAAAGCTTATAAATAAAATAATCAAAGGACTTTGCAACGGTTTGTACGGTAGGGTGAGTTTACCTGCGTGATGGCGGCCACCTGATCGGAGAACACTTCGAACAGCTGCACCTCCTGCTCCTGCCCGTCCTCCGAAACAACGAAGTTAACGCCACCTTCATTGCGCTGCACAAGAATAAAAACTTCACTATACATTCAATATATCATCTCGCTTCGAAGCGAACTTTCCCCTTGCGTAAATTTAAGTTTTTTATAGCGGCAACCATAACGAACGGTCGTTTACCTTCCGCATTCCCAAGTGTATGGTGACCTTAACGATCGACCTCAAATGGTCCAACCAACCATTATAACCATAACTAGTATTAACGTAGTGTGAACACCTCACGTTGGTTCACCAAGGATTAATTCACTGCATAAAGTAGGTACAGTAGGTTCGTAAGTTTTCTGGTGCCCGAGGGGCAAACTATCCGAAGATAGAAGCCCTATGTCTTAGGCGGGGCTCCGTCGACCTTATAATGGGTGAATAAAATCTGCATTAAGCGCATTAAGGTTGAAAAGACCTAGCTCGCGTCGCAATTTCAGACTGTGCTCTCAAGAACTTTCACGCCTCATCGTCCATCAGTTCCTTGCCCTGGAGGGTAGCAAATACCTGGCTGTAGGCGGCCAGTCGCTCTATGAGCGCGATGATGATGTTCTTGATGTTGACTCCCGGCTGCAGCTCAGCGCAGGACTTGAGGAATGGCTGCAGCGTCGCCAGGTGGAACTCGTCGGGGAACACCTGTCGGCAGGCAACACAACACGGTTTGATCAATTACAGCAACGTGGCAAGAGCTGAAATAAGGCACGGCGATCCCTGGCTCCAAATACTATACCTACTGCGTTAAATAGGTAGACAAAATGTAAAAAATAACATAAATACTAAGTAGTAGCTCCATTGCATCGTCGATTCTAGTGCCAAGTTCTCCAGTAGCAAGCAGCCAGTGAACCGCCGGAACACCTTTCGGCCAGAACTATTTTCTTCCAACACTGGCACCATGACCATGCATGTAGTAGCGCGGATGCGGAAGTGCTGGAACACCACTTATGTAGGTACTACTGGCGGTACTGACACTCCAGCGCTAATTGCCGCTGACCTGTATGCAGCACTCCTGGAGATACTCCTGCGCGATGGCGTCGCGACAGGACACGACCTGCTCCAAGATGGCGGGCAGCACGGCGCGGCGGTACTCGGCCACGCTGATGCACTCCAACTGGGACAGGCGCACCAGGTTGGTGCCGACCAGGATGCGGAGCTCCGAGCGCTCACGTTCGCGACGCTCTTTGTCTCTAAAACGATGGTAAACGTCACTAGTAACGCTGCCGAATCAGGAAAACATGTCCTAATAAAAGCAAATCTAAAAACCGGAATGGAGTCGCTTTATGTATTCCTTACCTACTAATGTAAAAGAATACAAACGCCATGAGCAACAAGCGTGAAAGTGTTACGCGCACTTGAGCGACCTGTCTTTTGCAATACACAAACCGCCTCGCCTGAGGATGCCTCATAATCGCATCGTATCGTAATTCGAATACAATTTTACCACGGCACCCCACTAAAATCAACGGAATGGGTCACCCAGGTGATTAAATTGGACGCTATGTCTGGCGCATAATCCCCTGGGTGATTTCAGTGGATAGATGTGAATCTAGTAGGATACAGGTGATTCTAGTGGACAAACAAGTCCAGCAAGATTACGAAGGTGATTCTATTGGATTATGTTGTACATTACAACCACCCAGGTGATTTAAGTGGTCTAATACATACTGGTTACACATCTGTCTACTGATATCACCCTGAGGATCATGCTAGACATAGGATCCAATTGAATCACCTGGGTGATCAACTACGATTATTTTAGTGTATGATTTTATAATAGAGCACTTAACCAATAATTAAAGTATAATTTAAAATCCATAATAATGACTTACTTTAAAAGCTATCAATGTTTTTTTAAATTTTTTTTTAATTAGTATACCTTCTCAGATATTTTTAATTGATGAATTAAAAATAAAAAGGCCAAACTTACATTACGATTTACTAGTACTAACCTGGAATGTCCTTGGTGTTGCATCCTGACCCACAGTTTGTTCATCTCCGCAAAGTTCATCAGGATGAAGTCGATGGCATCACGGACCTCGAAGGAAACAGGTAACTTCGTACATCAGGTAAATACATAAACTTACCATAGTTCGTTCAATATGCTTAAAGCTTGCTGTGCTATTTATTGTTTTCTTTTTTTTGTGTATGTGTGTATGAAAACATTGACTTGTAACGAATGTTATCAATAAATTTTTCATTTTCATTCATTTTCATTTTCATTATGTCATGTACTATTGTGATAAGTATGTATATTGCACTGTAATCTGTTTTGAAAAGAAAAAAAAAATAAACTGCTGAGTTTCTTGCGGCGTTACTTCTCAGTAGTATCTTCCATTTTCTGACGCGCTAGTAGATTCAGACATGTAAAAGAGCCTATATGGCCTACTTGCAAAATAAATTTTTCATTTTCATACTAATATAATCTAAGAATTTTATTTTATTTTTATTTATAATCTAAGAAGGAGCTCATGGTAAAAAGGTGCGATTCAGAGCCTCCCGGCCAGAGGCGTCTTTACCTATGGTGCAGGGTGTGCGTTGCACACGGGCGCTGTTACTTGTCTACCTATCTTCCTCATTATACTTATCAACCTATATTCATCTCGATAATTATCACTTCAAACCCTACTGTTTACCTTCCTTTCCCTTCAAAAAACCGGCCAAGTGCGAATCGGACTCGCGCACAAAGCATACGGAACCCTCATCTATAAAAACGAGCAAAAAAAATCACATTGTGTTTTTTAGTATTTGTTGTTACAGCGGCAACATAAATACATTATCTGCGAAAATTTTAACTGTCTAACTATCACAGTTCATGAGATACAGCCTGGTGACTAACGGACGGACGGAACGACGGACAGCGGAGTCTCAGTAATAGAGTCCCTTTGAGTTTGGAACCCTAAAAGACTCGAAGCTACTCACGGTGCCCTCGTTCTCGTTGTCAGGCGCATGCGAGTCGGGCAGCACGTTGCGCGTGCACTGCAGCAGGTAGTTGCGCAGGAACAGCCCGCGCAGCGGGTGCTGCACGCCGCGGCACATCTCCACCAGGTCCTGGCAGGCGCGACCAGTCAGGTTATAGACTAGGAGGGCACGACAAATTTGGCAACGATCACCAATGTGGCTGATTCGAAGTACACAAGATAAAGGGCAACTCCGTGATGCCAAATATGTCGGTCTGCCTGCGTTAAGTGGTTGCGTAATCGATACATGGCGCCTGCAAAAGCAGTTATCGTTCCCAAAAAAAAAAGGATAATGTTAATAATAATGGTAATGTGTTGTGTTCGGTTATCGTTTTTTTTTGGGCAACGATCAAGGGTCTGACCTCCCGTAACATTAATACGGGTCCCAAAATTCAAATAACAAACAGACTTGCCTTCTCACAGGTACATAGTGACAGTTCGGCGATCCGTGGCTCCAAATAGTGTGTTAAATATATAAGATGTAAAAACAACATTGTAACTTTGATTTATCTTAAAAATTATACCTCATTGAGTTTCTTGCTGGTATCTTTTAAGCTGAGGTTTTTTCTGAACCAATGGTTAATTTCCTGGCATCCATAAGTGCTTCCTGTAAGCCTAATCCAAACCAAGAATTTTAACTTTGATATTTTATGGGAAGCGCTTCAAATGGGACACCAGAATGTGGGACGTCAGGCATTTCTGAATATTGAAACTTAATATTTAAATGTTAAATGTTCATTTGACTGAGAAGTTTATTCTGATACTGTAAGCTTTTCATGATTTTCAGGTATAAGTACATGAAATAAATGTGAACAAACTGACCTTGAGCAAGTCCCTCCGCAGGCTGGTGTTGGTGTTGATGTAGACCAGGCCCACGGTGACGAGCAGGTAGAGCCGTGGCACAATGTTGCCGGCATACTGCACCAGCTCGTACAGGTCGGCCACCTTGCGCCCGCGCCGGAACTCCTCTAGCAGGTACAGCTCCAGGTGCCGTAGCTCGTCCGTTATCGCCATGTCTGTCACCGCTAAGGTTATATTGCAGCAGTCTTTGTTGCTGGTGGTAGGACCTTGGGCAAAGTCCGTTCAGACCCCTGTTGCCAAGCTAAAGTCTAAACTTAACCCTTCCTTTTGGCTTTGCCGTAGTCAGGTAAAAAGAGATTTCTGCTTGTATTACTTAGTTACAATTCATTATGCAACAGAAGCCTGATCACTACTGCCATCTTGCTCGCTAATACAGCAGCTAAGCAGCAGTGCTTGCACTGTTGTTATACCTGGATGGCAAGATAGCCAGGAAAATTAATGGTACAAGAGCTATTCCATCTTAACTCTCCAGGTTACCAACGCATCTACAGTCTTCTTGGCATTGTGTGTATAAACCACTTACCATCAGGGGACTCACTTGTATGCCTTCATATTTAATTTAAATAAAAACTGCTGCCTGTGTTTAATTCTGTATGCTAAAGTTGTAAAGACCTTTGTTGTCGATCAGGAAACTGCCGCGCAAGATCAATCCAAATGGAAAAGTGTGCTAAGAGCACTATGCCCCTGCTGAGGGGCGAAAGGAGCATGATGATGAAGATGATAGTTGTAAAGGATACAAAGCTCATAGTAGCTCTTGGGTGAGAGCAGCGAGGTCCGGAGTTCACCAAGCATGGTAGACGCATGCTTCAGGGCATCCATCAGCTTGGACTTGTCTAGGCAACGCTTCATCTGGAACGCCTGCCGACCAAAACAAGCAATTTTTAACAAAAACCATTAAGAAATTAGGGGTAGCAAAGTATACACTAAATGCAGGATGTTATGGCGGGGGGGGGGGGGGGGTCAAAGGAAGCTCAGAGGTATGGGACCATATAGCTACCGAAACTTATCCATCTATACTCAAGGTTTTTCATTTGTTTTATTAAAAAGAAAAGGGTTATAATCAAATAGTTTAGCTAAAATTATTTCCTAACAAAAACACAATACAGCACAGTCACAAGCTCAAAACTCCAAGGATTTGTAACTTCTCGCCCTCAATAAATGATTTCACAGATTCCAGGCTTATTAACCCAAGACTAGTTGCCTCAATCATCGGTTATAATTACCTGGACTTTGACGACGTTGAGGGCTTCATCTAGAAGCTTCTCCTGCTCCTCTACGGGAGACGCCTGGTTTGTCATATCCACCTGCACACAAACAAGGAAGCAATACAATTTAAAAATGCAAGAATACAGTGCTTACGTTCTTACATCGCTGCAAAACATCGCGCACTAACATTAGTAACATTCGTTCGCGTTCGATTCGACCAAATTAACCAGCAATGATTGTTTAAGGGCTGCATGATGCCACCCAGTGCATAATATGCGGTGAATATACATTAATAACTAACCTGCAGTGTGTACTACCAACAAATATGTGAATTAAATTTGCTGATAACAGTTTTAATGAGAATTCTTGTGGGTGTTTTTGGCTTTTTTTTAATCGTATTTGACAGCTGCAGATGCCTGGGTGACCGAGGCAAAAAAGATATGGACCTCCAGTCCAGTGCAATACAATCAGAGTCGTTTATTTAGAACAATTAGGACTACAAAATTGTTGAAACCAATTCTGTTTGTTTCTTGGACCATGTTTACTTACTTCTCCGCCGTGCGAGTGGAGATTTGTAAAATACAATTATAGGTTTTCCTGCGGTAGTAACATTTGAAATATTTTGACGGAAGCGTTTTTCTGTATTTTTAAATTTCTGAGAGAAAACTTATCTTCAGCGCACGAGCACGCACTAATTTGTCTATTACGAAAAACGTTTATAATTTGTCAAATGATGTCAAATGTGTATGTGTAGGTAGGTGAAGATAAACGGAGATAAAGTAAATAACCAGAAAAATGGATAATAAGCCGTCATTGAGCCAATATTTTGGCGAGACGGAAGTGCCGCCTGCCTCCCAATTCTTTGATGAAATCGGCACGTCGCCCTCTGATATGATACATAGTGTTTATTTGGGCGAAAGTGAAGGTAATATTTTCGGGCTGTACACAGTTATTCGTGTTTTAATTTGCATATTTTATTTATGCTACAGTGAGTCTAATACATGGCGTACCTCTTTCAGTTACTCAAACAACGGCAGCGAATCTTTTTCCTACAAATATGACGGCCTCTTTCACGCAGCACAAAGTGTCTGAAGACATGAAGTTTGCGAGCGTTGTGCCGACCGTGAGCGGTACAGCTGCGCTGCCCGCGACCAGTCTCCCAGATCCGTCAACTTTCTTCGACACTATCGGTCCTGAACCTCAGATGGCAATGAGTGGTATCGCGACACCCAATATACTAACTGAAGCTATGGATGGACTAGCTATTAAGGTTTGTTTGCGTTGTTTGGCAGTTGCGGACCCCAGATTTTTTTTAATAAGTGTTTTAACCTTTTAGAGTTTAACCTTTTCACACCCAGCTAGGGTGTCCAACCCTGTGTGCTCATTTTAATTTTTCATTTTTATATGTGATCTAAAATTACAGGGTTTATGAAAAAAATACAGGACAACGCGTTTATTGTATGATATGGTCCTGTATTTGTCTTATTAAAATACAGGACAGTTGCCGTCCTACACCCAGTGGTCTTTTATTTGTATTTATTTACTCAACTACTCTCTGAAGCTTTTATTATAGTCCTTTCCAAAGTATGTAACTATAATAATCACAGGTATAAAATTATACATAACCTTTTTCAATTCAATGACAGATGTAAAATGAAAATTGCAACAATCAGCTTGTTTTAACCTTTTGGACACCATTGTCACTTGCGATTTTTGTGACATGGTGCCCTAAAGGTTAAAAAGTGTGCACCAACATCTGTGCTCTTTTCCAGGATCAACCTGTGGACAAGGAGGCTGATAGGCGTCGTGACGCGTGGATACCCAGTGAAGAAGCTCAGAAAACATTGTTAAAGGTATCCTTACTTTGCAGATAAACTTAACAAGTTGAAGGGGTTCTCTGGCAGTCAAAATATGGCTAAACGTTATAAGTATAAAGAGATCAGTTTGTTGTTTTGTAAAATCTGGAATCAAATTATAATTCTTTATTCGACTGCCAGAAAAGAACATAATAACTGTGTTATGTTTTTTTTTTCAGGCACAATCTTTGCCGAAAGGAGCATTTTTCCCTGAAAGAGAAGTTTTGACAATGCCAGGAGTCATATTTGAAGAAGAACTGGTAAGTTCCCTTAATACTTTTTGACGATAGCTAATTTTATTTGCAGTGTTACTATCAAATAGAACCCAATGATGAATAGATCTTTGTAAAAAACAGCTTTAGTAAACGACTAGAAGCTCGTTTGTCAGATTACGGGACGATGGTGGTCAGTCGCAGTCACTATCGCTCGGGGTGTAAACAAATATGAAACAGTTCTAAGCACCAGTCCCCGCGGGCCCGGCCACCCAGTCGCCAAGTTAACAGACAATGATTCTGTACAATGATTCTTTTGGTTTCCGCCATTCGTCAGTCACGCACGAGCTCCAGGTATGGAGCTGCCACAGCGAGAGGCATCACTTTCGTGCTACTCATTCCGACATAATCAGCTTCACGAGCGACGCGGGCGTTCGCGACAGTATTCGTGCGGGGGTGACTCGAGCTACAGACAGTATCGTGGCGCGTTGTCCGCCAGCCCGACGCGCTGCACGAGGCGGCCGTGAAGCAGCTGGGCGTGTCGGCGGCGGGGCGCGGCGGCGTGGCGCGCGCCGAGCACGTGGCGCGCGACGCGGCCGGCCTGCGCGAGCTGCTGCGCACCGGCTGCCTGCGCGCCGCCGCCAACCTGTCCGCCGCGCTGCTCGCCGCGCACCAGCAGGGTAATGCCTCGCTTAGGGTCCCCGCGTCGCCCGGACGGATCAAACTACGGCCGACGAAGACTACCTTGAACGGCTTCGGTGAGAAACCC
Organism: Ditula angustiorana; assembly: GCA_963691745.1. Lineage (NCBI taxonomy): Eukaryota > Metazoa > Arthropoda > Insecta > Lepidoptera > Tortricidae > Ditula > Ditula angustiorana. The sequence goes on along the minus strand of OY829493.1, from coordinate 10,607,077 downwards.
GGAGACCAGGCGGACGAGTCTCTCAGAATTCGGCTTACAGGAACTTCGCCCTACCATATTTATATTTATTTAATGATCTCATAATTGACACTTGCAGACTAGCCACACATAAGAATTTTTTTTACAAAGAGATAAGCTTATCATCTAAGTAATTGAGCTCGATGTTGCAACCGACTCCGAGTGCCGGCTGGCTGACGCAAGAAATCTCGATTCAGAGGTGAAAAACATATCGCCTCGTGACTTGTGAGAGCTGACCTGTGACGGAGGCACGATGGACGCAGGGCCGGGGCGCGCGGGGCGCGGCGCGGGCGCGCGGCACTCGGCGCGCTCGCTGCAGCTGTGGCTGGCGCGCCTGTGCGTGCTGCTGCGCGTGCGCATGGCCGCCGTGGCCGCGCAGGAGGCGGCCGCTTTCCTCGATTGCGCCCAGCCTGACATGTACTACCAGGTGATCTCCGCTCTACTCGATCACTCTTCTTCTCTTCTTTTGATTGATCGGTGACCATTCACTCTCTTACCGCTCTTTATTCACTCGTACTGTTTCATTCACGTCATGATACCGCCTTATGCTATTTACAAGTTCTCGGATGCGAGCAGTATAACATTGCGAGCTATCGAGGTATGCCGTGTTCATCGAAATGAGAAAACTATAGAACTGTGTACAACGCAGTGGCGGAGTAGCCGACCATAGTCTATTCGGTAGACTATGTTGGATAGCCTGAATAAAACTGTATGTGCCAATTGTCAAGTAAACAGCTCTGCGTTTGTACGTTTTACATTGGCGTCATATTTTTAGTTCTGCTATCCGACGCCTGTGTCGCTGCGGAAGCACTTTATTCACTCACGCTAAGATCCAAAGTTGAACTAATGGCTAAATATTGAGGGCCCCTCTTCACCTGCTCCACCCCGTCGCAAAGCGGTGACGCTAGGCTTGGGACAATCCGAACAAGTAAGCAGATCTATTGTCTTCTCATATCGATGGCCGTGATCGATCGAGCCCCTCGGCGCGACGCGACTCGCATGCTGGAACTCGCTCCACGCCGGACCCTTAGCCTTGTACAACAACAACCTGTTGTCTTCATCTCCGTGGATGCCGCAGTTCTACCCGGAGCAGTACCCGGGGCGCACGGGCTCGCTGGTGCCGTTCGCGCTGCGGCTGCTGGTGGCCGAGCTGCCCGCGCACGCCGGCCAGCCCGAGCGCGCGCTCGACAAGCTGTACGCCGTGCTCGGCGTCGTGCAGCAGGTGCCCGAGTGGCTCAGACCCACCTGTAGTTAATTGGAGAGTAACGTCAGCACACTCTCATTTCATAGACTTGCGGCAGACTTCAGTCCTACATGTATGAAATGACAGTGGGCTGACGTTAATATCCAATTATATTCTAATCGCGGTTTGATAATATGCCAAAAGTAGAAAAAGTTAACTCAGGAGTCTGGAACCGTTAATAGTTTATTTATTAGTTTCCAGTTTTTTATTTTGTTATATATTTATAACAACATTTGTTACTGCATTTTTCTCGTAATTTTCATCATTAATTATTGGCTTCTCAAAGGTTAAAAAAATTGATAGGCTTCTTTAATGATCCAAAATGACAGCATATAAGTTCAGTTATAAACTATGTTTATTACAAAAAGTTAAAAGGTTAAAAAATGCCGTGTTCAAGTGTAAAAATATAACAAAAATTAGTTTAAAAAAATATTTTTGCTGACGCTACTTTATTATTGTATTGTCATTACACATACACATATTGACATTCAAATCAATCTGACCACTAGAAGTGAATCAAAATTAACTTCCAAAATTTGAACTACATATTACACGTGAAGTTGAATAAGACATTGTGGAAAAGCCTTGTTCAACTGTAAATTAAAAAATAAAACAGATGCTAGCGAACCTCCACGCTGGGAAGACTGAGGACGGCACCGAAGCCCTGACGTCCGAGCAGGACAAGACTGAGTCCATCCGGCTGTGGAGCGGCCGGGAGACGCGCGTGCAGCATTCTATTGTCAACTGCGCCATTGCTCTAAAGGTACGTTAATTGTTTTTTACCCAACTTTTTTAATAGGAAGGCAAACAATCAAGTGGGTCTCCTGATGGTACTCTCCACGTCGGAACACAGTACATGCGCTGCTGCTTTGCGGCAGGATTATTCGAACTAGTAAACCAAGTTAAAAGGATAATAGGTAGCAGCCGTTCAAACTCTACTCCTGTGGCCCGTTTCACTAAGCTACAAGTTATAATTTTACAAGTCTAAACCGGCAACATTGGTCAATAATGACCAACGGCAGTGGGCATGATGACCAATGTTGCCGGTTTAGACTAGTAAAATTGTAACTTGTGGCTTCGTGAAACCGGCCACTGACCTTAAACCTAATCATTCTTAGCGCCGACCCCTAACATAGTGGCATCTGCGCGTACGTCCTTCCAGGACTACCGGCTGGCCAGCAAGATAGTGTCGGCGCTGCAGCAGCGCGCGGGCAGCACGGCGCAGCAGCGCGCGCTGGCCAGCGCGCAGTGCCGCCTGTGGCTGCTGGCCGGCCACTGCCGCGCCGCCGCCGACCACCTGGACGCGGCCAGGGCGCTGCGCCAGCACTTGTGAGTGCACCACGCGGAACGGCTGTTGGGAGTTTACGAGTTGAGCTTCACCGTTGTAGCTTTTGTCGCTGACATGAAGCGTTACTTTTCTATTCTTTCCTAGGCAGTTAGCATGTGCGAAACGGATGAATGCTTTGTAGTGTTGAGGATAAAGGTTAATTTTATATAACAAAGCTATATAATAGTAATGTCAGGCGAACGAGAAAGTGGGTCACTTGATGGTATGTGATCACTACCGCTCATAGACACCCGAAACACCAGAGATATTGCAGATGCGTTGCCAACCCAGAAGGAGGATGGAATACCTCTGGTACCAGTAACCGCACCGGCTGTCTTGCTCTCAACGCCAGTGTGCAGCCAGTACTAATTTACTACGCATAATCTTAAACAGTTTCATCAGTTTTTTGGGTTTCTTAATTTTATCCTTAAATCTGGTATGACCTGGAAGCTTCGCGCGTAATGTAATCTATTTTGCTTGGCGTATCGCTCTCGCTCAGGCTACACTCATTGGAGTGAGACACGAATCTGAGCTGTTACTTCCAAATAATATGGAATAAGTCTGTAGTAAATTAAAAAAAAATAGTAGAGCATCACGTGTCCTCGGCAGATGCCCGACGCCGGACGTGCGCGAGCTGGTGGACGCCGGGCTGCTGGACGCGGCGCTCGGCAAGTACCAGGACGCCTACTGCAACTTCGCGCGCGCCGCCGACCAGGAGCCCACCAACATCATGGTTACACCTGTGCTTTACCTTCCAACGCCCATTAGTAAAGACTGGCCTTTCTTATCCATAGAGCACTCTGGGCAAGAGCCCAGGCCCAAATCCATGGGACCTCTCAGCTTTATTCCTTTTGCCTGTTGACAAAATAGTCGTCCGTCATGTCATGTCATAGTCATAGGCGCCATTATCTTAAAGTGCCCAGGGCCTCCAATGAAAATGAGAATGAAAAATTTATTTTGCAAGTAGGCCATATAGGCTCTTTTACACGTCTGAATCTACTAGCGCTTCAGAAAATGAAAGATACTACTGAGAAGAAACGCCGCAAGAAACTCAGCAGTTACATTTTTTAGTTAAAGATGGCCATGAGTATAAGGATTGCCAGCTGTCCGACCTACTGCAGCACTCTAGCGCATATAAAACGCAAAATTTTTTGACACAAGGCACAAGACCGCTTTCATACTTGTTTTTTTTTTTTTTTTTTTTTATGGCTTTCCCATCTCTAAGTTGAGATGGATTTTGCCAATGACGACTTTGACATTAGCCACGCCGCGAGACTATTGTACGGTAAGTAGGTTTTGACGGTTCGAGGGAGGTTTCGGGTAGGTTACCTAAAACAAATAACATTCGCTGTTAGTGACGACACAGACAGTACAGGACAATAACAATTATAAATATATGTACATTGTTTTAAAGTTGAGGGATTGAAAGGAAGTAAAAGTGGAAAAACAATGTAAATTTGATAATTACATACTTATTATTTACAATTTTATATCGTGCGTTTGAATATACTTAATAAGACAGAGAACAAAGGGGGTGTCAGTGTAAGACAAAAGAGTTTGAAAGTTAATAGGACGCGGAATATCTGACGGAAGATCATCATACAAGGAAGAACTGTACTTAGGGCAGCTAAAGAAAATATGGTCCAGAGTGCCATCATCCAATCCGCATTCGCACAGAGAGTGATTCCGCACCCTAATCTTCGCAAGGAAGACTGGGGTGCAGACGTGCCCGAGTCGGAGTCGACAGATCGTGGATGTGGTCCGTTTGTTGCCAGATCTATACCGGAAAAACCAAGGTTTGCGTGGAATCAGGGGTTGAATACTACCATAAAATTTTCCCTTTTCAAGTCTCGAAGTGTCCCATAGCTCTTGCCAAGCATCCCTCTCATCGGATCGAGCGGTCGTTAATAGGTCATATGGGTAGATAAGCGAATGTTCTTGGGATCCTAACTGTATAGCATTTTTTGCCCATGTATCCGCCCATTCATTGCCTTCGATGCCACAGTGACCGGGTATCCAAGCAAGAACCACCTCAAAGCCATTCCTTTTACATTGTAATAATAATTCTTTAATTTTAAGGATTACAGGGAATTTTACCTTACTTTTGAATTGGTTGCTAACTATTGCTTGCAGACAACTTTTACTATCTGTAAATATAATTGTCCTAGCTACTTTATGAGACTCAGTATATGCTATTGCTTCTAGCAAGGCAACCGCTTCGCCTGTAAATATTGAAGTCTGTGGGGGACATTTAAAGGTCAGTACAATTTTGAATTTGGGGACGCAAACCGCCGCGCCAACAAAACTATCCATTGACAATTTAGAGGCGTCAGTGAACACCGGCAGCCAGTCTTGCCATCGTTCTTCAATAGTTCTATGGAATTTTCTGTTTGCCGCTGGATCATCCTTAAATATTCCAAAATCCAAAATTACCTTGGGTGAATGCATCAAAGCATTGTAGTCAGTCTTGAATAAAGGGTTCAAGTCAGTTTTAAAAAGAGGGAAAGATAAATTAGCCAATTTCATATAACTTTTCACTATTCTCGGTGTCTCTTTGTGTGACCAGTAGCTATTTTGGAACACCTCACTGGAAAGAGCCTCTAAGCGAGGGAGTATAGGGTGGTTCGAGAGGCCTGCAGCCTTTAATACGTATCGGTCCGCTAAATATTGCCTTCGAAGGAAGAAAGGTGGATCTAGGGTCTCTACTTGCATGGCGTTCTTCGGAGATGATTTCATGGCCCCGAGAATAATACGATGGCACTTAGCTTGGATGAGGTCCACTTTTTTCAAGGCTAGTTTGCTACAGGGCTCTAATATAAACGATCCGTAGTCAATCTGGCTTCGCACAATCGCATTATATACTAGTTTCTGACAATATGGATGAGAGCCCCACCAGACGCCAGAAAGTGCCCGGAGAACATTGACACCCCTTTCACATTTATCTAATATGTAATTCAGGTGGTGGACTCCACTCATTTTGGAATCCAGAATGACGCCTAAGAATTTGACCCAATCATTATTGGGTATCACTTCACCCTCGCAGTGTAGGTTAAAGTTAGGAATAGATCTTTTCCTAGTAAACGTCACTGTACAGCTTTTGGTTGGCGAGAGCGACAAGCCATGCTCCTCCATCCAATCCTTGAGATAGCTGAGAGCTTCATTCAACCGTGAAGAGGCCGTGTCAACCGATTTTGATGAAACATACAGAACCAAATCGTCAGCATATTGAAGGATGTTACAAAAAGGGGCGACTGTTTGTTCCAGGTCATATGTGTAGATGCTGTAAAGGAGTGGACTGAGCACCGAACCTTGAGGGACCCCTTTCCAGAGTGTTCTAGATTGGTAAAATGAATTGCCATTACGTATTTTAATTGTCCTTCCTGCGAAAAGTTTACATACGAAATGTACGATTCTCTTAGGTATGCTCAGCTGTAGCATCTTTGCTCTGAGCAACGGAAGAAGAACATTGTCGTACGCCGCCGACACATCCAGAAAGCAACCCACGAGGAGTTCCTTCTTGGAGAGGGCGAGGTGGATATCTGAGGTCAGGATGCTAAGACTATCCATGGTGCTCTTGCCCTTGCGGAAACCAAACTGACTATCAGCGAGTATCTTCCTATTTTCTACAAGCCACTCCAGCCTAGTCTTTACCAAATGTTCAAGTATTTTCCCTATAGTAGCTGATAAGGCTATAGGACGGTAAGAGTTAGCTTCATCCGGATTTTTATTGGGTTTAAGTATCGGTAGTATTACTTGGCTTTTCCACGCTTCAGGGATATCACCAGATATGTAAAATTGGTTAAGTAGTTTAAGAAGGAACTCTTGACTGTATGAATTTAAGTGATATAAAAAGCAATACGGTATGCCATCTTCACCTGGGGAGGTGTTACGCAGTCCGCTCAATACTGACTTTAGTTCGGCTATTGTGAACGCCTCATCAAATGGATCGAACGGAGGTAGCGGCGGAGACAGGTATATCAAAGACTGATTCGGGACAGAAGGAGGGGCCAGTCTGTCAGCGAACTCGTCTAGCCATTTCGATGGGTCGCCGAATGACGTACTATCAAGCTTAAGAGACCCTCGGAACTTTTTAATGTTTTTCCACACTAAGGTCGATGGTGATTTTGGTGACAGGCTCTCACAGAACCCTTTCCAACCTTTTTTCTTTTTGTTTGATAAGAGTCGCTTCGCACGAGCGGAAACTTTCTGAAACTTTATAAAATCCTCCGTACGCATAGATTGATTGTAGAGCTTCTCGGCATGATCCCTATCTTTAACGGCGGCCGTGCACTCTGCATCCCACCAAGGTGGAGAAGCTAGTTTCGGGTTCTGACTCACCCTTTTTTTAGGTATAAATTTATCCGCCGCTTTATACATAATACTTAGGAATTCGGAGTACTCCACTGGCGTATTGCGAGCAGGGCTCAAGGCCTTTAATTCCGATACTTGTTTGCCATTTACTAAAAACTTGTAGCCCTGACATGACCGT